>OX451736.1:1435660496-1436014596 GCA_948472305.1 Vicia faba
TACAACTCAGATACGTTCCAGATACGGATACCATTCTGATGTTCATTCTCCTGATTTTCAACAAACATTCTTGGATGGCATCTTTAAGCCCATATCCAACAAGATTCTATCATCTCCAAATGGCATCTTTAAGCCCATTTCCTCAACTACATTTTGACAAGTGCAAATTTACGGGCACTCTAGTGTCCAATCATCTTTTACCTTCGAGTCACGAACGACAAACTCGCCAATCTAACTCTTCAGGTTCAAGAAGATTGAACAGGGACAGTTGTTGTACCCCAAAATTTTCCCTTTCATTTTATCAAGATTTCCCCTCACAAGACTCTTTGGACTCCAGACAGGATTAGGGTTTGCTCTGCTCAAGACATCTCCTTACAGTGTTGACCTGAAATTAGGGTTTGAGTTTGCACAAGGATTTTTGGACTTTCAATGCCTAATGTGACTTTCATACTTCATGTTGGACCTATAAGATTGCTCATACCAAGTTTCAAGCCTTGAATCACAATTTTGCCCAGTCAATTGGACAGTTGACCTAAAAATCAACTGTATTAGGGAAAAAGTCAATTATGGTCAATTTACAGTAAAACCTCATAATTTTTTATCCACATCAACATTATAGACTCACATGAACCATTTGATCAAGTTTGGACCACAACTCCTTAAGAAATTTGATCAGATCATCAAAAGGGCAAAATGGTCATTTTTAGGGTTTTGACTGCAGAAGGGAAATTTCTGATTTTTAACCTAGCCAATAGCAAATTGGTATCAAGCATGGATTCAAGGACTCAACGGCATCATCTTGACCTAATCACAAGGTTCAAAAGATCTCAAATGCATTGGATTGACAGATGAATTTTCCAGTCAACTAATCAAAAATAAATTGTGCACTGAAAAGTCAAACTTTGACTTTTTGGTTAAAATCAAGTGCCAAGGGTCATTTTTCATCAAGATGTGTCAAAACATGAAACTCGTTCACCAAGAAACCTAATTTTGAAAATTAGGGTTTAAAATGGAAAATTTCATAACTTAGAAATTCTCTAAGTTATGAAAATTTCTTATTTTCCCCCAAATTTTCCCAAGTTTTTCACCATGATGCAATTGGATTCAAATAAAACTTCCAACATGAAAGTTGTAGTCCTACACAAAATCTACAACTTTGATTCACAAAGTTTTCCCAAAAGATGCTTGGATCTCAAGTTATGATTTTGTGAATAAGGGTCCAAAAACTTTCTAACTTAGTGAAATTTTGCCCTAGTTTAGGCAGGATTTTGACCTATCTTCATGGAAATTTTTCACATAGTCCCAAGTAGAATATCAAAATTCATTTCAAAGATGGATTGTAGAGCATGTTACAAGCTTTCCAAAATGTCCAAGAACTCTCCGAAATCATTTAAGGTTAGGGAGAATCGAAAGTTTGAAAATGGCAAACTATCACTTTTGGCCAAGGCATTTTGCACATTGCTACAACTTGCAAAACTGTCCAAACCTTGCTTGTACTTGGTTTACAGGTTCTAATCTCTTCTACACTCAAAAATTAAATGCAAATACATTGGTTAGAGGCTTTGTTCTGAGCTTTAGAATATTACATATTGAATTAATCCATTTTTGGCAAAAAGGCAACATTGCTACTTTGATAAAGCTTGCTTTATGCAATTTTGTTTCCCTTGAGCCTTGAACCCAATCTCTTGCAACAAACAAAGTCCACAAACTTGGGGCAAAGTACACTAACTATATGCAGCTAAGGAGCAGGCCTTGGCATGGTCAAAATCACCTTTTACTTCAAAAACAAGCAAGTGTGCAAAAACTCCACAACTTTGAAATCTGATAAGAGCGAGTCTTTGTAACATTTCAAACAAGTTTTACATATTGTCTAAGGCCAGAAACACGAGCTCTTAGCATAAAAAACACCCAAATATATCAAAACACCAAGTTCTTGCAAAAAACATGGCAAGTTCTGCAGATTCACTTCCAAAACATATTTGCCTCGTGCGTTTTGTCCCAAACCACTTCAAACACGCTCTATACAACATACCTAAATTGTCCAAGTCCCTGTCCAGCCACTGTAACTCCATTTTCACACTTCACCATTTTTACTTTGAAGCTTTGCAAGTTGAGTTCTACAAGCACATTCAGGCAAGTTCAAAGCAAGCCAAGCATTGGGGAAGGTTAAGTGAACTTCAGGCAAGCTAACACGACCTTCAGGCCTCATCCAAAACACCTACATTGCCATATTCAAACTTGACTGAAACAGGTATTTATCAAACTTCTATCTCCTTATTTAGGAATCATTAGGCTTAGGTTTGTGAAGCAAAAATTTAGTCCTCGTTGTCCTTGAGCTGTACATATGCATAGAATTCATTTATGTTAACTGAGCTAGGAGTATTTGATAGTTGAACATACTGAAAAAACTAGGTTAGAATTTAGGGCCAAGGAAATTCTCCCTGGTTTCTTAAAGTTAGATCAAGTTTTTTATATGGTTAGATTCGTGTGATGATGAGCTATAACTTTCATGTTGCAAGTTTTTATTTTTAAGCATGTATGCAGGAGAACAGGATTTGAACCATGGCACGCGTTTTCCTTCTGTCTCAAGGACAGGGATGAAGGGACTTTGGGCTGGGCTTGTTTGTTCTGACTATTGGCACCCCTAGCTTGCTTTTCACATCCCCTTGGCCCATTTATTATATTTTATATTTTTTTTCATTTCTTTTACATTTCTGACTTTTATTTATTTTTCTAAATATTAAAAATCACCAAAAATATTTTCTTAAATTTTCACATTTTTATTTTATTATTTTTTTGGCATAAGAATAGTTTATTAATAATAACATAACTTATTTTCTTAAATAGAATTTGTAAATAATACAAAAATATCATATATTTTTATTTTTATTATTTATACACTTAAATAATATTTTCTCACACATTTTAATTTTTAACACTTTTGTATATATTTTTTATTTATTTTCTTGTACATAAATAAATAATATATATATATATATATATATATATATATATATATATATATATATATATATATATATATATATATATATATATATATATATATATATATATATATATATATATATATATATATATATATATATATATATATATATATATATATATATATATATATATATATATATATATATATATATATATATATATATATATATATATATATATATATATATATATATATATATATATATATATATATATATATATATATATATATATATATATATATATATATATATATATATATATATTAAAATGTATTCTTAAAACAAAAACTAGGGTTTCTACCCTTTAAAAAATAATCATTAATATTTTTCTTGTTTTTGAGACATTAAATAATTTATTTTACATACATAAAATAAATACAAAAAAAAACATTTTTTGCATATTTATATTTAATTGCATATTTAAATATTTGCTTATTTATTTATTTGTACAAATAAATTCAATATGGTTGTAATAGTTTAAGGGCTTTATTTTTTAGCAATATCCCTCTATTCAAACTTGTATCCCCCTCCCCATAATAATGTTGTAATAGTCTTAGATTTACTTTTACGCATTTTATCGCTTTCAAATGCATGATAATAAGATTAGGGTTTGTATGATAACCAAAAATTAAAACAAATAGCATGACTAAATACAAGACAAAAATGCATGAAAAATGACAACACCATGCACACAAGCACCCCTAGGGTTTCATCCACTTGTTGCCTTAAAAATGGCCATGGTATGCATGCTAGGTATCTTGGCAAAACAAAATCAAAACAAAAAAGATCATAGTCCCTCGATGATGCTATCTTGGTTGCTTATACACAAATGATCTAGTCCCTCAAAAAACTTGCTAAGATACTTAACATCATTGCTATCATGGTCATACGATGACCTACGCCCGTTCCGTTTAACATCCAAATACAAGGTTGTTTACCAAATACAATGGTAAAACAACAATGTAAAAGGGTTAAAAATGTGTAGGAAAGATCTTTGAGTAGGGTAGACAACTCCTAGTTACTTGGTCAAACTTGCAAAACATCCTTGCTATTTTCAAACTATCACACAATTTCAAAACATTTCCCAAAACAAACTTTTAAACATTAAAACATTTTTCAAAAGACAAACACCTTTGTATACATTCAAACAATAATCATTATAAAGGTTACCTAAACAAAGGCCTCTTTTCAAAATACTTTCAAAACCACACACAAAAGCACCATTTCAAACAATTGAAAAGCAAAAGCAAGTGATCTAAACAAGTAACTAAGAGCCCATGGAAAACCATGGATGAAAAGGGTGCTAACACCTTCCCTTTTCATAATCTACCCCTCGAACCCAAGAAAACATCTCAAAGGTCTTTCCTGTACTTTTTGACTTTTCCTTTGGATAAGATAAAAAGTCGGTGGCGACTCTTGCTAAACCGAAACATTTGCGAATACAAACGCAAAACCTTAAGTCAGTTCTCCCACCGTATCACACTCAGCTTACAACCTAGTGATGTAAGGTGTTCTTGTATCCCCGGCAGAACAAGAATTTCCAACTACTGCTCCGATATCAGGTTTTCCCCAATAAAGTCGTCAAACTTCTCAGGATTCCCCAATAGGATTTCATAAAATCCTTAGGCAGTGCGCAAAGATTTCCTTCCCCAACAAAGTTTATTTATCTAATAACAGAAGATCATCTCCCAGTAGTTCAGCTTCAACAAAATCTGAAGACCTACATTCTTCATCGCCAGCTGCAATCAGGGATTTGTTTTCCCTAATTCAACAGCACTGCAATAGAATAACTTATACATTCACATATTACATTCATACACCATTCTACAAACGTCATAGCATCTGCAGTACAAATGCATACATCCCAATCTCATTTATTTTGAGAACACCATTGCACAATGCATTTCATACATCATGATATTGCATACAACTGATGCTTTACCTTTTCAGGAAAGATCAATCAACATATATTTATCATCAACAATTTTCAACAGGTCCAGGATTAGCTCCTGAAAAAAAATAGAGTAATTATCTGTGCGACCAAATACAACTTTACACAGGCTCATCATGAAGCAATCTTACACGGGTTTCTTCTGACTTCCAAATACAACTTTACACGGGCTCAACATGAAGCAATCTTACACGGGTTTCTTTTGACGACCAAATACAGCTTTACACGGGCTCAACATGAAGCAATCTTACACGAGTTTCTTCTGACTTCCAAATACAGCTTTACACGGGCTCAACATGAAGCAATCTTACACGGGTTTCTTCTGACTTCCAAATACAGCTTTATACGGGCTCATCATGAAGCAATCTTACACGGGTTTCTTCTGACTTCCAAATACAGCTTTATACGGGCTATTCATGAAGCAATCTTACACGGGTTCCTTCTCCCTCCTTCAGAAGTTTTACACGAACTTATCCCGAAGTAGCCCTACCCAGACTCCTTCTGAAGTTTTAAACAGACTTATCCCGAAGTAGCCCTACCTAGGCTCCTTCTGAAGTTTTACAGGGACTTATCCCGGAGTAGCCCTACCCAGACTCCTTCTAAAGTTTTACACAGACTTATCTCGAAGCAGCCCTACCCAGGCTCATTCTGAAATTTTACATGCACTTATCCCGAAGCATCCCTACCCATGCTCCTTCTGAAGTTTTACACAGACCTATCCCGAAGTAGCCCTATCTAGGCTCCTTCTGAAATTTTACATGGACTTAACCCGAAACAGCCCTACCCAGGCTCTTTCTGAAGTTTTACACGGACTTATCCCGGAGTAGCCCTACCCAGGCTCCTTCTGAAGTTTTACACAGACTTATCCCGAAGCAGCCCTACCCAGGCTCCTTCTAAAGTTTTACATGTACTTATCCCGAAGGCAGCCCTACCTAGGCTCCTTCTGATGTTTTAGACAGACTTATCCCATAGCAGCCCCACCCAGGTGTTGGCTGAAGATTTTGATGATATTGTTCGAAGCAAAGCAAGTTGGATGTTTCGATTGGAATAAAACAAGATGTCATGTTTCGAAATGGTAGAAGCAGTACTTCAAATGGGCATATCAAAGCTTGGAGCTTCGAGTGACAGTTATGAGGATATCTTCAAAAGAAGTCTCGAAGTGGTAACAAGGCTGTGTCCAAGAAATGCGTTCGAAGCGAAGAAGTGCCAAAACATTTGAAATTTAAATGCAAGCGGGATGTTCGAAATTTAAAATATATGCGCTGGAGCATTCGAAGACGCGTGGAAGCTAGAGAGAGGCATTGCTTTGCATGTTCTGAACGTGGCAGAATCTTATAGCAAGACCGTTATGGTCGAAGTAGTATAAATAGAAGTATTAGCATTAGGATTTCGTGTGTCATATCTATTGTACAAAAAACTCAGTAAACATTCAAAATACCACATGGCTAGGGAAACGAATGCACGAGCAATGTACGTATGATAACACAAAGTGTTTATGATTTAATAAAACTCTTTGTCATTTCCAGTATTTTCCTCTATCTTCATGTCAATACCATTCAAAAGCCTTTGCATTAAAATATTTTCATTCGAAGTCTTTTTACTGATGCCTTACATTTAAATGTTTTCTTTCCATTTCAAATACTTTACATTTCAGAAACTTTTGTATATTTCATGCCTTTATCATTCAAACACTTTTTTTTTCATTTAAAGTCATTTTACTGATTTCTTGCATTTAAACGCTTTCTTCATATTTCGAATCTTTTACATTTCAGAGAATCTTTTACATTACATGTTTTTATGCTTCGAAGTCATTTAATTGTCTTTTCTGCAGTTTTATATGTCTTTACAATTGAACTTTATTCATGCAATTTAGTTTCGCGCGCATTTACTTGATCATGTTATTAGATCTTTAATAGAGTAATCGAAGCAAGTTAAACACCTACACAATATTCTAAATACCAACCATGAATACCAGTTTTATAATGAGAGTTATCCAAATGGCCAATACATCCTAGGATCAATCTAGTTGATCCTGCGAGTTACCAGAGAGATTAAATAACAGTCATTAAGATTATTTGATAGTTTGGAGGACTAGCGGCTGTTTACCAGAAATCACTGTAAACAAATTGGCACACCCGGTGGGACGCGTCATTGGCCATTACGAAATTTAGAACAAAGTAAAAAATTGTTGAGACATAACCATTGTAAAAATACTCTCTGAGTGATAAGTTTGTTGTTTTATGAACCTTAGAAGTGGTAAAATAACCAATAGCAACCAACCCTTACCCAGAAGAAAACGTTTAAACAAGATGTCTAATCCAGACAATCAACAAGGGGAACAAAATATCCCACATACAACAGGCACTAATATGTCCGCTTCGATGGGAACATCTAATGCAATCCTTTCGAACGCACAGTCTGTTGCATCCTCTACTAGTAGCGTAGCCACTAATGGAACAAGTGGCATATCAACTAACAGTTCGATCCTAGGAAATACTGGAACCATGGGTTATCCTGGGGGATTCGTCCCACCACAAGGGACACAAACCCATTTCGCTACCCCACTAACTAGACCACCCGGTTTCGATGGTAACAGAACCAAAAATTCCTCTTATGGAATGCCAACATCTTTTATGGCAGGCTTACACAATTCCACATCGAATTCATCACCACAATTAGGGTATGGGTCTGGGGCAAATCAATTTATGACAAATAACCAAGGGTCAGTGGGTTATAGTGCAATGCCTATCTTAACCACATAAAATCAGTTGGCCTTTAGGCAATTAATGGATGACAGTAACCATAATATGATAGGAGTATTAGCACAAACTATGCAGGAGATATTTGCCCCAATAGTACAAAATGTGACTGTGACAAACAGAGAAAATGCAGATAACATGAGTCGAATAGCAGATTTCTTCGCTCCCCCAGAAAGGCGTAGGCAGAATCAGGCGGGAGTTCGAGCAAACGTACCTATTATAGAACAAGTTGCTAACGACCCAACCTATAGACCAGCCAGAGAGGAGGTTAATTTGGGGGCAAGGGCTCAAAGGTTAGAAGCCCCAATGATTCAAGCCCCACATAGGGAAATTATGGAACCAGGGGCAAGGGTCGAAAGGCTAGAAGTCCCAGAGTTTCGAGAAGAACAACCTAGAGGGGTTGTCATGGTGGGTCGAAATCAAGATGTTGATGCAGTCGTTCATAGAATTCGAAACGATAACATCTTGGCAGAAAATAATTTAACCACCATGATAGAGAGAATCATGGCCCAGAATGGCCTCAACACAGGAATTAGAAGGCCAAATTATGCCTCCCCTATATTAGATTACATAATGCGCACTGATTTACCAAGGGGATATAAAGTCCCTAAGTTTACAAAGTTTTATGGGGATACCAATGAGTCAACAGTTGAACATATAGCCAGGTATCTAACCGAAGAAGGAGATATAGCCAATAATGAAGACCTTAGGATCAAATATTTCCCAAGTTCCCTGACTAAGAACGCTTTCACATGGTTCACCACTTTGCCTCATGGGTCCATTGATACTTGGGCTCTTTTGGAGAGGTTATTCCATGAACAGTTCTACATGGGACAATCAAAAATAAGTCTGAAGGAACTAGCCAGTGTCAAGAGGAAGTTCACTGAACCCATAGATGATTATCTGAATAGATTCAGGCTCTTGAAATCTAGATGTTTTACAGTAGTTCCTGAACATGAGTTAGTCGAAATGGCTGCTGGCGGCCTGGATTACTCTATTCGAAAGAAATTAGACACTCAATACTTGAGGGATATGGCTCAATTAGCCGATAGGGTTCGACAGGTCGAAAGGCTAAAGACCGAAAAGGCCAGAGTCTTTAAAAATAACAAGAAGGAAAGGATCTCCTATGTTGGAACTGAGGAAGCAGAAGATTATCCTGAATTCGAATTCGAAGAGGTCGAAATCGACCTTGCTGAATTAAAACAGGCACCACCTTACTCTTGCAAATTATTAGTTCCCACAAAAGGGAAAGAGATTGTTGAAAATGAGAAAAGTGACAAATTCCCAAAGAAGGTTTATACCTTCGATGTCACTAAGTGTGACGAGATTTTTGATTTACTTGTCAAAGATGGCCAACTCATTGTGCCATCAAATGTCAAAATACCTCCTTTAGATCAAAGAAAGAAAAGAGGATTTTGCAAGTATCATAGTTTCCTAGGCCACAAAACCTCACAGTGTTTTCTTTTCAGGGACCTAATTCAGAATGCAATTAAAGATGGCAGACTGAAGTTCGCTGATAAAGCGAAAATGAAAGTAGATGAAGATCCTTTGGACGTCGCAGACACCAATTACTCCGAGCCTGCATGCATTGGGGAAATTAACATGGTGGAAGCTGACCAAAATGACGCTCCAGTAGGAGAGAAAGGTACTGAAAATGAAAGTTGGGTGATAGTCGAAGTCAATAAGGAGGTCACTGAAGACGTCCACAAGCAGCCAGAGACTTCGATCGAAGCAGCACCTTTAGCTGTTGCAAAAGAAATCCAGGCTACTGAAGGCCAGGAAAACCAAAACCAAGAGTTGACACAGGTTACTGAAGGCCTGGGGCTAGAATTGGAGAAAGTCCAAATCACGAAGCCAACCTCCCCTCAGAAAGAAATATGGGATACTTTAGGGGAACCCAGTGGAAAGTTTGACTACTTGGTCAGATATTCTGCCCCAGAGAGTTCAAAGGTCCAAATTGAAGATATAAAACCTACAGGATAGGGAGATGGTGACATTAAGGGGGAGGATGTTGAGGTAAACGTGGTGAATATGGAGAGACCTCGTTCTGAAATGGAGGAGGTGGAGAGATACTTAGAAAAAGAAAAGTATAAAATGGAGGATAATCATGCTGGAGATGCTAGTCTTAAGGATTACCTCATGATGTGCCACAAAGGAGATACAGGAATGATACTATGCCCTAGGTGCATCATCCTCTGCAACCAGAGAATCGCTGCAAACTTCGAGAGGGTACAAAGGGCGCGAACTGGCAACAACTGGCGCCAGGATAACCAGCTATTCAGGTGTTATCCTAAAGCTGGAGAAAGTTTGCTGGAATTTGTGCTTCGCTGCTACAAAGGGGCAACCAAATGCTTGATATGCCCAAGGTGTTCTGCTGTGTATGATCAAAGCATGGCCAGAGCCTTCGAAACAATCCCTTTCGCCCCTTGCTGGAACCACCAAGAGACTGTTCAGATGGGCCCACGTTTCGATAGCAAATACAAACAACGAAGGCCCGATAGTCCTCATCCCAAGGGTGCTCGAAGAGTGACGTTCAAAATTCCTGCTGAAGTGCCAACAGACAAATGGCTGCAAGTCAGAAATGACAAAGGCAAAGACAAATGGAGAAACAATGAACGAAACGCACGCCATGCTATGACATATAGAAGGCAGTTCAACATAGCGAAGAGGGAAGAGGTGAGATTAGAGAACTACAAAGGAAGAAACCCCATGTCAAGATCTCAATGGCGAAGGCAACAGAGGATTCGAAAGGCTGAAAGGGAAGTTGTGGCAAATAAAGGGGCAACTTCAATAAAGAACCAAGGTGAATCTAGCACCAACAAACCCACACCAAAAAATCAAACTGAAGACAAACCCCCAGTTAGTAGGAGGCTCTTCTCTAAAGTGCAGCTAAATGAACCAAAGGAATACACTCCAGGTCCAGAAGAAGACGAAGATATGCTAACGGACAATTTCGAGTCAGAGGGGGAGTCTTCGTTCAATATCAATTGCAACGTGGTATCTGTGCTTCCTTGTGAGTTTGGACAGGAAACTGAAATTGACGAGTATGAGGAAGAAGATACCATAGATCTGATGAAGCATAGGCCTGTGTGCTACTATGTGATGGATAATGGAGCTGTCGAGGAGCAGAATGCGTTCTTCGAGCGTCCAGAACCAGGTATGAAGAATCATCTGAAGCCATTATTTATTCGGGCAAAGGTTGGTGCCCATGGCGTGAATAAGGTTCTAGTGGATGGGGGCGCTGCAGTCAACTTAATACCCCATTTCATGCTAAAAAGGTTAGAAATACGCAAAGGAGACATCAAACCACACAACACGGTTCTATCCAATTATGAGGGGAAAGTAGGCAAAACACTGGGGGTGGTTCAATTGGACTTGACGATAGGCTCAAGCTGTAGGCCCACCATGTTCATGGTGATCGAAGCCAAGGCCAACTACAACTTGTTGCTGGGAAGAGAGTGGATCCATGGCGTAGGAGCAGTTCCTTCGTCAATGCACCAGCGATTAGTTTAGTGGAGAGAAGATGGGATCGTGGAAAACATTGAAGCGGACCAGAGTTACTTCATGTCAGCAGTCAACTTAGTTGACAAGAGGAATTGTGACAAACATCTGGCAAAGATTGCTCCCTGTGTCCCAAATGATGAAATCAACGAAACCAGGAATGCACACTACTTTATGACCCTTCGCCATGATGGCATATACTGGGATAGAAGAATAATCAGTGAAGATGAAGGAGTCGAAGGTACTATGCAAAGACGGCCAGCAGGCTGGGAATTCGACAACCTTACTCATGACTGAGTCCTCCTTTTTCGAAAGGATTTCGGCCTATATGGCTGAGAACAAATCAAAGGCGGCCTTAGAGGCTGAAATGAATAAACTGGCTGTAAAGACGAACGAAATAAATGGGGGTAGCTCGAAAGGCTCACCCTTTGAAGAACTTGAAGTAGATCAAAGGCTGGACGCCATCTATGATAAAGAACCCTTAGGCTTCGAGAGGGACCCCATAGACTCAGGTGCCAAAATGCTGGCACAGGATCCACTCGAAGAAGTGAACTTAGGGGATGAGAACACGAAAAGAATAACCTATATAAGTGCAAAACTTAACCCAGGCCTCAAGCAGGAAGTGATCGAAGTCCTCAGGAAAAACAAAGATTGCTTCGCGTGGGACTATGACGAAATGCCTGGTTTAAAGAAGGAGTTAGTCGAACACAGACTTCCAATCAAAGATGGCAAGAAGCCCATCAAGCAAACTCCTAGAAGATTCGCACCAGCGGTTCTCACAAAGATCAAAGCTGAGATCGAAAGGTTGTTGCGTTGCAGATTCATCAGAACCACAAGGTATGTCGAATGGTTAGCAAATATAGTGCCTGTTATTAAGAAAAATGGTTCTTTGAGAATCTGCATAGATTTTAGGGATTTAAATACTGCAACCCCTAAAGATGAGTACTCCATGCCTGTGGCAGAAATGTTAGTAGACTCTGCTGCAGGATTCGAATATTTAAGTATGTTAGATGGATACTCTGGGTATAATCAGATTTTTATTTCTGAAGAAGATGTTGCCAAGACAACATTTCGTTGCCCAGGAGCCTTAGGCACCTACGAATGGGTGGTGATGCCTTTTGGTTTAAAAAACGCTGGGGCAACTTATCAAAGGGCAATGAATTCGATTTTCCATGATTTCATTGAAACCTTTATGCAGGTGTATATTGATGATATAGTCATCAAATCTATATCTGCAGAAACCCATTTGCATCATTTGAGCCAATCATTCGAACGAATGAGAAAACAAGGCTTAAAGATGAATCCCCTTAAATGTGCATTTTTTGTGCAGGCTAGAGATTTCCTTGGCTTTGTGGTTCACAAGAAAGGAATTGAGATCAACCAAAACAAAACCAAAGCCATAATGGAGACGAAAGCACCTACGTCAAAAAGGGAGCTGCAATCTTTGCTAGGGAAGATTAACTTTCTCAGAAGATTCATTTCGAATCTGAGTGGAAGAACCCAAGCTTTCTCTCTGTTGCTTCGTTTAAAGCAAGACCAAGCCTTCGAGTGGAACGAAGCTCATCAGGAGGCATTTGACAAGATAAAAAGATATCTCTCTTAGCCTCCCATCTTGTCTCCACCTTCATGGGGAAAGCCCATGAGATTGTACATATCTGCCTCTGAAGTTAGTATAGGTAGTATGTTAGCACAAGAAGATAGCAATGGCATCGAAAGAGCCATATACTATTTAAGTAGAGTATTGAATGATGCAGAGACTAGATATAGCAATATAGAAAAGCTATGTCTCTGTTTGTACTTTTCTTGTATGAAACTCAAGTATTATATAAAGCCTGTTGATGTTTATGTTTTATCTCATTTCGATGTTATCAAACACATGCTTTCGAAACCAATAATGCATAGCAGAGTTGGTAAATGGGCTTTAGCCTTAACAAAATATTCTTTGACTTTCATGCCTTTAAAAGCTGTGAAAGGCCAAGTGATTTCTGATTTCATTGTGGACCATTCATTGGTTGAACAGACTGTCATGAGTTATGTTGAAACGCAACCATGGAAATTATACTTTGATGGTTCGACCCACAGGAATGGTAGTGGTGTTGGGGTCCTTATAATTTCTCCTGAAGGAATTCCAACAAAATTCAAGTATAAATTAGATGGTCCTCATTGCTCGAACAACGAAGCTGAGTATGAAGCGCTTATTGTTGGACTTGAAGCTTTGTTGGAATTGGGGGCAACTAGAGTCGAAATTAAAGGAGACTCAGAATTAGTAGTCAAGCAAATAAAAAAGGAGTATAAATGCATAAAGGAAAACCTGATGATATACTTCGTCATAGTTAACAGGCTACTTAGAAAATTTGAATACATGGATATTCAACATATACCAAGAATAGAAAACCAAGAAGCAAATGACTTAGCACAGTTGGCTTCAGGCTATAAAGTTTCTGCCAAAAACTTTGAGGATCTGGTCGAATTAAGAGGTAGAGTTATGGCTACTAGATTCATACCATCAGATCTAGAGAGTATGAAATTGGGTTATGCTGAGAAACAGGGATTCGAAATACTAGCCATAGACACCTTATCAGATGCAGATTGGCGAAGTCCACTTGTGAGCTATTTAACAAATCCAACTTCGAATGTTGATAGAAAGATAAAATATAGAGCATTGTCATATGTCCTCATGGGGAACGAATTGTTCAAAAAGACCCAAGAAGGCGTATTACTGAAATGCCTAGGAGAAAGTGAGGCATACCTAGCATTGTCAGAAGTCCACAATGGGGCATGTGGGGCACATCAAGCAGGTCATAAAATGAAATGGCTGTTATTTCGATATGGCATGTATTGGCCCAGCATGCTCAAAGATTGTATAGACTTTGCTAAAGGTTGTGAAGAATGTCAGAAACATGCAGGGATTCAACATGCCCCTGCAAGTGAGTTGCATTCAATCATTAAACCATGGCCATTTAGAGGATGGGCATTGGATTTAATAGGAGAAATAAATCTACTTCGTCTAAAGGACAGAAATATATCTTGGTAGGAATAGATTATTTTACCAAGTGGATTGAAGCAATACCATTGATAGTTGCTGATCAAGAGGCTATTATTGAGTTCATACAGAAACAAATTATCTATAGGTTCGGATTGCCAGAGAGCATAACCACAGACCAAGGTTCTGTGTTTACTGGTAGAAAGATGCAAGAATTTGCTCAAGAAATGGGGTTTAGATTACTAACATCAATGCCATATTATGCTCAAGCAAATGGTCAGGTCGAAGCAGCTAATAAAGTGATAATAGGGTTAATCAAGAAACATATTGGTAAAAAGCCAAGGAACTGGCACAAAACTCTGGACCAAATACTATGGGCCTGTAGAACATCTCCTAAAGAAGCTACTAACACCACGCCTTTCCAACTCACATTTGGTCATGATGCAGTTCTGCCAGTAGAAATTCATCTACAATCAGTTCGAATTCAAAGACAAAACTAAATTCCAGCTGCATTATATTGGGAGATGATGATGAATGAGTTAGTAGAATTGGACGAAGTTAGATTGCATGCATTGGAAATCCTGATGAGACAAAAGGAAAGAGTGGCCAGGGCATATAACAAAAGGGTGAAGGGAAAAACATTCAATATTAATGACTTAGTCTGGAAAGTCATATTGCCCATGGACAAGAAAAATAAAACATTAGGTAAATGGTCACCTCATTGGGAAGGACCTTTTCGAATAACAAAGGTGTGATTAAATGATAATCATTGTTTTGTAACTGCACCATGCTGTGAAATGGTTCAAGACGGTTAAGGAATCTGAAAAGCGTCATGATTGACGTGACTGGAGTCATATGCAATAAATGTTATGATGATTCGAAGGTCGCATCAAAATCTTGTGTATATGTTTAAAATAAGTATTTCTCAAAGGAATCAAAATACATATTTTAAAGGGGCATTTTGTTGGCTGAAGATTTTGATGATATTGTTCGAAGCAAAGCAAGTTGGATGTTTCGATTGGAATAAAACAAGATGTCATGTTTCGAAATGGTAGAAGCAGTACTTCGAATGGGCATATCAAAGCTTGGAGCTTCGAGTGACAGTTATGAGGATATCTTCAAAAGAAGTCTCGAAGTGGTAACAAGGATGTGTCCAAGAAATGCGTTCGAAGCAAAGAAGTGCCAAAACATTTGAAATTCAAATGCAAGCGGGATGTTCGAAATTTAAAATATATGCGCTGGAGCATTCGAAGACGCGTGGAAGCTAGAGAGAGGCATTGCTTTGCATGTTCTGAACGTGGCAGAATCTTATAGCAAGACCGTTATGGTCGAAGTAGTATAAATAGAAGTCTTAGCATTAGGATTTCGTGTGTCATATCTATTGTACAAAAAACTCAGTAAACATTCAAAATACCACATGGCTAGGGAAACGAATGCACGAGCAATGTACGTATGATAACACAAAGTGTTTATGATTTAATAAAACTCTTTGTCATTTCCAGTATTTTCCTCTATCTTCATGTCAATACCATTCAAAAGCCTTTGCATTAAAATATTTTCATTCGAAGTCTTTTTACTGATGCCTTACATTTAAATGTTTTCTTTCCATTTCAAATACTTTACATTTCAGAAACTTTTGTATATTTCATGCCTTTATCTTCATGCCTTTATCATTCGAACACTTTTTTTTCTTCATTTAAAGTCATTTTACTGATTTCTTGCATTTAAACGCTTTCTTCATATTTTGAATCTTTTACATTCCAGAGAATCTTTTACATTACATGTTTTTATGCTTCGAAGTCATTTAATTGTCTTTTCTGCAGTTTTATATGTCTTTACAATTGAACTTTATTCATGCAATTTAGTTTCGTGCGCATTTACTTGATCATGTTATTAGATCTTTAATAGAGTAATCGAAGTAAGTTAAACACCTACACAATATTCTAAATACCAACCATGAATACCAGTTCTATAATGAGAGTTATCCAAATGGCCAATACATCCTAGGATTAATCTAGTTGATCCTGCGAGTTACCAGAGAGATTAAATAACAGTCATTACGATTATTTGATAGTTTGGAGGACTAGCGGTTGTTTACCAGAAATCACTGTAAACAAATTGGCACATCCGGTGGGACGCGTTATTGGCCATTACGAAATTTAGAACAAAGTAAAAAATTGTTGAGACATAACCATTGTAAAAATACTCTCTGAGTGATAAGTTTGTTGTTTTATGAACCTTAGAAGTGGTAAAATAACCAATAGCAACCAACCCTTACCCAGAAGAAAACGTTTAAACAAGATGTCTAATCCAGACAATCAACAAGGGGAACAAAATATCCCACATACAACAGGCACTAATATGTCCGCTTCGATGAGAACATCTAATGCAATCCCTTCGAACGCACAGTCTGTTGCATCCTCTACCAGTAGCGTAGCCACTAATGGAACAAGTGGCATATCAACTAACAGTTCGATCCTAGGAAATACTGGAACCATGGGTTATCCTGGGGGATTCGTCCCACCACAAGGGACACAAACCCATTTCGCTACCCCACTAACTAGACCACCCGGTTTCGATGGTAACAGAACCAGAAATTCCTCTTATGGAATGCCAACATCTTTTATGGAAGGCTTACACAATTCCACATCGAATTCATCACCACAATTAGGGCCTGGGTCTGGGGCAAATCAATTTATGACAAATAACCAAGGGTCAGTGGGTTATAGTGCAATGCCTATCTTAACCACAGAAAATCAGTTGGCCTTTAGGCAATTAATGGATGACAGTAACCATAATATGATAGGAGTATTAGCACAAACTATGCAGGAGATATTTGCCCCAATAGTACAAAATGTGACTGTGACAAACAGAGAAAACGCAGATAACATGAGTCGAATAGCAGATTTCTTCGCTCCCCCAGAAAGGCGTAGGCAGAATCAGGCGGGAGTTCGAGCAAACGTACCTATTATAGAATAAGTTGCTAACGACCCACCCTATAGACCAGCCAGAGAGGAGGTTAATTTGGGGGCAAGGGCTCAAAGGTTAGAAGCCCCAATGATTCAAGCCCCACATAGGGAAATTATGGAACCAGGGGCAAGGGTCGAAAGGCTAGAAGTCCCAGAGTTTCGAGAAGAACAACCTAGAGGGGTTGTCATGGTGGGTCGAAATCAAGATGTTGATGCAGTCGTTCATAGAATTCGAAACGATAACATCTTGGCAGAAAATAATTTAACCACCATGATAGAGAGAATCATGGCCCAAAATGGCCTCAACACAGGAATTAGAAGGCCAAATTATGCCTCCCCTATATTAGATTACATAATGCACACTGATTTACCAAGGGGATATAAAGTCCCTAAGTTTACAAAGTTTGCTGGGGATACCAATGAGTCAACAGTCGAACATATAGCCAGGTATCTAACCGAAGAAGGAGATATAGCCAATAATGAAGACCTTAGGATCAAATATTTCCCAAGTTCCCTGACTAAGAACGCTTTCACATGGTTCACCACTTTGCCTCATGGGTCCATTGATACTTGGGCTCTTTTGGAGAGGTTATTCCATGAACATTTCTACATGGGACAATCAAAAATAAGTCTGAAGGAACTAGCCAGTGTCAAGAGGAAGTTCACTGAACCCATAGATGATTATCTGAATAGATTCAGGCTCTTGAAATCTAGATGTTTTACAGTAGTTCCTGAACATGAGTTAGTCGAAATGGTTGCTGGCGGCCTGGATTACTCTATTCGAAAGAAATTAGACACTCAATACTTGAGGGATATGGCTCAATTAGCCGATAGGGTTCGACAGGTCGAAAGGCTAAAGACCGAAAAGGCCAGAGTCTTTAAAAATAACAAGAAGGAAAGGATCTCCTATGTTGGAACTGAGGAAGCAGAAGATTATCCTGAATTCGAATTCGAAGAGGTCGAAATCGACCTCGCTGAATTAAAACAGGCACCACCTTACTCCTGCAAATTATTAGTTCCCACAAAAGGGAAAGAGATTGTTGAAAATGAGAAAAGTGACAAATTCCCAAAGAAGGTTTATACCTTCGATGTCACTAAGTGTGACGAGATTTTTGATTTACTTATCAAAGATGGCCAACTCATTGTGCCATCAAATGTCAAAATACCTCCTTTAGATCAAAGAAAGAAAAGAGGATTTTGCAAGTATCATAGTTTCCTAGGCCACAAAACCTCACAGTGTTTTCTTTTCAGGGACCTAATTCAGAATGCAATTAAAGATGGTAGACTGAAGTTCGCTGATAAAGCGAAAATGAAAGTAGATGAAGATCCTTTGGACGTCGCAGACACCAATTACTCCGAGCCTGCATGCATTGGGGAAATTAACATGGTGGAAGCTGACCAAAATGACGCTCCAATAGGAGAGAAAGGTACTGAAAATGAAAGTTGGGTGATAGTCGAAGTCAATAAGGAGGTCACTGAAGACGTCCACAAGCAGCCAGAGACTTCGATCGAAGCAGCACCTTTAGCTGTTGCAAAAGAAATCCAGGCTACTGAAGGCCAGGAAAACCAAAACCAAGAGTTGACACAGGTTACTGAAGGCCTGAGGCTAGAATTGGAGAAAGTCCAAATCACGAAGCCAACCTCCCCTCAGAAAGAAATATGGGATACTTTAGGGGAACCCAGTGGAAAGTTTGACTACTTGGTCAGATATTCTGCCCCAGAGAGTTCAAAGGTCTAAATTGAAGATATAAAACCTACAAGATGGGGAGATGATGACACTAAGAGGGATTAAATAACAGTCATTAAGATTATTTTATAGTTTGGAGGACTAGCGGTTGTTTACCAGAAATCACTGTAAACACCAGGCTTCTTTTGAAATTTTACACAGACTTATCTCGAAGCAGCCCCACCCAGGCTCCTTCTAAAGTTTTACACGCACTTTCCCAAAGCAGCCCTACCCAGGCTCCTTCTGAAGTTTTACACAGACTTATCCCGAAGCAGCCCTACCCAGGCTCCTTCTGAAGTTTTACACGGACTTATCCCCAAGCAGCCCTACCCAGGCTCCTTCTGAAGTTTTACACAGACTTATCTCGAAGCAACCCTACCCAGGCTCCTTATGAATTTTTACACGAACTTATCCCGAAGCAACCCTACCCAGGCTCCTTCTGAAGTTTTACACAAACTTATCCCGAAGCAACCCTACCCAGGTTCCTTCTCACAATCTCCAGATGCAGTTTTACACTGACTCATCCTGAGGCAACCCTACCCAGGTTCATTCTCTTGAATTTCCAGATGCAGTTTTACACGGACTCATCCTGAAGCAACCCTACCCAGATTCCTTCTTACAATATCCAGATGCAGTTTTACACGGACCCATCCTGAGGCAACCCTACCCAGGTTCCTTCTCACAATTTCCATATGCAGTTTTACACGGACTCATCCTGAGGCAACCCTACCCAGGTTCCTTCTTACAATTTCTAGATGTAGTTTTACCCAGACTCATTCTGAAGCTGCCCTACCTAAGCTCCCTCTCATATATCTCCTAAAACATCCCTACCCAAGTTTCTTCTGATACATTTCCAGATAGAAGTTAATTTCATTCTCCCCAGCAAATTACTGCGAAGCCTGGATTTCAACCAGAAAACAACAAACTTTCATCTCTCTAATCCAGAGATAACCCCTCAGTAGAGCCATGGACAATTGAAGTTCCTAGACTTTATTCCCCACAGAGTTTTCCTCAAACAGGAAAACAACAGAAATCAACATCCCCCAGTTGACTCTTCCTCAGACAACAGGAACAGGAATCCCCATAAAGAGACTTCTTATGAAGTCATCATCTACTTTGGATGGCATCTTTAAGCCCATCTTCGACGACTCTCCGTCATATTCCTTGGATGGCATCTCTAAGCCCATCCCCGACGACTCTCTATCATCTTCTCCAAATGGCATTTGTAAGCCCATTCCCGACATCGTCAACCATCAGTGTTATGTCATGCGAGTGCAAATTTCTGGGCACTCTAGTGTTCAATTATCTTCCACCTTCAGATCACGAAAGGCAGACAAGCCAATCTACATCCTCAGGTTTAAGAAGATTTAACAGGGGAAACTGTTGTACTCCAAAATTTACCCTCTCATATTTTCCAAGGTCTTCCCCTACATGGTTGGTCACAAACCTTTGCCTAAAGAAAATGAATTTTTTTAGTAGTATTTTAAGTACCTTTCAATTGGCATGGACAATGCCCTTCGATTGGCATGTCACAAGGCCTTTCGATTGGCATTCCGAAAATGTTTAGATTGGCATTATGGCCAAGCCCTTCAATTGGCATGGACACAAGGCCTTTCGATTGGCCTCATGACAAGCCTTTCGTTTGGTATTGTGTCAAGGCCTTCGATTGACATTCTGAAAGACCCTTTCGTTTGGCACCCTGGGCCAAGCCTTTTGATTTGCATGGCAAGGGATCCTTCTATTTGGCATTGTGTCAAGGCGGCTTCGACATGCATGTTAATCGCGTCCTTCGATTTACATGGACAAGATCTTTCGATTGGCGTAACAAAGGACTCTTCGATTGGCATTTCAATAAATACCCTTCGATTGGTATTTGGACGAGGGACATTCGAAGGAACTGAATCAGAACCATTCGAAGGAAATGAATCAGAGTCATTCAAAGGAGCTCCATCAGAGCCGTTCGAAGGAGCTGAATCAAGGCCATTCGAAGGAGGCCATCAACCCATTCGAAAGAGAGCATTCGAAGGCCAGTATGTCCATATTTATGCCAAATTCAAAAATGGATAAGATCCCTTAACTTTGGACAAGGTTACATATTGGTATTCATGGCATTCAAATGACTGTTACAAACACTACTTCTCTTGTCCCCTCCCTCATACTCTATATAAGCAGCATGCTTGCAAGCAAAAAAGGAGGACGAAAAGATTAGAGATACGTTGCCCACAAACCCATCAAAGGTTGTCAAAATTTTCATAAGTAATCCAAGCCAAGGCAAAACCCTTCAACAAAAGTATCCACACCCAGAAGTCCCAGGTCGAAGGTACTCACATTCAGAAAGTTCCCAAATCGAAGGTTCCAACTACTGGTAAGAGAGGGTAAAATGTCAAACTTTGTATTTGCATAACACATCCATATTTGTTGTTTCATTCGATTTGTCATTCTAGACAGAATCAAAGGGCTTGGGTTTGACATCCAAGTCATGTTTTTTGTTTGCTAACACTTGCTGCAGATATAGCCTGAAAAGACCCAGCGCGCGCAGGATTGAAGGACCTGGGTTTCGATACCCAGGTCATGCGTTTTATTTCGCTAACATATTTTTGCAGATGTAGTGCTTTCACAGGTGATCCATCAGGCCTTTCCAGCAACACCCCTCTAAATCGAAGGCTACATCATGTCATTAGCTCGAAGAAAATAATACCCTTCACAGAATCTAAAGGCATCCATCTTCCATAATCTACCCCCTTACTCAGAAAACTCCCGAAAAGGTCTTTTTCTGTTCTTTTCACCCTTTCCTTTGTTGGATAAGAGAAAAGTCGATGGCGACTCTTGCTTACCGCAACATTTGCAAACACAAACACAAAAACCAGTATAAACAGTCAGTTATGCCACCGTATCACATCCACACATGGAAAATACAAACTTTCATGGAAAACTTGTATCGACCACAACAAAGGCCAAACATACATATCAAAAACAACGACAAGCAAAAATTAAGCAAGCATCAGCAAAAACATAAAGACATTAAAGCAAAGTAAAGCATTTATAAATGTTGACCGCTAGAGTCGACGATGTCTGAATGTCACAAAAAAATTATGGGCACACATGCCCAAATACAAATAGCTAAGTTATCTAAAAATGCTAATCACTCCTCGGAGTGTCTACTTCGACCTCGGGAGAGTCAGGAGGAGGAACCACCCAGCCATCAATCACTTGGGGCAGAACCCCGATTTCTTTGGTATTGAGCCCCGGGTTCAACATAGATAATTGGTTCACAACAGCCTCGAAGCCTTCGGCCAAAGCAACTATGCAGTACGACTCGAGGATTTGAATCTGAGCATCGAAATCGGTGCGAGTGCGCAAATCAGTTACCCCATCGGGTTCGCCGTCCACGGGTATCATGGCAACCTTCAAGTCAGCGACTTCCCTCTCCAGCCGTTCCCTTTCGCTCTCTCACAGTTCTTTGTCGAGAAGGAGACAATCCTTTCCTTGAGGGTTTTTTCAGCTCTTTCTTTCTCCCTCGCCAGCGTATTGGCCTGCTCCCGAAACATATTCTCGCTTTGTTCGAGGGCGGTCCTTAATTTCTGTGTCTTCACCTGAAGAGTCGCTTTCTCTGACTCTAATTACTTGACCCGACTAGAAGAGTTGGCCCCTTCGCCCGCAAGGACCACAACCATCTCCACCACCTTCATCTGTCCACCATACCAGAAGCCATATGCTTCCTTCGACCCTCTTCGTCGAGTCGCCTGATGATGTCGGACTCATTGTCAGACACAGTCAGAGGGAAGCCCTAGAAGAAATCATTCTCCATAAAACATGGAGGTAGACTGAAGGCTCAGGAAGTCGCCCCTCCCTCAGTCACATCAGCGAACCCACCTTCTAGGAGACTCATTTTCTTGCTCAGCACACCAACATGTTGCTCAGTGTCGCGGGTGCATGACGACCCACTTGATCCCTCCTTTATCGGTTTGGAAACCGAACCCATGCGTTTAGTCCGGTGCGACTTCGCCAACCTGTTATGGCTTTTTTTCTCTTGGGTCAGTTTCAACAATCTCTCACGGTGCCCAACCCAATTATGTCGGTCAAGACATGCTGGCAGTTCTTCCCTCGACTGCGTCGGGCAGCAACTTCCACTCTCCGCAAGGAGGCAGCCTCACCACACGAGGATAAACCCAGTTAGTCTTAGGAGGATCATTGTCGGCCAGGAGGACCTCGAGGTCACCCTTCGATCCTCTCCTCGATCAAGACTGATCCTCCTACACGACCTCGCGTTTGACGGAGAGCATCCACGACGAGCAAAAGCACCTCACGAGCATCCTCCTTGTAGGGCTAACTATCAACGTCTCTGAATATCACAGAGTCTTCGTCGCCCCGGAAAGACTGCATCCATATCCTCCTGATCATGCGGAGAAAGTCATCTAGGTGGGGGACCACGTGCTGGTTCCCACTACTCACGTAGGACCTGACAATCTCCACTTTGGGTCTGCTTGACCAGCCCAATGGGGAGACCTTAGCCAAGCGCTGAAGGCTATCAATACGCTCTCTCTTGAGAGGGTCAAGTATTGAACATTTCTCACTCTCTTACTTGCTTGCACCATTCGGTATCTCATTTTGACATCAGAGTGTCTTGCAGGTACCCCCACCTCACTCTCAAGTTCTACTCGACGTAAGTTGTGACGATCCATTTTGATCAAGTACGATAAAAAACGATAATAAAATATTTAATTTTATGGATTACTTTCAATATACGCATTTTATTTTAATCAATAACTTTTATTTAAAAGTTAAAATCTTTATTTTTAAATTTCAATTTTTTTCTTTCTTTCTCTATCTTATTAAACCGTATCAAATAAATTCTGAGGTATTTTAGTTACACATTCAAATCAAACAACAGAACTGCACGTGCACATCCCACACCCGCTTTTATCATTCTTTTTGATTGGTCGCTTTTATAATCATTTTCTTTATAGGATATTCATAATCATAATCATAATTACAATAATAATAATACTAATAAATAATAATAATAATAATTCATTGACTCTGTTCCATTTTATTTTTATTTTTAATTAGTACATTTTTTCTTGTTCCGTGTTTTATTTTCTGTTTAACCATTTCAGGAACAAATCTCTCTCCTTTTTCCTCATCTATTCCTTCTGATTTCCCAATTTTTCTCTTTTTCTTCTCCGCGCTTTGGTTTTTCCAGATTCCATTTTCAAATTCGCCGCTCTTCAAGGTTCAATTTGGTGTATTGTTTTATATATTTAGGGTTAGGGTTTTGTTCGTGCAAATTTAATTGGGAGTTTTTTTTTGTTACGGTGAAAAATGGGTAGTTTCTATTTATGATTTTTTATTCAAATAAAACATCAAAATCTGAGCTTTTTTTTTTCTTCTTTCTTTTCTGTGTTTTTTTTTTCTTCTCAGTGGAATTTTTATTTGGGATGGACTATTTTTTCTTCTTCTTGTTGTTACTACTTGTGTTTTGGGCTTCATAGTGCATTGAATTGGTGGAAAGTGAACAAGCTGTATTACTCTGATGAAGTGTGGTGATTGTAAGGTATTGTGAGTGTAGCATTCTGAATTGGAGGTGGAATTTTTGGTTAGATCATGGATCCTGTAAGAGGTGTGGGTAGTGTTGTGGGGACTGTGCTGATTCCCATGCGATTTGTGTGGCCATATGGTGGAAGGAGTGTTTTTCTCAGTGGTTCTTTCAAAAGGTGTGTATTTTATTGATTCATGCATGCACTTAAATTATATAATAAAATTCTCTAGTTTACTTTGGCTTCTCTCTGTCTAATGTGAAATCATAAACTTTGTTTGAAAGGTGGTCTGAGCTTTTGCCAATGTCTCCGATGGAAGGTTGCCCAACAGTGTTTCAAGTTATTTATAGATTGCCCCCTGGTTACCATCAGGTCAGTTTATGATAATAGCACCGACTTAGTTTTTTTATTTTTATTTGTGTGAATATTAAAAACTATATCATTTATAGTTTTATGTGAAATGTGGTTGATATGGAAGTGCAACGGGCAGATGTCTATGTAGTTAGTCTCAGCAGCAGCG
The DNA here is from genome assembly GCA_948472305.1 of Vicia faba. NCBI lineage: Eukaryota > Viridiplantae > Streptophyta > Magnoliopsida > Fabales > Fabaceae > Vicia > Vicia faba. The sequence goes on from OX451736.1 coordinate 1,435,685,454, forward strand.
CCAGACCATAAAACTGCTTTTAGAATTTTGATTAGACCTAACTCAACCATTAAAAAACCGGCTTGTAAGTTTAGGTATGTTTTCCACTTATGAATTCATTTTCTGGCTAACGCTGTGTAGCCGGATAACATGATAGCCATTATTTCAAAGAATAAAAAATGACATACAAGCCAAACATAAATCCCAATAGTATACATAAATTCTCAATAAAAGCCCAACTTACCAAATAAACTGAGTAATCAATAATCATACTTATTAATTATAATGAACTCTTGTCATTTGTCACTAATATTAAAATCACAACCCAACTACTAATTAAAGTAATCAAAATAACATCATATGTTTAAGTTGCAGCTTTTAGTCTCTGTCTCCACAACCTTTGTCGGAAAGAACGGTCTTGTCGTTCCTAGGTGTTTCTGCAGAGAACAAATAAAAAGGGAGGGTGGTGGTGTGGCTTTGCGTGTTTAACAAAGAGGTTTGAGTATCTTTGTGAATGAGAGTGGGAAGAAGCATGGTCACTTATACCAATAAAACAGAGACAAAAAACATTAAAAAAGATGAATGAATATAAGAAGGGGGGTAAATAGGAACTTTCAAACCCTTTCCCTAGTTGTGGATGCAACAGCTCTATTCAACAACATTTTTCTGCTATTTGCAGCCACAACTATTGCACCTGCTAGACGCCGGTAGCCTGCAAAATGCATCGTAGACCTGATTCCACTTTGCAAACCCGCAATTGCCCTGCTATTGATCACATATGTTGAGGTTATTTACAGAAGTTTAAAATCCTAATTCCTGTTTCGATTTTCAAGACTGTTTTGATTTGAAGTGTTATTTTGTCTTCTCAATGAGTGTTATCCAAGTTTGAGCGGTAAATACTGCTCATGTTTGAGATTGCAAGTTTCTCATTATTGAGAAAATCTCAAAGTCTCACACTGGTTAGAGATAGAGCTAATAGAGAAAGATAAACTGAACATAGAGAGAGAATAATAGTTTGTTATTGATTCAATAGAAACTCTCTTAGATGAGTTTGTTACAATTAGATTGTTATATAGAGGCTGCAGTGACAGCTGTCATTGCCAGCTCATCAAGCTAAGCTAACTGTAGAATATATCTATTACAAACTACAATCAACTATTATAAACAAACAACTATATGATTACTCTATTATTTCCCCTTCAAATGGTGCTTCCTGTCTTGGGATGCCCATTGGCAATAGAAGGCTTGTCAACAACCCTTAAGTGATCTCTGAGAGCAAGAAATCTGAGGGCAGAAAGGGGTTTGGTTAGGATATCAGCACTTTGAAACTCAACAGGAATATGCTTTACACAAAAGGTTTCATTTAAAACCTTTTCTCTGATAAAGAAGATATCAAGCTCCATGTGTTTGGTTTTGGCATGAAGCACAGAGTTATGAGATAGAGATACAGTACTTAAGTTATCACAGTAGAGAGTTGGAGGCAAAGATGAAATCTGCAACTCAGTTAGGAGGGACTGTACCCAAAGCACTTCAGAAGCAGTGCTAGCCAGGCTTCTGTATTCAGCTTCAGTGCTGGATCTGGCTACAAGTGTCTGCTTTTTAGACCACCAGGAAATGAGATTAGGGCCTAGATAAATGCATGAACTTGATGTAGATTTCTTGTCATCAGGATCTGATCCCCAGTCAGCATCAGAAAAAGCAGTAATTGGCAAAGGTTTGACGGGATTTGCAGGAAGAAACTGCAGACCTTGATGAATGGTGCCTCTTGAGATATCTTAGAATTCTCTTAACAGCCACCCAGTGACTCGGCATAGGCTGAGATAGAAACTGACAAGCTTTGTTGACAGAAAAGCGAATTTCAGGTCTTGTGATGGTAGCATACTGCAGTGCTACAACCACAGACCTATAATAAGTGGGGTCTGGCAAATAGTCTGATCCTTGCTTGGTCAGTTTCAGATTAGACACCATAGGAGTAGGCAAACTTTTAGCTTCACTCATGTTAGTCTTAACCAAGAGATCCTTGATGTACTTAGTTTGAGATAGGAAGCGAGTGCCATTAGAGAGTTGAGTGACTTCAATACTAAGAAAATGATGAAGAGAACCCAACAGTTTAAGAGAAAATTGAGCATGTAATTGATTCACCAGCTTTTGGATATGAGTGGAAGAGTTGCCTGTGACAATTATATCATCTACATACACTAACATAAAAATGGTGTATGAGGAGGTTATCAAAGTAAACAGAGAGGGGTCACTTTTACTGGTGACAAAGCCAAGACTGTGAAGAGCTGAGGTCAGTCTCTCAAACCAGGCCCTAAAGGCTTGTTTTAAGCCATAGATAGCCTTGTTTAGCTTAAAACAAGGGTAGGATCTGAGTTGACGAACCCAGGGGGCTGCTGCATATAGACTTCTTCAGTCAAAATACCATTTAAAAAGGCATTGTTAACATCCAATTGAGTGATCTGCCACTGGTTGGAAATAGCTAGAGTTAAAATAACTCTAACTGTGACTGGTTTGACTACAAGAGAGAATGTCTCCTGAAAATCAAAGCCATGAACCTGATGAAACCCCTTGGCCACTAACCTGGCCTTGTATTTCTGAATGGTGCCATCAGGATTCTGCTTTATCCTGAAGACCCATCTGCACCCAATAGCTTTCCTGTTGGGAGGTAAAGTGGTAAGAGAGGTAAAGTGGTAAGAGTCCAAGTCTGATTCTGCAGAAGAGCTGTGTGCTTAACTTTCATGGCTTCAAGCCATTTGGGATCCTTGAGAGCAGTTTTATAGGATGTAGGTTCAAACTCAATGAGTAAAAGAGTAGGATGGAGTCTAGGTTTTACAATGCCATCCTTGGCACGAGTGAGCATACAGTGAACATTAAAAGGATGAACAGGAATGATGGGAGAAGCAAATACATTAGCAGAGGAGGCAGCATGAAATGAGGATGCAGTAGAAGATGAAAAATTGTTGGAGTGATCAGGAGAAGAATGCAGAGTGTTAGACATCTGTTGTGGTGATCCTGAAGTAGAAAGAGAAGCAGGTGATTCCTGGACAGATGCAGAAGCAGGAAAGCTAACTGCAGGGGAAGTGAGTGCAGGAGAAGCAGGTGTAGAGGAAGATGGGATAAGTGTTAGGTTTTGAGATGGCTGGGAAAAACATAAGGGAACAGGCACAAAAATAGGTTGGGAACAAGGACTTAATGCAGATTTAGTAGGGAACATATCCAAATAAGGATATCTTATCTCATTGAATATTACATCCTTTGAGATAAAGAGTCTACCATCAGCAGCCAAGCATTTGTATCCCTTATGTTGAGCAGAATACCCTAAAAATAAGCACTCCTTAGTATGATAAGCAAACTTATTAGAGTTATAGGGTCTGAGGTGTGGATAACAGGCACACCCAAAGATTTTAAGAAAGCTGTAGTCAGGTTCAGTCTGATACAGAACTTTGTAGGTAGAATCCATACCCAAAACAGAAGTTGGCATCCTGTTAATAAGATAAGTTGCTGCCAGGAATGCATGATCCCAAAATTTTAAGGGAAGGGATGCATGAGCAAGCAAGGTGAGACCAGTTTCCACCACATGCCTGTGTTTTCTTTCAACAGACCCATTTTGATGGTGTGTGTGAGGGCATGGGAGCCTGTGTATGGTGCCCTGTTTAGTGAGTAAAGGTGTGAGGGGCTAAAATTCACCTCCTCCATCAGTTTGCACTATCTTGACAGTGCAATTGGACTGAGTATGGATATATGCCAAAAAATTAGTAAAAACTGAAACTACATCAAATTTCAGTTTGAGTAGAAAGATCCATGTGAATTTAGTGTGTGCATCAACACATGTTAGCATATATTTGAAACCAGTAGTAGACAACATGTGCAGGCCCCCACACATCAGCAAAAATAAGATCAAAGGGAGCATTATAAATGGTAGTGGAAGCAGTAGATGGTAACCTGTGTACCTTACCCAAACAGCATGCAACACAAAAACCAAACTTAGATTGCTGAGGAATAGGAAGGTTACACTTGTTTAAAACAGACATAAGGACGTCATGATGAGGATGTCCTAGTCTTCTATGCCATTGCTCATACAATGAAGGCCCTAAACAATTGGCACCTTTATTTGAGCTAGAATTGAAAGTACTGGAATGAGAATTATTGCTAGTGAGTGTGTGAGCAACAGGTGCATTATTTCTAGCAAAGGGAGAAGATAAAGCCTGTAGAGATCCAAATGAGTAGAGTCCATCTTTTTCAAGAGCACCTTGAAGCACAACTTCAGAAGTAGCCTGAGATTTCACAAGGCAAGTATCAGGGTGAAATTCAAAATAAACTTGATTATCCCTGGCAAACTGGCTAACAAAGATGAGATTGAAAAGAAGTGTTACCAATAGAGGTAATAGACAGACCTTGACCATTGCCAAGAATCATTTGGTCAGATCCAGAGGTGGAAATGCTGTCTAGAAAATTCTCTGCAGAGTGAGTGACATGATGAGTGGCTCCTGAATCTGGATACCAAGATGTTGCCGGTTGACTGGTACATGTTTCTGAACCAGCTAAATAAGCTTGAGGTTGTTTGTCTGGTCCCACAGCAGCAGCAGGGGCACGCCACTGAACAAATTGTGGTGCAATCCACTGATTAGCAGCTTGTTGAGAAGAGGCACCTTGAAACCAGGGAGAAGGTATAGGCACCATAGGAGCACGCCACTGATTTGCATTGGAAGGTTGAACTGCAAGTCTATAGTAGCAGACTTTAGCATCATGACCAGTTTTAGCACAAATCTGGCACTGAACATGACTTCTGCCATCATTACGACCTCCTCCTCTAGAGTGAGATGATCTGCCACCACGTCTACCATGAGAGTGCTCACACTGTGGTGCAAATTCAGGTGTAGTGGACTCAGCCAAGGTAGCAACAGTAGAGTTAGCAGCCGGAGACACAGTACCTTGAGTGAGATTAACAGAGAGAGAATCTTGAGATGCAGCGCGAGGAGTAGGATCCAGCCTTGCTTCATGAGAAAGAAGCATCGTTTCAGCAACAACAATATCACAAGGTTCGTCACGATACTGAATAATCGAAGCTAGGGCTTGATACTCCGGTGGTAAACCGTCGACGATCGTTTCCAACTGATCACGGTGCAACACCGGATCACCAATTGACTCCAAAATATCAACGATTTGTTGAATGCGACCGAGATACTGCGCAATCGTACAATCTCCTTTTTGCATAGTACGAAGCTCATACCTAAGCTGGCGCGATTTCACATAGATCTGTGTTCTCTGAAATTGATCGATGACAGACCACACTTGATGAGCATGAACGCACTTGACGACGCGAGGAAGAACAACATCAGAGAGTCGTTAGAAGCCACGTGAAGAGAAGAGAATCCTCTTGATACCAAACCTGATACGCCGGATTTTCAGAGTCAGATTCATGATCCGCCGTCGTGAGAAAATGCGGAGGAATCGCCGGATTCACCAGATGCCGATGAAGCTTGTGAATGCAAATGATACCTTCGACTTACTGCTTCCATGAGAGAAAGTTGTTGTTATCGAGTTTGATGCTAATCTGATGTGCGAACGTCTTGAACGCATTCTCCAGAGTAGACGAAACCGGTTGTTGCAATGATGAGTTTTCATCGTTCGAAGTGGACGATGAATTTACATGAGACGCCATGGATCATAAGCTCATGATACCATAATAGAGAAAGATAAACTGAATACAGAGAGAGAATAATAGTTTGTTATTGATTCAATAGAAACTCTCTTAGATGAGTTTGTTACAATTAGATTGTTATATAGAGGCTGCAGTGACATAAGCTAACTTTAGAATATATCTATTACAAACTACAATTAACTATTATAAACAAACAGCTATATGATTACTCTATTAAGAGCTTGGAAAGACTTTATATAGAGTGACGCCCCTCACCTTACTAACCGGCTTTGTAGGGATGAGTTAGACCAAATTCAAATTCTAATACTGCCGGTTTTGTAGGGATGAGTTATACCAAACTCTAATTCTATTATTGATTATGATATGCATAGGTGAAAATGATAAAAAATGCTTTTGTGAAAATTTGGTCTTTATTCTTGACAGCCAGATGCTTATACTTAATATGTAATTGTTTTGACGCAGTACAAGTTTTTTGTTGATGGGGAATGGCGGCATGATGAGCATCAACCTTATGTTCACGGACAATATGGGATAGTCAACACTGTCTTATTGGCGACTGATCCTAACTACATACCTGTTATAAATTTAGACATTGCTCCTGGTAGTAACATGGATGTGGATAATGAGACGTTTTGCCGCGCGGTAACAGCATTATTTGTTATTGTTGACATGGCTGATATATTTGTGCTGGTTTTGACTATGTTGTACTCCTGACTTGTTTGTTTGATAAAAAATGTTGCTATTTGTTTAGATCTTTGAATCAAGTAATATTAAATTATTGATCAATATATTCTTCCTGGTCGTCTTATTTGTCTTACATAGAATACATACTATAGTTAATAGAAAGAAAGTTGGGTAGTTCCCATTGCAAAAAAGATGGCTAGCGTTTTAGGTCGTTTATTTAGACATGCATGGGGAAGGCTTATAGAAGGGTCATTAAGGAGGGTTGATCAGATATAAAGGGTAATCCAATATGAGAGATAGAGAAAGACCTAGGAAATTTTATATCAAACATTATTATAGGTAAGTAGTGTACCTCTGAACTTCATACACGACAAGGCACTGTGGCCTCATTTGACTAGTGAGAAAAGACTTGCTTGCTTGATGTTGCATTGGTGACTTACAATGTCTTGTTATACATGTTTTGTTGCATTCTTTATTATTATTTCTACTAGTACTAAATGCATATGCCTAAAATTGTACTGTATTTGCATTTGGAATTTGATTGTTCCAGCATTAAGTATAACAGTATCGCTTGCATATAAAGCAGGTTCAGGTGACAGAAGGTACATTGAGCGAGGTGCTTCCAAGAATATCAGATACTGATGTACAGGTCTCTCGTCAGCGTATTTCTGCATTTCTGTCTATGCACACAGCTTACGAATTACTTCCCGAGTCAGGCAAGGTTTGGATGTTTTACCATTGACCATTTATTTTTGACTTTATGAGTTGCTGACTTGCTGAAATCACGCACTAGTCACTGATTTAGCGACTCCTGGCGGCAGGTTGTTGCATTGGATGTTGATTTACCAGTGAAACAAGCATTTCATATACTGCATGAGCAGGTAGGACCTTTAAAATATTGAGTAATTTTGCTAAAACTTGTTTGATTATTTGCCTTTACCCTGATAAAGATGAGAAAAGATCAATACTTTTTGAATTATTTTCCGTAATTTTATCCGTTGTTTTACAATTATTTTCAGTTGTTTTTCCCTCTTTATTGAGTTGTAAGAGATATATGATATAAAATAAATCATTATGGCGTTGTATGAGCCATGGAGCCCACCCCACTTAGTAGGATAAAACTTAGTTTGTATGAGCCATGGAGCCCACCCCACTTAGTAGGATAAAACTTAGTTTCTGTTGTTTTTCTTTCTTTTGTCAAGTTTTGTCTAATATCGTTCAAGGTAGAGTTTTATCAACCACCATGGCCAATTTGTGAAGTATGGCTGCACCATGGTGTTTTACTATGGATATGGTGGCTTAAAACGGTGGTTTTTTGGCTTTCTTCCACGGCTGACCATCCATAATCGTTGACTTAGCTTCATCATATTACGATTTTTCAGATTTAGCATTATTGCATTTTCATACATTGCTGATTAGAAATTTGCTTATGCAATTTTTCTGACCGGGATAATTTACAGGGAATATACATGGCTCCTCTGTGGGACATGTGCAAGGGGCAGTTTGTTGGTGTTCTCAGTGCTTTGGATTTCGTCTTAATTTTAAGGGAGGTATGTGTTATACTTTTTCATTTTAATTTTAATCGAAGATCTTAAGTCCAAGATGATTTTTTTTGTATAGCAAGTTGTTAGAATAATAATGTAAGTATGAGTAAGTGGGAAAATAGTCCCACATTGGATAGGAATATGGAGACTTGAGAATATATAAGTGGGAGAACCCACTCATCTATCACCTTAAGGGTGGACAAGTGGTGTGTCTCTCACAAAGATGTCTAGTCCTCAACTTTATATCAAGGCTCCCTAGTGAACTCCTCCCAACAAATGGTATCAGAGCCTTTGGTTCGAGAAAGGGACCGGCGAGAAAGGGACCGATGGAATATGGAGACTTGAGCATATATATAAGTGGGAGAATTCACTCACCTATCACCTTAAGGGTGGACAAGTGGTGTGTCTCTCACAAAGGTGTCTAGTCCTCAACTTTATATCAATATTCTCTAGTGAACTCCCCCCAACACAAGTTACTGATTATCCAAAGCTATTTTCGTGATCGTGAGTGTGGATTTTTTCTTCCTGTATTGTTTGTCTAGAAGAAAGAATTGTGTTAACTAAGTATTGTTGATGTTGAGGATGAGTGTTAGAATAATAATGTAAGTGTGAGTAAGTGGAGAAATAGTCCTACATTGGATTAGAATATGGAAACTTGAGCATATATATTAGTGGGAGAATCCACTCACCTATCATCTTAAGGGTGGACAAGTGGTGTGTCTTTCACATAGGTGTCTAGTCCTCAACTTTATATCAATGTTCTCTAGTGAACTCCCCCCAACACAAGTTACTGATTATCCAAAGCTATTCTCGTGATTGTGAGTGTGGTTTTTTTCTTCCTGTATTGTTTGTCTAGAAGAAAGAATTGTGTTAACTAAGTATTGTTGATGTTGAGGATTAGTGGAATATAAGGCAATAGTTCCGTTTTACAACATAAGCAAATATTATTTCAATCGTTTACATTTCTACCAGTAACACATATTTCATTGTTGAAACTTGTCAATTGTCATTGTCCTATTCTCAGTTAGGGAATCGTGGGTCTAATCTGACAGAAGAGGAGCTTGAAACACATACCATATCGGCTTGGAAAGAAGGAAAGTCATATCTAAACAGACAGAACAATGGACATGGAACTGCATTTTCTAGACATCTTGTTCACGTAAGTGTTTTGTACGTAGGGTTTTAGTATGTCACAAGGTTGACATTTTTTTATTACATACAGATTATGGTATGTAAAACATATATGAAGATGCATGTGTCTAATAGTGTATAATGAGCTGTTTGATTTAATTATAGCTATGGGATATTTTAATTTCTATTTCTATCTCTGGATAACAGGTTTATATGGAATAGTGTCTGCAACAAGTGTAAAGGAATGAAAACGAAATATTAACAGTCTATTTTTAAAATCTATCTGGAAACTTATGCCGGAGAGACCACAAATCCTTCCTATTGTGTGTCAATACTAAAAAGCAGGAATGCATGGCTGTGGAGTTGAGGGAAATGAGTGTTTTTGAAACTATTGTCCAATTAATCTGAAAATTTATTTTGGTAACTTTTCTCTAAGCTGTTAACAGGTGGCTTATCCAAAAGGAAAGAGTCTTTTTTCTTATTGGTTATATTTATTAACAATATGTTAAGACTTCAAATTGGCAAGTGTAACTATTACCATTGAATGACCATCTATTTTCGTGTCGGTCATTTCGGGTTGACAAGAAATTTAGACATTTGTTTTGAATGTCAAGTTTCCATTGACAGTAGCATGAACTTTTTGCAGAACAATGGTAGATTGTATCAAAAATTGAAAGGAAAAGGATCTTGAATGTTAATTTTTTAGACATGAAAACTGCTTTAGTAATCTTCTTGAAATTTTCTCTTGGCTTAGACCTGTATAAATGTGCTCTTAACCATGAAATGATTGAATAAATTTAACTTAAGTCTGCTCGAGTGAAGTGATTTTGGGTCTATGTTTCTTTGTTTTACACTTTAATTAAAGTTTACTTCTATTTCACCAACTGTTCTGTTAGCTCACTTACTATGTTTGGCACTCTTTTTGGATATTCTTTTACGATGCAGGCAGGGCCATATGATAATCTGAAAGACATTGCCCTGAAGATCTTGCAAAAGGCGGTTTCAACAGTTCCTATTATCCATTCATCTTTAGAAGATGGTTCTTTTCCACAGTTACTACATCTTGCTTCACTGTCAGGAATACTCAAATGTAAGGTCGCATGATAGTATTTTTGATAATGTTATTAAGGATGCCTTATTCTTACCAAATTGATTTTTCAGGCATTTGTAGGTATTTTAGGAATTGCTCTAGTTCATTGCCTATACTACAACTTCCAATATGTGCAATACCCGTGGGTACATGGGTGCCCAAAATCGGGGAATCCAACCGGCGGCCTCTAGCAGTGTTGAGACCGAGCTCTTCTCTTGCTTCAGCCCTGAATTTATTAGTTCAAGGTGTGAACTTTTTGTCTGACCTTGAACATAATGTTTCAAAAAGAAATGCGAGAGAAAGAATGAAGAAATTGGTATCCCATTATACTTTTGAGGTATTAGGCTGATGATAGATGGCACTGTGTCCCACTTTGAGAAGAATGTTGATGTGTGATTTATGATTATCGATCAAATAAGAATATGAATTTCATGAGGAATATCATTTTCAGCTTCAAAGCCTCAAAATATATAAGAAATTTTTCCATTGATCTCGAGCATAACTATACTTACATTATTTTTGGCCCTTTACTTTTGCAGCACAAGCAAGTTCAATACCTATTGTTGATGATAATGACTCATTGCTGGATATATATTGTCGGAGGTTTGTTTTGTTGTATTTTTTTCATCATTAGTATACTTTGTTCTAATATAAAAAAATCATATATATTAGAGTATCTTATGTTCTAATACAAAAAAATCATATATATTAGAGTATCTTAGTTCATTTCCTAGATCAGTTTATAATTTTAGGGTATCTCTTGGGATTAATTCTTATTTTACTTTATTATTATTATTATTAATTATTAATTATTATTTTTTACTTGATTTTCTCTTTTATTTAGGATTGATTGAGTATATGTATTTGATAAATAGGGATTACCGTCTGTTCTTTGCATCAAGTTAGCATGCTATTGTCACTAATATTCAAGCTCCTATTTTTACTCTTTTATCTAAAACCTATAACTTCAACATGGTATAAAACCAAAGTTCTAATATGGCATCAAAGCCCATCGATTCGAGTCATCCACTATATTATCTACTCACCAAGTCCAATAGTTCTAGTCATGAGAGGGTGTGTTAGGAAAATCCAAACCCTACATTGAAAGGATACAAGAGCTTGAAAGAGTTTATAATAAGAAACACGCTTCAAATAACAAACCAGTTTTATAAGAATGAATTAGGCCCAATATAGAAACGTAATCTACTTCATTATGTCTGCAAAGTCAATTTATGGTTGAAGCATTAAATTGCCCTCCTAGCATTTCTTTCTTTGCAATGACGCTTCCGAAAGCTTCTCACTTTTACTCCCCACCATTTATTTATAGTGATATAATGGCTTTGGCAAAGGACAGGGCATATACACATATCAATCTTGATGAAATGACCGTTCAACAGGTATGTTTGTATTTCATTTTTGCATACAAACAAACTTCTGTATTTTGAAAATAAAAATACAACTTTCAAGTATGTCCTGATTTCATCCTTTCCTTATTATTAAGCAGTTTGCTTGCTGATCTAGGGAACACTGTAGAATGATCTAGGGAACACTGTAGGATGATCTAGGGAATAAATAGATTTGTTTAGTATTCTTTAATAATATTTCTGTCAGGATAACATCTTCATCTTTGTTGTCTTACTTTCATTGATACTAAATGGAAAAAAAAGGAAGATTTCACTTTGAACCTTTAATGCTAGTGTCATTATCAGTTTGTACTCTTACTTTGTCTATTAATGGAGGCCCTTGTTTCTTTTTTAGCAATATTTTTTCTTGACATCACAGTATTTATTGTTTGCTTTATTGTTCAGGCTTTACAGTTAGGCCATGACGTGTGTAGTCCCTACGAGCCTAGAAGTCAAAGATGTCAAATGTGTTTGCGTTCTGATTCACTGCATAAAGTGATAGAGCGTTTGGCAAATCCAGGTGTGCTTCTTTTCCTTTGTTTGAAGAAGTTTTTTTCCCGATATCCATTGACATTATTTTGAGGATTGCCGTGCTGAAAATTGTGCTGTAAAATATTGGATTCAGGTGTGAGGAGGATTGTTATTGTGGAAGCTGGCAGCAAGCGTTTAGAAGGCATCGTCTCATTGAGTGACATATTCAAGTTCTTTCTAAGTTAATTGTTTGGATTGGTAATGAAGGAGTAAAAGAGTATGTGCAGTACTATATCAAATACTTAATTTAGGCCAGCATCACCTCAATGATATTTATGTTTTGGTATGTTCCCATTTTGTTGTAATACAGTTAGATTGGCCTCTTGCTTTGGTGCCTCATTTTATAATTTTAGGCTAGAGAAAGAGGCCTGTAAATTCTGAGTATTTATTTCCCTAAATTTATTCATCTTCCCATTTGTATTGTATCTTCGAATTCGAATGTCTTGTGCACATGATACAGATAATACCAAAAAGGTGGGCAGGGGACCAAAAGATCTGTAATCATTACATGTTGTGAAGATACAAAATTTGAGTAAAAAAATTGGCATGTAGATTTAGATACTCTTGTTTTATGCTTGTTGATTGAGAATCTTTGTTCAATTGTTGTCTTCGGTAATTCTTATGTATTGTGAGTATGTCATTTCCAATCAAACCCAGAAAATGTACGCTTACATTGAAGCTTCAACTACCAACTTTATTTTCACGTTGAAATATCATTGGGACGTGGTATTTCTGCTGCAAACGCTGCCCCAAAGATTGGTTAAGTTTGTTGAAATTGTTTGAAGGTTTTTTTTAAGGAACAGGAATATATCTATAGGAACTAGTTTTTTTCTTAACGTTTTAATTTAAATGGTTATAGTAGAAGAGAGAAGTAGACGGTGGACATTTAAGAACTAATTATTTTAGCCATTTAATTATAAGGGATTAGATTGTTTAAGTTCTAGAAGAATACTATTAAGTCAAGTCATGGAAGACAAGAGAAACATACAATTTTGTAAAGAGATCAATGGAGAATCTCAGTTTATCACACGAAGTATGTAACTTCACATTTTTTTAATGAGGGCATTTTGGTCATTTTAGTATGAGTTTGTATAAGACAATGTTTTATGAGAATCATTTCGTTTTCATTTTGCCTCACTCCATAGAGTAAAGAGGAAAATTGGAGATTGTCTTGTGTGCAAGTTATTCTTGCTTGAGGCATGAATGATTACGGGATACATGGAGAAGAAAGGGAAAAGATTAACTTATGGATCAAGCTATCGATACAATGAAGGCAAGATCATTGGGAAAGGAATGTCTCAAGTGGAAATCTGCACCCTTCAAATCTCACTTTTTCATATTTTTGTATTTTTAATGTTTTATTGTGTGGTGTGGATTCCACACGGGAGACAATCCACTCCCAAGATCATCCATCATCTTCACCATCTTTGTACTAAGGTGGGTTTCCTTCAAGTCATGATTATAGCTAGGGTATAAATGATAAATGAATGTTAGGGAAATTAATTTATGAAATTTCATTTTTTAAGGTTTTAAGTTTTGATGAACCATTGATGAATGTTTGATGAAACATGTAAGTCAAATTAGAAGAATTAAGGAATTTATCAGAAGTATACACATAAAATTGATGTAAGAAGGTGAGTTGAAACCTAGAGATGGTAACATGAACTAAATATGGATCATATGCTTAAAATTCAAACTAAGTATATGAGAAAGAAAGAATGACTATGTAATAAAGAATCGAAAATTGAGTGGTGTTTAGGATCAATGACTAAACACAAACTAAGAAAAATAGAAGAATACTTAGGAATAGTTAAATGTGATTTAGATTGAATAATACTTGAACTAGGACAATTTTGCAGGGTCCTAATAGGGATATTCCATGAGAAAGTGATAAAGAATCAGATACATTAATGCTAGGAGAGCCGTTGTACTTGGGCAATAACCGTTGAAATAGATCTATAGGTTGCACAATTGGGTTGAGCTGCCTGAGGTGAACTACTCGATAGAGTTTGAGTCGAAACCCACAATTCACATCACCTATCACACGTGGCTACAAGGTGGCTGAGGAATGACGGTCCAGAGAATCAATCAAGGAGGAATAACTTCTTCCTACACGATGGAAGGAGAATCCCCCCCCTTTGTTCCACATTTTGAGGGCTAGGGAAATTGCTCTTAACTCTTCATCCCAAGACTAAAACGCTTATATATATATATATATATATATATATATATATATATATATATATATATATATATATATATATATATATATATATATATATATATATATATATATATATATATATATATATATATATATATATATATATATATATATATATATACTCCGATTTAAGAACGGGAGAAACATACACATGAGCTCTTCATAACCCTTGCGTGGGGAGCTCTCAACAAACCACAAATCCTAAAACCTCAAACAATCTTTCACAACGAGGGTTTGTCCATCATTATACTTTTTCAGCAAGTACAATTGGTGTCCACCGTGAGGCCATTGTAAAACTAACTTGGGTCGTACTTGTAATCAAAAAATAATTTACTGCTTGCCTCTGACATCTTCTCTAGTATGGTGACAGGCGAACAACTAATTCAGCCAAAAGCAGCTTCGACGGTGACCGTGACTCCATAGTAGAGATGTGCGTCATTATGGACGATTTACATCGCCACAACCATAATCTGGAGAATAAAGTCCTTAACCTTGAACACACCATAATGAGAAAAAATCTACTAAGGAGACATAAATTACGGGCAAAACCTTCCTTTCAGTCTATCGAGTGCCTGACTTCTCTATTGATCTGACCGGCTCGATTGAGACAGAGAGTAAAGGTGGTGGATCTTTAACCTCTATCAGATGAGAATTGGGGAACCCCCATATCAGAGAGCTCAAACCGCATTCACTCGCAAAGTTTGATGAAAAAAATGACCTCCACTAACACGCAGATGACGATCATTGAACTCTTAAAATCTTTAAAGTGTAAACTCCTCTCCAGCACCTTCATGGATGCCACAATAAGGTGGTATATAAACATGTCATGTTTGTAAGTTACTAGCTATTAGAAGATGGTGAAGAAGTTGATCCACTAATTTTTGGCGAGCAAACACAAAAAGGTGTCCCCACTAGTATGTTCAATGTTCGGCAGGGGTCTTCAGCATCTTTAAGGGAGTACCTCACCTGTTTTAACTAGGCAACTATTAAGGTCATTCGCATAAACATGATGTTGTGTGTAGGAGCTTTCCAAAATGGATTGAGGTCCGAACTTCAATATATCCATCGCTTGAAAACAAGTCGCTTCCATGGTGGAGGTCGTGATGCTGGACAAATGTTACATCAAGAGTGAGGAGAGCAACAATGTGAAAAAGGATAGAGATGTCGAGAAGTGGGCATTTAGAAATTTGACTCATCACAATAGGAATACAAAATCCATTATATCTCATATGTCAATGTCATGGCATCTATTAAGCGTAACGAGAGAACCACTTAGAAGATCACGCCCTGAACACTTGTCGTGAACATATATGGTGCAAAGTATTTCATACCTTTGATATTCATCCTCCTTCGTCGGCGTCCTAAGTGTAATAGTATTAACCTAAGCCTTACAAAAGGTGTAAATAACATAAGTTCAAGGGCCACCACACGTAGAAGCTTTACCAGCTGAAGAAAGAGATCAAACAACTTATTCAAAAAGGTTACCTGAAGAAGTACGTTCGAGGTGGCTCCCATTAGTCACCAGGAAGCTCCATACCTCAAGGGTGGGATCCCCTCTAGAATTCCTAGGTCAAGGAAAAAAGCTAGATAGAGGAGGAAAATACATACCAATATGTCATACCTTTAACACAACAGATGGAAGGTTTACTAGGGGAGAAAGAAGCTCCACTCTTAGAATATATGATCACCTAGTTATGATAGTCGAAGGTTCATCCTCTAGACCCAATTTGGGCTTGAAAAAATCTCTAGAATCATAGATCATTTTCTTAGGGAAGGAAATCGCTAGAATCCATCCCCATGACAATGATTCCATGGTCATAATTGTACAGTGTGATGACTAGGAAATGAAGTGAGTATTAATTTACTAGAGGAGTTCTGTAGATATTCTCTACTAGAACAACTTCAAGAGGATTCACATAGATCTTGATAATCTACGAGCTTTCTAAGGTTCACTAGTTAGATTTTTTGGTGAACAAGTGTAGGTAAAAGGCTACATCACCCTAAAAAACATGTTTGGGTGAAGGAAAATGAAAAGATGATAAATAGAAGTTACCTCGCGATATACACCTCTTCCTTGTACAATATAATCATATGGCAGCCTGCATTCAATATCTTAAAGAGTCACTCTGTCAACTTTGTATCAGTGTTTGAAGTGCTCGGTATCCAACGTGCATGTTGGGGTTGTCTAAGGTGGTCAGGAGACTGCTCGGAGATTCTATCAGGACAACATGAGGTTAAAAAAGACAATGATGGTTGTGGTCTATGCTCATCATCTAGACGTGCACGAAGTGAACTTCTAGGATTTGAAATCAGAATCAAAAGGGAAAAGATGAAGCTTCTTGAAAAACACACCACCAGTCAAGATGCCCACGCTGTAGTACTTAAAGAGCAGAAGTTAATCACACTATTTCAGGAGAGCTTGAATTTATCACCTAAGGATTCCAAGGCGATATTAGAGAGCATGGTGGATCTAATACCAAAATTTAGTTAATTATCTAGCAGTTTTGGTTGAGTAAGGTGAGGTGTCATCTCTATCCATAAATATGACTTCTTTTAATGACACAATTTGTTTTTAATAATGGGGTGACACTCTTTCGTAAGAGTTTTTAATGAGGTGCCTCATTTTTTTAAAATAATTGTTTGAATTTTGCAGGATATATGCCTATTGAATGATGGTTACTCGTAGAGGAATCCTTGTTGACCAAGAGGAAATGAATGTTGGATCCTCAATGAAGTATCCTCGTTGCCCCCGAGGCTATTTAATAATATAACTTTAATAAAGTATATTTTTCGCCCACAGGGCTATTGAATGCTGAAAATTCAATGAAGTATCCTTGTTGCCCATGAGGCTATTGAATGTTGGGACTCCAATGAAGTATCCTTGTCTCCCACGAGGCTATTGAATGCATGAACTTCAATGAAGCATCCTTGTGACTTACGAGACTATTGATTGTTGGAACATCAATTAAGTATCCCCCAAGGCTATTGAATAATGGAACTTCAAAGAAGTATCCTTATCTACCACAAGGCTATTGAATTTTTGAACTTCAATGAAGTATCCTCACTGCCATAAGGTTATTTAATGTTAAAACTTCAATGAAGTATTCTTTCTTCCTAGGAGACTATTGAACGTTGGAACTTCAATGAAGTATCATTGCCTCCCTTCGAGGAAATTATATGCTGCAACTTCAGTGAAGCTGAAGCATCCTTGCCGCCCTATTAGGCATATCATCGCGAGACCGCCACTAAAGGATCCTCTCCAAGGGGAACTCTACACAAGCTTGAGCAACTCGTCTCAAACAACAAATTCATACAGCTGAGGAAATATAAACTTCGAAAGGCATAAGAGGCCTACCAAAGATGGTAATAAAATCGTTAATAAGTAAACCAAAAATATCAAAGGGACCACATTTAGGTCGAGGTTGATTACATGTCCTTTGAACTTGCCTCAAGCTTACTTGAGGGACTCGCCCCAAGTTTCGTTTGTGGATTCATAGAATTTTTAAAATAGAATATATGTATGAGCTCTTATAAGGGTATCCCATGAGAAAATGGCAAAAAATTAGATACATTAACATTGGGTGAGCTCCTATATAGAGGCAGTAGCCGCTCAAAATACACCTACACGTTTCTCAATTGGGTTGGGTCTCCTGAGGAAATTGCTTTTAACTCTTCATCTCAAACTCAAAGAGGACAAACTTCTCTCTAAAATATATATAGGAGCTCTCCACAATACTTACAAGCTCTCAACAAACAACAAACTCTAAAGTCTCAAATAGCCCTACACAACAAGGGGTTCTCCATCAATACTTTTTTTATAGCAAATACAATACTTACTAGTAATGACTCATGTGAGAATATATATCCTTAGATTGTAATATAAAGAAAATGACCAAGATGATTATAAATAAGAAAATAACGAGGAAAAGCTTAATTCAATTTTAGAGGAAGATAACTAAGTATGTGAATGAGAATGAATAGTATATATTGTGGGAGTTTAAACTTAGTGAATGACTAAGACATAGTGAATAACATCCTTTGCGATGGAAAACCCTTATTAGGCAATATGGTCGTCTTAAACAATTAGGAGACCCTATTCTAATATTAAAATTCCCCCTTGATAAAATAATATTTTTTTTTGCTTAACGCATTCTCTATTTAAATTGTAAATAACAATAATACTATAAAAAATAACATCCTTATGAAACATAATATACAAAGAAAAAATTTAGGTGCATTTCCTTAAGTGTGGTTTATGCTTTTTTCTAAAGAAAATATGACAAGTGTATAATTTACTCTTACACATATATAATTTCTTCTTATTTTTACCCCTTCAAAAATATTTATGTATATTTATCATATTTTTATTGGAGAAAAATATGAACTACACCTATAAAATTATATCTAAACATTCTTCATTTACAAATTAGCCATAAAATATTTAAATGATTCATCTTTAAGACCCTTCATAATAGAAAAATCTCCTTTAAGAGCTTTATCAACCATTTTAAACTTATAATAAGAATTCCAAAATTTTGGATCAAATATATTTTCATTTTCAGTAGTAAAAGATCAACATGAACATTTTTAGCGTCAAAATTATCATTTTCAATAGCATCAACGTCATGTTTTTAAGATTAACAATATATTAATTTTCAATAAAAAAATATAATTCTTTTATAATAAATTTATCAAAAGCTCTTAAAAAAACAAACTTTCTAATTTTAAAAGGAAATTTAGAAGGCATAAAGAAAGAACAAGTCATCTTGGCATTTTGCAACCTTTTATTTAAAGACTTCCTCATTCCTCAAGAAAACACGTCATCTTTATTGTGGTGGATAGGCTTAGCAAGTATGCAGACTTTATGAGTTTGAGTCGATGGCATTGAGTGTACACAGTCTAAAAGAACTGATTGTGTTTTTGCTATAGGAGATTATGTCCATCTTAAGCTCCAACCTTATAGACAAATTTCTATGAAAGCTCATGGTGTTCACAAGCTGCTTCCCAAATTTTATGGTCTGTTTCTGGTTGAAGACCGCATTGCCTCGCACTACGCCAAAAATAAGTTTTAGCAGCACACATACGAAAGCGCTTTTAGGAAAAAGCGCTGCTGTAGGTTTTAAAAAAAAAGCGTTTAAAAAAAGCGCTTTCAAAGGGTGCCTTAAGAAAGCGCTTTTCAAAAGCGCTGCTAAAGGTCACCCTTAGAAATCGCTTTTTGAGAAGCGCTGCTAAAGGGTGCCTTTCAGAGGGTACCTTAAGAAAGCGCTTTTCAAAAGCGCTGCTAAAGGTTAGCCTTAGAAAGCGCTTTTACAAAGCGCTGCTAAAGCTGGCCTTTAGAAAGCGCTTTTAAAAGCGCTGCTATAGGATATGCTACGAAAGCGCTTTTACATTAAAAAGCGCTGTTATAGGTGACCTTTAGAAAGCGCTTTTAAAAGCGCTTTCGTAGGTAGTTTTATAATAAAAATCAAAAATTCGTATCATCACTTTTCTATTGTTCTTCACGAAATCATCAAAGCCCTAAACCAGAGCTCTGCCGCCGTTAGCATCTACGAGGAGATTTTCGTCACGATCACCACTTGCCACTTTTCTATTCGTCATCAGGACCTCTGCCTCCGTCTTCTTGTTCAGGACCACCAGGGCAGTTTCAGGACTTCTTCATCAGGACCTCCGCCTCCGTTCATCAGTACTCTTTCATCAGAACAACGACCACCACTTGCCACAGGAGAAACGCAAGGTGAAATCACAAAGTTTACTGCATCAGAAATCACAACAATATACAACACAAAGTTACACAACTCAGCTCTAGGTATGTCAATTTCTAGTATAGTTTTGTATGAATAAATTGTTCTATGCTTGCTTTGATTCTAATTTCTAGAATAGTTTTGTATGAATAAAGATGTGACTATCTTCTAATAATTCTTTTAGTTAATTCGATATAGGAATTTTGTGTAGCATTACTTTTTTCTATAGTGGTAGGGGAATGCATATGTGTTGGAGTTTGCAGGTCTGATGGTCAGAGTCGCTAGTTTATGCAGATTCTTTCACATTCCATATTAACTATATTATCGCAGATACAGTGTTTGTTGTGGTTGGGTTTTGATTGGACCATAATTGTGGTTTTTCCTTGTTGTTTGCCTACAACATATTGATAGTAAATACCATTCATTTCCTGCTCCATAGCTTACTCTATAGTTTAGTTTTGTAGAGTGTGTGTACGATTTTTTCTCTCATACAACACAATGTAAATGTCATCTCTAGGTTTTCACATATAACCGACATATGACTTAAATATGTACTATATGCACTATTGTAAACCAAAATATTTAGCCTCGCTATATATGTTTAGAAGTCAAAATACTTTACGAGAATGAAGGAAGCATCCATGCAAATGTACATTTCCCCTATTTTCATCATTACTTGTAGCATACATTCCATTGATAGTACAACTGAACTGTAAAATTTTATCTTTTTTGAGTTTGAGTACACACATAATTTATGATTGATTTTGAGCAATGATAGTTTCTTGTTTATGGTTTCTTGTGTTATACTTGTGTACTAAAGTAGTTGATAGAATACAATGAATTTAGTGAAAAGTATTGAGTATTGGTTTTGTTATATGGTTGTGCAAGAGCAAGTGCAAGTTTTGAGTATTGGTTTTATTTTCTAATTTATCATTTAGCTCAGATTGACTCAGAAACCGTAAACCATGGATAAGACATGGATGTATTCCAATCGATTGTCGAAAGAGTACGAGAAAAGGGTATCGGAATTCGTTAAGTTTGCTGTTGCGCACGCCAAAGACCCCGGTCGAATGACATGTCCTTGTTTGTGTTGCTGTTATGGGAATCGGGTTGACGCGGTTCAGTTGGCATCACATTTAATACGGTATGAAATTGATAGAAGTTATACATGTTGGAATATGCATGGTGAGAAAAGTGACGGGAATGATGAATCGGGGGATAATAGGACCTATGCTTCAAACGACAATGACACAGATACATACGATTATGATCGAGTTGAAGAGATTGCAGAAGCGCTTGAAGAAGATCTTAATGATTGTCCCAAAATGTTCGAGAGGTTGGTAAGCGATGCAGAGAAACCGTTGTATAATGGTTGTACAAAATTCACAAGATTGTCTGCGGTATTAAAGTTGTACAACTTAAAGGCAGGCAATGGATGGTCGGATAAAAGTTTCAGAGTTATTAGCCCTTATGAAAGATATGCTACCAGAGGATAATGTTCTCCCCAATCGAACGTATGAGGCCAAAAAGATGTTGTACTCTATTGGCATGAGCTATGACAAGATACATGCCTGTCCAAAAGATTGTGTTTTGTTTCGAAACGAGTATGCATCGTTAAATGAGTGTCCTAAATGCGGTGCCCCTCGATATAAGAAAAAGTTGTCTCCGGAAAAAGTCTTATGGTATTTTCCTATAATTCCGAGATTTAGACGGATGTATCGTAGTGAAACCGATTCAAGACACTTAACTTGGCATGCAGATGAAAGAATTGTTGATGGAAAGTTTCGACATCCGGCAGATTCACCACAGTGGATGAAAATTGATAATGATTATCTTGAATTTGGAAAAGAAGCAAGAAACCTTCGCTTGGCATTGTCTACTGATGGAATGAACCCACACGGTATTCAAAGTATCTCGCATAGCACATGGCCTGTGATTCTTATGATTTATAACCTACCTCCGTGGCTATGTATGAAGCGTAAGTACATGATGTTATCTATGTTAATTTATGGGCCTAAACAACCAGGAAATGACATAAACGTATATTTGGAACCTTTAATCGAAGATTTGAAGATTTTGTGGGAGAATGGTGTGGAGGTTTATGATGGGTATAGGAAAGAAAGTTTCAACTTGAGGGCGATGTTGTTTGGAACAATTAATGATTTTCCAGCGTACGGAAATCTATCCGGGTATAGCATTAAAGGTGAAAAAGCGTGTCCTATCTGTGAAGATGGAACCGATACGATGCGATTGAAACTTTGTCAGAAGAATGTCTTTCTCGGTCATCGTAGATTATTAAATTCTAAACATCAATATCGTGGATTGAGAAAAGCATTCAACGGAGATACCGAACAACGTAGAGCTCCGCTTGGATTGACAGGTGATCAATTATTTGAAAAGGTGAAAGATGTGAGTATTCAGTTTGGCAAGCCTTTTGCATATAAAGTTGTTACAGGTGGGTGGAAGAAGAGGTCGATTTTTTTTGAATTGCCATATTGGAAATCTTTGTACGTAAGACATTTTCTTGATGTTATACATATTGAAAAAAATGTATTTGACAGTGTTATTGGTATGTTACTCAATATAAAAGGGAAGTCTAAGGATGGTCTTAAAGCAAGGGAGGATATGGTAGAGATGGGAATAAGAACTGAATTGGGACCCGTGAAAAAAGGAAGACGAACATATCTACCACCTGCTGTTTACACTCTATCCAGAAAGGAGAAAAAAAATATTATGTAAGTTCCTAAGTGAGGTTAAAGTTCCAGAAGGCTACTCATCAGATATTAGAAGACTTATGTCTATGCAAGACCTCAAGTTAAAGAGTTTAAAGACGCATGATTGCCATGTTATAATGGAACATTTTCTACCGATAGGTATACGTTCTATTCTTCCAGAAAAAGTAAGAAGCGCAATAACTAAACTATGCTTTTTCTTCAAGTCAATTTGCAGCAAGGTGATCGATCCTGAGATCTTACCAACATTGCAAAAAGAAATAGTTGTTACTTTGTGTGATCTTGAAATGTATGTCCTTCCCTCGTTTTTTGACATAATGGTTCATCTTGTCGTTTATCTTGTCAAAGAGACACAACTGTGCGAACCAGCTTATATGAGATGGATGTACGCTACTGAACGTTATATGAAAATATTAAAAGGGTATGTGAAAAACCGAAGTCGACCAGAGGGTTGTATTGCTGAATGATATATTGTTGAAGAAGCGGTTGAGTTTTGTACTGAATATCTGTCAAATGTTCAATCAATTGGACTCCCCAAATCTCACGTTGTTGAAAAAAAAGAAGGTAAGAAGCTAATTGGAAATAAAGTTGTGACAGTATCAATGGTCGAACGGGATCAAGTGCATTTGTATGTTCTGCATAATGAGCTTGAAGTTGAGCCGTATGTTGAAATTCACAAGGGTGTTCTTCGAGGTTTAAATCCGAATAGAAATGAGAATTGGATTGTACGAGAGCACAATCGAAGTTTCATACCATGGTTTAAGGAACATATTTATTCAAAGTATCGTTCAGATCATGCTTCAGTAACAGAAAGATTGAGATGTTTAGCATACGGTCCAAGTTTAGTTGTGTTTTCTTATAGCGCATATGCAATTAATGGATACACATTTTATACCAAAGAACAGGATGACAAAAGTACTATGCAAAATAGTGGTGTCACCTTGATCGCTGAAGCAATGCATATATCAAGTGTGAAGGACTTAAACCCAAAATTTGCAAATCTGTCATATTTTGGGGTTATCGAGCGCATTTGGATGTTTGATTACGAGAAGTTTCAGATTCCTATATTTGGTTGCAAGTGGGTTGAAAATAATAATGGCATACGAATGGATAAGTCAGGTTTTTTGCAAGTGGATCTTAATAGGGTGGGGTACAAAGATGAGCCTTTCATTCTAGCCTCTCAAGCTAAACAAGTGTTCTATGTCAATGATCCGACAAGTACGAAATGGTCTATAGTGCTATTATCTAACAAAGTAATTGATGAAAGCATTGGAGATCAAAGTGATATTGGTGTTGACATTGAATCTTTAACCATAACTGATCAAAATGATAATGAATCATGTATTAGAAACGATCATAATGAGGGTATTTGGATCAATCCAACTGTCCGCGTTGTTAAGAGACGAGTAGAACACATTCCTACCAAGAAAAGAAAGAGACCTTAGTGAAAAGGGTAATAGTATATATAATTATAGCCTATATCATTCAATAAAATTTAATTTGTCATTTCATTTTTATTTGTCATTTCATTTTTATTTGTCATTTCATTTTTATATTTGTCATTTCATTTTTATTTGTCATTTCATTTTTATTTGTCATTTCATTTTTATTTGCCATTTCATTTTTATATTTGTCATTTCATTTTTATTTTTTTTTCATTATTACAGGTTAAATGGCTAGTAATCAAGAAAACTCAAAAGATGCAAATGCTCCTGAAAATGCTCCTGAAAATACTCCAGAAAAGACTTCAGAAAAGACTTCAGAAAAAGATATTACACGAGGTATAACTATTATGAGGGGAATCATTCGTGATAGAGATAGAGGAGTAACATATAATGTAGATTGGAATGATAATGACCAACTAATTGGGTCTAATGCTGCAAAGTTGACAAGCTACATTGGTACGCTTGTTCGTATACACATTCCGATCACCACTCCTAGATGGAAAAGAGGAGAGTTGGATGAGGCTAAGGAGAAAGTTTGGACTGAGATAAAGGTACATATATGGTTTTTTTTATTTGCTTTATCTTGACGATAATATGTGTTTAAATTTCTTTTACTAACACACTTTATGCGTATGTTTTTTTGTAGAGGTCTTTTAACATTGAAGATACCCGTAAAAAGTATATAATGGGTTTGGCTGGAAAAAGACACAGAGGGTGGAGAACATTTTTAACAAACAAATATCTTAAAGATGATGAAGGAAATTTTCTTGAAGAGGATCCGAAACGTCCAATGAAATATGAGAACTTCATTACACCTGAAGAATGGGTTGGTTTTGTAGGCCAAAGAAGAGACGAGAATTTCAAGAAAATGAGTGCTATAAATCGCGAGAGAGCGTCAAAACCCGCATATCCATACAAAAAAGGGCGTTTGGGATATGCTCGCTTAGAGGAAAAAATTGTAAGTAAATATAAACTCTACGATCTTATTAATTCTCCCAATGTGTTATAATTGATGATCTTAAGACTTGTGTCAATGCGTAGTTAGAAGAGATGAAAAGTGACGCAACATCACTACCGACACATTTGTTGTGGAAGGAAGCCCGTGTGGGCAAGGATCAAGCTGTTAATCCCGATATTCAACATGTGTATGATGAATGTGTAAGTATAAGATTGTGTATTTAGTTAAATCAATTAATGTTTATTAATATTTAAATAATTTTTTATCTCCACTAATAATTTTCGATATGTAAATGAATTACAAGAAACCTTGTCGCAATCGGTATCCCCAGGTGAGGATCATCAGGATACCAGGAGCGTACTTAGTCGAGCACTAAATATTGCTGAGTATCCGGGTCGGGTGAGGGGTAAAGGTCATGGTGTGACTCCAACCTCTTTGTATAAGCATCCAAGGAGAAGAAATCCTAGCAATGCAGAAGTGATGCAAACATTGCAGGATTTACAAGCTCAAGTCCGTGAATTGCAGAAGGATAAAGAGAGATATATGGCGGAAAAGAGCAATTCACAATTGAAAGAAACTAGTGACAAATCTAGTATCAACTGTCAGCATAAATTTCCCGAGGTAATTTTCAATATATATCCGTTATTATTATAGAATATTTTTAGTCACTTCTAACGATTTTTATTGGTTTAGGGCATTTCATCTTGCCAGCTATACCTATCGTCGCCGACTTATCGACTAGTTGGCAAGGGAAAAGTCCATAACACTTCGGGAGATTTACTTCACCATAGACCGCTTCCGGATGGACACATGAAAGTATCGGTTGACATTGCTTTAGATATGGATGCGTTGCTGCCGGTACCTGACATTGTTGCTGAGACCACATTGCTGCGAGATGCAATAGGATCTTTTGTTGCATGGCCATCAGACCTTATTTTCATAGATGATCATGTATGTTGAAAACAATTATGAATCTTTAAGTCTTCAACTGTCAGTTCTGACCTCAGTTATTTCCACGGTAATTATAGACTCCTACAACACCCACATCTAAGGGTAAAGGGATTTTGCGGCACGACGAGTTCGATGTATCACAAAAGAGGTACGTTTAAAGTGTTAATTATATGATCCGAATAAAAAACTGCATAATTTTATAATTTAACTGAGTTTATATGATTTTTAGGTACCTTTTCAAGGGTCACAACAAGTGAGCCAGAAAATCGTTGGCGTACCACCCAAGAAAAGGGTGCCTACTAGATTTTCCCTCGATACCGGCAGTGTCTTGAAACAATAGTGGGAACAACAGATTTGATGGATGGTGGTATTCGTCAAATGGATATGGATCAAGGTATCTTTGGTTTTCCTTGCACCGAAATAATTGGACATGAGGACGTGGAACAGATTTTCCGTCATAAAGAATTGGGCGTCAGTATTATGCACGCATACATCCGGTAACCCCATATTTATATTATGTAATTAGCTGAAATGTTTTTTAAACATTTCAATGAATATAGTCTAATATTAATTATGTTTTTATTTAAGGCTGTTATATGACAAATAGATGCGCGGGAATCAATTGTCAAACAGATTCCATTTCGTGTCTTCCTCCTGTGTCAGCGGAGCGACAATTGGTAGGGAACCAGAATCAGTAAGAGAGCACTTAGTCGAAAGATTCATGGCAACTGGCAGTACAGAAAGCTTATATCTTTGGGCGTATAATACTATTCCTACAGGGTTAGATTTTCATTCTAAGTTCATTTTAATATTTGTAATTTTTGCGTAGAAAAATTTCTTCTAAACTGTTGTTTTAATTTATAGACGTCACTGGTTGTTGGTTGCTATCGATCCTATAAAAGAAGTGGTCTATTATCTGAATTCGGTTGATGGTGATTGGACAAATTATCCGGATATGAAGTTAATGATTGATACGTAAGTGAGATTATTCTAAATATTTGTGTGTATTTATATATTTGATTATTTCTGTGACATTGTTCTAAATATATATTTTTATTTTGTTAGAGTGATACAAGTATTCCGGTGTCAAAGAGAAGCTCGGGTACGACGGTCTAAATCAAACAACATTAATTGGATCAAAGTGCAGGTATATTAATTTCCACTATTTTGCTTATAATATTTATGCTATTTGATAAAACAATACAACTATATATTCTTATTTTTTTTTCTATGTAGTGTCTTCAACAGCAAAACGGTATAGATTGCGGATACTTCGTTATGCGGTTTATCAAAGAAATCATTCAACTGAATCAAATAGAGATTCCATTCACGGTATGGATTTATAACTTAGGATTTGTTTTATTATTTCTCGGATATTTCATATAATTTTTTACTTTTAACTAAATCATGCATATTATGTTTTGTTATGTAGTACTTCGATGAGTACAAATATGCATATTACACGAAACTTCAGTTGGAAGAAATCAAAGAGGAATTGTGTCAATATTTTATTGAGCAGAGAATCATATAAGGACTGGTTTAGTTGTTGTTAGGGTTGATTTTGTAAGACTGATTTTGAGTTACAATGTTGATAACAATGGTTTATATATATTTTGAGGTACAAAAATGGTGTATATATATTTTGGATTACAATGGTATACAATGCATTACCGCTGTTTATGAATTACAGGTTATGGCAACTGGTTGATATAAATAATATGCTGCAAACAATGCAGGTATATGAATTATATAAATTATACCTCTAAAAAAAAACACCATATGAAAGCGCTTTTTGAAGAAAAACGCTGCCTTAGGTAGACCTATGAAAGCGCTTTTTCATATAAAGTGCTGTCTAAGGTAAACATATGACAGCGCTTTTCCAGGAAAAAGCGCTGCTAAAAGACAACCTATGAAAGCTCTTTTCCAGAAAAAAGCGCCACCTTAGGTAGACCAATGAAAGCGCTTCTTCATAAAAAAGCACTGCCAAAAGCCTACTTAAGAGAGCGCTTTTTAGAAAAAGCGCTGCCAAAAGCCCACTTAAGAAAGCGCTTTTTAGAAAAAGCGCTGCCAAAAGCCTACTTAAGAAAGCGCTTTTTAGAAAAAGCGCTGCCAAAAGCCTACTTAAGAGAGCGCTTTTTAGAAAAAGCGCTGTCATAGGTAGACCTATGAAAGCGCTTTTCATTAAACAAAAAGCGCTGCTAAAACCTATAGCAGCGCCACCTTAGAAAGCGCTTTTAAGCGCTTTTAAAGGCCAAAAAAAGCGCTTTCGTAGGTCTTTTTTCGATCGACCACTTATCATTTGCAACTTCCCCCATATGCTGCCATACATAACGTCTTTTATGTGTCTCAACTGAAGCTATGTCCAAATCTTCAAGGCCAACAAATTCAAAACTTACCTGCACCTGCGCTTAATGAGGCCAAGTCTCCTCTCGCCATTCTTGATAGAAAAATGATTAAACGAGATCGCAACGTAGCTACTAAAGTTTTGGTTCAGTGGAAAGATTTGCCTATTGACCAAGCCACTTAGGAGTTTTACTATGATCTCCTTAAGAGGATTCCGGATTTTCAACCATGGGGACATGGATGTTTTGAAGAGGAGGGAATTGTCATAGGAATTCATGAATCACAAATAAATTTATCTTTTATCTATTTTATTGTTTTCCCTAATTTGTTTTATTCATTTTTTTTAGAATGATGAGGTGTTCTCTTTTTGCAATGATTGATTAAGTTGTAACCAACTTGCCATATATAAACACAACAGTTGTATGAATGAAAAATCATCCCATTATTAATCAATCCACTATCTCCTCTAACTATCGTTTACTGCATTTAATTTTTCATCATCAACTGGCTTTTTTCTAAATCACAGCCTGACTCTGGTGTACAGTAGTGATATTAACGATACCTCACCCTAATATCCAAACAACGGTACTAACTTGACCCGCAGGAAAATATGGGCAAAAAATACATTTTCAAAAAATTGAATCTATTTTACCACCCCTAAATCTGATGCATCATTGAATCAATCTTTTTCTAAAGTATATATATATATATATATATATATATATATATATATATATATATATATATATATATATATATATATATATATATATATATATATATATATATATATATATATATATATATATATATATATATATATATATATATATATATATATATATATATATATATATATATATATATATATATAAGATGTAAATGTGTTTCATTCGATTTTATAATTTCTCTCTTATTTTAATTAAAAAGAACATAAAAGAATGATCATTCTCTAATTGATGTAAATGACCCTTTCATAAAAATAATAATATGAATATTAAATTAGAGGTTGAGGGGAGCGTCCCGAAAATTAATGAGTCAGATTTTTTACTGGAGAGTTGTGGGGAGAGTGAAGTGGAGGAGGTGGTGGCTGCTCGGAGTAAAGTCATTAGCAGAATGTGGAATCAATTAAAGATGAAAGAGAACATGATTCTTCAGAAATCAAGACTTAGATGGGATACTGATTTTAGCAGAGGGGTTCTGGAGGAGGTGGGGAGGTGCAGGAGGAAGTTAAAAGGTATTTTTCAGAGAAATTTTTGGATTCAGATAAGAATCGTCTTACTTTGAAAGGTATTCCTTTTGTTGTGTTATCAGTGGAGGAGCGTTTTTCTTTAGAGACCAATTTCTCTGAATTGTAGATAAAGGAAGCAATGTGGGGGTGTGAGGGATCGAAGAGTCCAGGGCCAAATGGTTATAATTTCTATTTTATCAGGAAATGTTGGAGTTTCATGAAGTTTAATTTTATCAGTTTCTTTGAGGATTTCCATGGTAATGCAATTTTATCAAAAGCTATTACCTCTTCTTTTTTGACATTAGTTCCGAATAAGAGTAATTTGTTGGGTTTAGATGACTACATGCCTATTTGCTTGGTCGGGTGTTTATACAAAGCTTTGTATGAACTCTTGGTGGCTAGATTAAAAAGAGTTATGAGTTCTATAGTATCTAAATCCCAAAGTGTTTTTGTGTCAGGTAGGCATTTAATGGACGAGGTTCTTGTTGCTAACGAGGTAGTAGATTATGCAACTAAGACTAAGAAGGATTGTTTGATTTTCAAAGTCGACTTGAAAAGGCTTACGATAAAGTTAGTTGGAATTTTCTTAAATTCGTGATGAGGAGGATGGGTTTTGGTAGGATATGGCTAAAGTGGATGAAATCAATGATATTTTCGAGTTCTATGTCGGTGTTGGTTAATGGTAGCCCGACGAAGGAGTTTTTCATGGAGATGGGGCTTAGACAGGGGGACCCTTTGTCCCCTTTTCTATTTATGTTGGTAATTGGAGGATTAACAACTTTAGTCAAAACGGTGATTTAAGTTAGGGAGTTTTTAGGGTTTTCGGTGGGGGAGAGAAGTATTGTTGATATCCTTCAGTTCATGGATGATACTTTGTTAATTGGAGAAGGGAGTTAGAAGCAAGTTTGGTCCTTAAAAGCGGTGTTGAGGGGTTTTGAGATCATTTTTGGGTTAAGAGTTAACTTTTTCAAAAGTAAGCTAATTGGTATTAACATGAGTCCTCACTTTCTAGGGGCAGATTCTAATTTTTCATCTTGCAGGTTAGAGGATAAAGCCTTCACTTTCCTTGGTATTCCCATCGACTGCAATTCGAGGAGGATTTTGACGTGGGCACCACTGATTAATAAACTGAAGTCGCGATTTTAAAATTGGGAAGGGGGATTCCTAAGTTTAGGGAGAAGGATTACGCTTCTCAAATCGATTTTGTCTAGCATCTTTATATTTCAACTTTCTTTTTATAGGGCACCGGTCACGATTTGCAAAGAAATCTCGAAAATCCAAAATAGTTTCTTATGAGGTGAAATGGGAGGTAAAAGGAAGATCTATTGGGTGGGTTGGGATCAAGTTTGCAAACCTATGGAGTTAGGAGGTTTAGGTTTGAAAAGGTATAGGATTTCAACATAGCCTTGCTTCTTAAATGGAGGTGGAAATTACTTAAGGGGAATAACACACTTTGGAGAGAAATGTTAGAAGCTAGGCATAGTCCTTTGTATCCCCAATTTCTGACTTCGCGAGTCTCGCGTTCCTCTTATGTGGCTTTGACTTGGCGGTCTGATATGGTTAAGTTGGAGAGTAAGCTTTTGGAGCTAGTTTTCTCAACAAATGTTGGTGTTAATTTGGAAAATGGTGATGATATCATTTTCTGGGAAATGCCTTGGTTGTGGTTCTATTTGTATTAAAGATTATTTTCCAGAATTGTACCTTTTTAGTTCTCAAAAGTTCTTTTTCGCAGCGGAGTTCGGCCGATGGGATGGATTGCAGTGGCAGTGGGGCTGTTTCGGAGTAGCTACAGACATACCTGCTTGTTCAGAACAGTAAGGCTGCTCTCAGCCAGTTGATGTCCAGGGCAGCTCCCGACCCAGATTCGACCGACATCTTTGAGCGGCGTTTGGATCCATTGTTTGGTTATACTACTCATACCGGTCTTTAATTCATTTATCGGATAAACTGTGGGCAGATAATCGAAGAAATTTTCAGTAAGGCTTTAAGGATGCTTTGGAGCACGACTGTCCCATTTAGAGTAAAGTTGTTTGGGTGGAGATGATTTCTCAGATGTTTGCCAACGCGATACCTTTTGAAGAAAATAGGTATGGTCTTAAATGATAATAATTCTCTTTGTGCTTTATGTTCGGTTGAGGATGAAACATTGCAGCATCTTTTGTTTAACTGTCCAATTTCTAAGGCAGTATGGTTGGAGGTGGAATGTTGGATAGGGTGTTCCAGAAGCTCATAAGTTGTTCCTTGGAAGAATTTTCTAGCTTGGTCTATGTGTCACGAGAACAATGGCGTTAACACAAATAAGAAAGGGCTCATTTGGTTGGCAGTCACGGGTGGGATTTGGGAGGTGAGGAATGATATCATTTTCAATACCAGTAACTATATTGTTTAGGATCTCATATGGAGTATTAAACTGAAGGCGTGGAAGTGGATTTTTTTTAGGGAAATTTTTTTATTCCAAGTGCAATTTTTATGAATTTTGCAAAGACCCATTGTATTTTCTTAATTAGATTTCAGTTGGTTAGGAATTTCTCTTGTTTTCGATGTTTTCTCGGCTTTTGTGAGCAGATTTGAGTACCCCTAATACTCATTATCTATAAACTTGCTTATAAAAAAATGAATCCCCTTACTTTTAGCAATTACTATTTGAATTGATTAGATGGAATTTCATGACCAGTTTGTGAAAAAGTCTTGAAATATAATATTTTATCATTCCATCATGTGAGTACAACTTTATCATTAGATGTTTTACTTGATGTCAAAACTAGGAAAACTTAGCATTTATGCATATTGGATAATATCTCTATGTCTTGTGGCACTCCTTT
The DNA here is from genome assembly GCA_948472305.1 of Vicia faba. Lineage (NCBI taxonomy): Eukaryota > Viridiplantae > Streptophyta > Magnoliopsida > Fabales > Fabaceae > Vicia > Vicia faba. The sequence continues at coordinate 1,435,717,925 of OX451736.1, forward strand.
GTATTATGGGTCTTAGGAACCATTAAAAACCATTTTGAAATTTCTCAAAGTCTTGAAAAATAAGTTTATGCATAAATTTTTATTACATGTGTCGACACATACATATTTGAAGTCGATACATGTAACTCAGTTTTGAAGCCTATAGCCACTGGAAGGCTTAGGTTGACACATGCATCATATAGGTCGACACATACTGAATCTTTTAACAAATTGCAAAAATTCTTATTTTATGTGTTGACACATATGAATTTCGGGTTGACACGTATAATGCCTTTTTAAAGCTAAAAGTTATTGTCTCGCTTCAGTCAACACATCCATCCTTTCAGGTCGATATATACTGTTTGATTGAGTCAATTTTTCAATTCTTTTTAATTTCGAAAATCTGCTTTTTGCATCTAAACTTCCACAACTATAAATACACCATTCATGTATTATTCCAACTTAATGATACCATAAAAATATCCTACAATTTCTCTTCACCTTCAACCTCCAACCTCCAACCTATGCATACACACTAACAAATCACACATAATAATCTTTTGTTGGGGTGCCATCTATACAAGGTTTGATAATGTCCAATTAGGTTCTTGTGTAGCTGAGAATATTGGGTTGAGATTTATAGGGGTCTTCATCTGGAAAAACCGTGGGTTTTTCCTCCAAGATCATTGATATATTTGGGGGATTTCATGCAAGATGTTCAAGAGAGGATTGTGGCCTTTAGAGATAAAGAACACAAATGACCATTTGGAGATAAAGAATGCAAAGGAAGTAGTGCGAGAATGACGAATCAAGTTGAAGTTTTGTGTTGTAATAGCTACAATTGATTGATCGTGAAAGTTTTGGAGATAAAGAATGCAAAGGAGTAGCAATATCGACAAGTCAATTGGGATTTATTGTGTCTTGGTCATTCTCAAGATCAAAATAAGAGAAGGGGTTGAATCAACAATAAATAGTTAGGGTTTGTAGGGTTGCTCTTGGAACACTTCTCTTGTATCAACTTTTGCATAGTAAGAATTATCCCAATTCCATTGGAATTAGGCGCAAACGTACCCACACGCGAGGATGAAAGTGGAGAACTGTGTATACAAATCCTCGTGTGCTTTTTCTTATCATTTTTAATTACTTTAATTTTTATCAATCAATTTGTCAAATAGCATTGTGTTATTGATCGACTTGTAGATATTTTCCTTGACTGTTTTTGTTTGAACTAATGTGTTGATTTTCTTATAATCAATTTTGATTATAAGTGCTTTTGTGTATCAACACAACTCCAAGGAAAATTCAAAAACTTTGGCTGCATACCAAGTGTTCAACAAATTATTTTGTTAGTTCTTTTGATAATTATCATTGGAAATAGTATTGTTAGTAGCTGTTGTACCCCAAAATTCGCCCTCTCATTTCTCAAAGGATCAACCTGGACCCTCAGGTTTGCTTCCATCCAATTTCAAGCCTTGAATTACAAATTTTCCAAGAAAGTCATTCACAAGGGCAAAATGGTCATTTGCACACTAAAAAGTCAAACTTTGACTTTTGGATCAAAATCAAGCTTCAAGAATCATATTTCATTAAGACACATTGAAATATGAAGTTTGTTTCATCAAGAAACTCAAAAGTCAAAATTCTAAATACTTAGAATTTTTCTAAGTGTTCAAGAAATATGACAAACTCAAAACTTCTGATCAGATTTTCACCATGATACAAGCTGATTCTGGAAGAACTTCTGATACAATAGTTATAGATTTCAATGAGATCTAAAACATTGCAGGACAAGACTTCTCCTAGAAATGCTGGGATTTCAAGTTATAACTCCTCAAAGACGCGTCCATGAAACTAAAACACTCAGCAAATTCTGGACACTTTCAAGACAGAGTTTGGTCAGAACTTCTGGGCCATTTTTCATAAAGGTTCAGTCAGAGTTTGCAAGGGTAATTCAAAGAAGGTTACAAAGCGTGCTGCAAGCTTCCTGGAAAGTCTGAGAGTAATTTCAGAACATGCTGGAGCAAAGAGATACAAAGATCAAAAGTTAGATGTCTATTCTAAGTCACGCTGAAGTTGAACTTCTGATCCAGAACTAAGAAATGATGCATAATATCATGTTGCAAGATTTCTGGTTTGATCAATCTCATCATCATTTAATGCTCACAACCACTTCTGGGTTTTTGTTCAAAGGATTTCTCCACGTGTGGCGTAGAAGTACCTTTACTGTCTTGGAAAAGCAAACTCTTGTACAAAAGCGTGCTGGGCCCATGCGTTGCTTTTGCTTTTGAAGTTACCTTTCCTTAATTCCTGCTTACAATTCCAGCTTAGGCGCTGCTAAGGCTACTAACCACCATGCTTGCTTCAAGAACAAGGCGACACCTTAGCATATGAAAGATATATTCAACGCTTTGGTCAGAACATGACCAAATCCCAAAACCTTGTTTATACAGCCTGCTGTACTGCTACAACACAGTACTCTAACCACCAGCTAATTCAGCCTACGCCTGCATTTTCCCAAATCCCATATTTTCACCAAATACAAAAATATGTGATCAAAAAAGCAATGGAACATGATGCCAAAAAGGTTCAAATCCCATTTGTTTTTCCCCCCAAAATGACAACGAATCCACCTATAAATAAGTTGCTCCATCACACTTGCAAGGGGCTGGATTTTGGGAGAGGGAAGGAATCATCAAAAGAGAGAAAGAAAAAATAGTGAACACCTTCACGAATCCTAAACAGAACCTTTGTTCTTCCCTTTGAATCAAAGAACATAACCACTATTCCGTTACTCTCGCTGACGCCAGAACATTTGAAGGCAGCATCCCAAAGCTCCAAGCATACACTCCAGATTCAAGGTAAGTCTTTCTGACTTTGCATTTTGTTTTATTCAGAACATCATTAATATGTAAATATCACAATTAGTATTGTCCATACCATTGCATAAGTAGAAAAACTATGGATCAGAACTTCTTGATTAGGCCTGGACTCAGATTTAGGATTAGAACTTTTATAAATTGTTGTGCTGTTATTCTTCTGATTTGCTGTTTATTAAGAACTGAATAAATTGATGATGTGCTGATTAAGAGTTGAAATACAGCATAGAACTTCTGATGTTCACTCACAGTTTTAGCACAACACATAACTTTTGAGTTCTCCTCATTGTTTTAACATACAAAACTTCTATGATTTTCCCACTGTTTAAACACACTGAACTTCTGATGTTCACTCACAGTTTCAGCATAACACAGAACTTCTGAGTTCTCCTCACTGTTTTAATATACAGAACTTCTATGATTTTCCCACTGTTTAAACACACTGAACTTATGATGCTCACTCGTTGTTAACACACACTGAACTTCTAATGTTCACTCACTGTCTTAGCACATATTGAACCTCTGAGTTCCCTTCACTATTTTAATATACAGAACTTCTAAGATATTGTCATTGTTCTAACATTCAGAAGTTCAGCACATAGCAATCTAGAACTTCTGTGTTTTCCCTCTAACATGTCTTGCAGGACCTCAGAGTGTACCAATCTAGAACTTCTGATTCCACTGACGTTCCTTTCCGAGTTATCACGCGCCTGGCTTCAGAACTTCTGGTCCTTGTTGTTTCGCTTCTAGCAGCACGCTGTTTCTATCTTTCATTTATTTTCCTTTTTATCATTTTTAATATTAACTCCCTTTTTATTAACATAGAAAGACATAAAAATATTTTCTTTTTATTAAGTAATTTATTTCTTTTTTTCTTAATTCGTTAAGACAAAAAACCATTTTCTAAACAAGTCCTTTTTCTTTCTTATATTGTATATTTCAATATGGTTGTAATAGTAACTTAGGATTTAATTTTATTTGCAACCCCCATTCATAAATATGTACCCCCATCGCTAAAATATTTGAATAGCGTAGGACTTTACATTTATGCAATTTATCGCTTTCGAATGTAAATGCTAGTAAATAGGGTGTGTATGGCAAGACATGAAATCAACAAATAGATCACCCTAATCAAGATTAAAATGCATGCAATCAAACACACTTGCACACCAGCACCCTTAGGGTAATCCCACCTTGTTGCCTGTCGGAAAAATAGTCATGTCCCTCGAACATGAGCGTTTTAGTAAAAGACCCTTAATAAAAGATCGTAGTCCCCCGATGACCCTCGATGTTGCCTTCGATAAATGATCTAGCCCCTAAAACAACATTGCTAAAATGTTCCATGGGATGCCTTCTATGACTATACAAAAACGTCCCGTGCCCGTCCCTTCACATCCAACGATGTTGTGTTGATGATTTATAATAAATAAATGATGTTTGATGAATTGTTATGATGATATGAGATGTTGATGAAGAGACGTTGAGATGCTTTTGAGATGTTGAATTTGATATGTTGTTAACTTGGGTGTTGTTATTACATTCATCATTGTGTCGCATACATTGCATTTTTTTGAGATGGAGCTTATGCTCGTTGAGATGGCCTGTATTGGAGAATTTTGAGATGAAGACTATGCCTTGTTGATGCCTCTATTAATTGGCAAATTTTTGAGATGGGAGTTCTTCTCCAATGGTACCACATGCATTTGCATAGTATTGAGTCGCATTATATGATTGCATGAAGAAGTGTGTAATGATGTTGTGAATGTGTATTATTGTTGTGATTATTGTTGATTATGAGATGAGAAGTGGTGATATTATGTGATCTAAATTAATATATTAATTATCATGCGCTTTATTATATTGTTAGATATCTTACCCCTTCTGTTTGAATGTTGCCCTTATGTTGGTAACGTGAAGGTAATCGAGAATGAAGGTTGTATAACTTCAGTAGTTTGAGTCGGTGTCATTGCTTTGATATGTAACACTCGGGGGATGAACGCTTGCTGTTTTTGATTGTTGATTATTATTAATTTGTGTTGTTTCGAAGTTGTTGTATTGATGAAAAAATTGTTATTGAGAATTCCGCTGCGTAGATGTTGAGTTATTTAATTAAAAATGTTATGATGATGGTTCATCCGATGTTTTGAAAGTGTTATATATCCACGATGAATGCAATGAGTTTCATAGAAGAATTTGTGACGCCCCGTTTTGTTTGCATGATTGAATTTTATAACTCTGATTTATTTTATATAATTGCTTGGGGTAGAATTGGGGTGTTACAAAGTTGGTATCAGAGCAAAAGGTTGGTCCGACCTTGTCTTCTAGTCGTAGTTGTCTAACAGTCGAGTATTGTTAATTTGAGTTCTAATCGTTGTTTATGTTGTAGTGAGAAGTTGAGATGGCTTGAAGGAATGATGCTGCACTTGTTGCTGCTTTAGAAGCAACGACTCATGTGATGGAGAATCAGCCGAATGCTGACGGGAATGCTGGATCTTGTATCTTGGCGACCTTCTAGAGAGAGAATCCACCTACGTTCAAGGGAAAGTATGATCCTGATGGAGCATTGGAGTGGTTGAAAGAGATTGAGAGAATCTTCCGTGTGATGGATTGCACTCCAGTGCAGAAGGTTCGTTATGGTACTCATATGCTAGCAGTCGAGGTTGATGACTGGTAGCTAGAGACTTGTCAGAAGTTGGAAGCTGTAGGTGAGAATCTCACTTGGGCTGTGTTCCGTAGGGAATTCCTGAGAAAGTACTTTCCTGAAGATGTCTATCGTAAGAAGGAAATTGAGTTTCTTGAGCTGAAGCAAGAAAGTATGTTAGTTGTTGAGTATGCTGCCAAGTTCGCTTAGTTGGCTAAGTTTTATCCGCATTACGCTGAAGCAAATGCTGAGTTTTCGAAGTGTATCAAATTTGAGAACGGGTTGCGCCCGGAGATTAAGAAGGCAGTTGGATACCAGAAGATCCGTGTCTTTGCTGATTTGGTTAATAGCTGCAAGATTTATGAAGATGATAATAATGCTAATTACAAGATTATCAGTGAGAAGAGGGGTAAGCACCAACAGAATCATGGTAAGCCTTATGATGCCACAGTTGGTAAAGGTAAAGAGAAAGTTGCTCAGAGTCAGAGGACTAGTGGGGGAGATGCTCCTGCTGGTGTGGTTTGCTTTAAGTGTGGAAAACATGAGCACAAGAGTAATGTGTGCACTACTGAAGTGAAGAGGTGTTTCCGTTGTGGTAAGAACAGACATGTTGTATCTGAGTGTGAACATAAGGATGTGATTTGTTTCAACTGTAGAGAAGAAGGGCACATTGGTAGCCAGTGTCTGAAACCGAAAAGAGCTCAGTCAAGTGGTAAGGTGTTTGCTTTGGTGGAGGATCAGACAACTGCTGAGGACAAACTTATCAAAGGTACATGTTTCATTAATAGTACTCCTTTAATTACTATTATTGATACCGGTGCTACGCATTATTTTATTGCTGATGATTGTGTTGAAAGATTGGGTCTTATGTTGTCTTCTTTGAATGGAGAAATGGTCGTCGATACTCCAGCCAAGGGGTCGGTGACTACTTCTTTTGTGTGTTTGAAGTGTCCCTGGTCGATCTTCGATAGAGACTTTGTTGTTGATTTGGTTTGTTTGCCGTTAAGAGGTTTGGACGTGATTTTGGGTATGAACTGGTTAGAGCATAACTGTGTTCATAATAACTGTTATGACAAGTCTGTGAGGTTTTCTACTCTTGAAGAAGAGGGAGGTAGTCTGTTGTCTGCTAGACAGTTGAGAAAGCTGATGCAAGAGGAAGCACAAATGTTTTCGTTGATGGCGTCTGTTGTACCCCAAAATTTGCCCTCTCATATTATCAAGATTTTCCTCACAAGACTTCTTGGACTCAAGACAAGATTAGGGTTTGCTCAGCTCAAGACTTCATCTTGCACTGATGACCTGAAATTAGGGTTTGAGTTTGCACAAGGATTTTTGGACCATCAATGCTTCATGTGACTTTCATACACCATCTTGGACCCCTAAGATTGCTCATACCAAGTCTCAAGCCTTGAATCACATTTTTGACCAGTCAATTGGACAATTGACCTAAAAATCAGCTGTATTGGGGAAAAAGTCAACTATGGCCAATTTACAGTCAAACTTCATAATTTTTGATTCATAACAACATTTTAGGCTCCTATGTACCATTTGATCAAGTTTGGATCACAACTCCTCAAGAAATTTGATCAGATCATCAAAAGGGCAAAATGGTCAAAATTAGGGTTTTGACTAAGAAAGGGCAATTTCTGATTTTTTGACCTAGCCAATGACCAATTGGGTTCAAGCATGATTTAAAGGATTCAATAGCATCAACTTGACCTAATTGTATAGTTCAAAAGATCTCAAATGCATAGGATTGACAGATGAATTTTGCAGTCAACTGATCAAAAGTCAACTGTACACTAAAAAGTCAAAATCAAGTGCCAAGGGTCATAATTCATCAAGATATGTCAAAATGTGAAACTTTTTGATCAAGAATCCCAAAATTGCAAATTAGGGTTTTAATTTGAAATTTTTTTATAACTTAGAATTTTTCTAAGTATGGATAATTTCTTATTTTTTCCTAACTTTTCACCACTTTTTCACCATAATTAAATTTGATTCAAAGAAAACTTCAAACATGAAAGTTGTAGTCCTCCATGAAATCTACAACTTTGATTCACAAAGTTTTCCCAAAAGATGCTTGGATCTCAAGTTATGAATTTGTGAATAGGGGTCCATAAACTTTTTAACTTAGCAAAATTTTGCCCTAATTTAGGCAGGTTTTTGACCTAACTTCATGGCAATTTTTCACCTAGTTCCAAGAGGTATCTCAAAATTCATTTCAAAGATGGATTGTATAGCATGTTACAGGATTTCCAAAATGTCCAAGAACTCTCCAAGATCATTTGTGGTTAGGGAGAATCGAAGAAGAGAAAATGGCATTTTATCACTTTTGTTCAAGCCATTTTCACAATGCACCAACTTGCAAATCAGATCCTAGCATGCTTGTACCTTGCACTACAGGTCCTAATCCCTTCTACACTCCATAATTAAATGCTAGCTCAGTGGTTAATGGCTTTATTTTGACCTTTAGAGCATTGTACAAGAGTTTAATCCATAAATGGCATAAAGGGCACATTGCCATTTTCATAAAGCATGCTTTTTGCAACTTTGCAATTCTTGAGCCATGGACCTGTTTCTTTTGTGCAAGCATTATCCACAGATATCAAGCTTTGTTCACCAACTCTCTGCAGCCTATAAACAAGCAAGTACAAGCCTTTTGCATAGTCACTTCAACTTTTCTTCAAAAGCAAGAAAAGTGGCAAAAGTCAAGGGAACTTGTACATCTGATAAAGGGTGAGCTTGGCTTCATTATAAAGGACTTCACAAACTTTTCTCAAGCAGAAACACGAAAGCAAAAGATCCTAAACACTCTCAAACTGAAAAAACACATTTTTCTGCCCAAGCATTGCAGTTTCTGCAAAACACTAGCCATCTCAATATTTGCTCGTGCGTTTTGCTTTGTAACACATCAAACATCTTCCATACATCCTACCTAAACTATCCAAGTCCTTGTCCTGGTTCTGTAAGCCCTATTTTCAGACATAACCATTTTCATTTAGGAAGGTTGCAGGTTGACTCGTGCAGGAAGTTTCAGCCATCCACAAGGCCAGCTAAGCATTGGAATAGCTTGAGGGAACTTCAAGGAAGCTCACACGATCTTCAAGCCTCCCTCAAAGTCCCTAAATTGCCATATCCAAACTCAGCTGAACAAGGTATTTTTCAAAACTCTATCTCTCTATTTAGGAATCCTCAAGCTTTGATTTGTGAAGCAAAGATGTAGTCCTTAACATGGTGAAGCTGTACATATGCATAGTTGTCATTTATATTAAATGAGCTAAGAGAATTTGATTGTTAAACATGCTGAAAAAACTAGGTCAAAAATTAGGGGTGATTAAATTCTCTCTGATCTTTGAAGTTAGTTTACAAACTTTATATCACTGGAATCGTGAGATCATAAGCTACATTTTTTGTGTTATGAGTTTTTGATTTTATGCAAGCTAGAGCAAGATACAGGTTTGAAGCAAAAAGCGAGCGTTTGGGAGAGGCTGGAGGACAGGGATGAAGTCCTGGGCCTGGCGCGCCTTGGGCCTGTTTGTTCTCCTTTCCACACCCCCTTGATCCACTATCCACACCCCTTTGCATATTTTGTTTATTTTTCATATTTTCTTTTCATTTTTATATTTATTGCTTTTATTTATTTTTCTGAACATGAAAAAATCTTGAAAAATATTTTCTTTATTTTTTTCATTTTATTTTATTTTTTATCTTATTTTTTTTACATAAAATATTGATTATTTAGAATAAACAGAATCTATTTTCTTAAAATAAATAGTAAACACATTTAAAAATATCATACATTTTTATTTTTATTATCCATACACATAGAAGATTATTTTTATACATATTTTAATTTTTAATATTTATTAATGATATTATTTATTATTTCTTGTATAAAAATAGACAAAATAAATAATAATGAAACATATATTTTCTTTAATAAAAAATTAGGGTTTCCCCTTTCAAAATAATAATATTATTTTTTCTTATTTTTAGGACTTAAATAATTTTATTTTCTCATACATAAAACAAATACAAAACATTTTGCATAAATACATTTTTTTTGCATATGTAAATACTTGTTTATTTATGTAATTTGCAAATATTCAATTGGGTTGTAATAGTATCTTAGGGTTTTATTTTGTGCAAATATCCCCATTCAAAAACTTGTATCCCCCTTCCCATAATAATTGTTGTAATAGCTTAGATTTATTTTACGCAATTTATCGCATTATATACATGTTTAGTAAAATTAGAGTTTGTATGATAAGATAAAAATCAAACAAATAGAATGACCTAATACAAGACAAATGCATGAAAAATGACAACACCTTGCACACAAGCACCCCTAGGGTTTCACCCACTTGGTTGCCTTAACAAAATGGCCATGGTATGCATGCAAAGTATCTTGGCAAAACAAAATAAAATAAAAGATCATAGTCCCTCGATGACGCTATCAAAAGGTTGCCTAAAAACAAAATGATCTTGGTCCCTCAAAATGCTAAAGATACTTGGCAACATTGCTATCATGGTCATACGATGACCCACGCCCATCCCGTTTAACATCCAAAGATAGGGTTGTTTACCAAATCAATGGTAAATCAACAATGTCAAAGGAATAAAAATGTACAAGAAATACTTTTGAGTAGGTAGATAGCTTCTAGTTACTTGATCAATTTGCAAACAATCCTTGCTATTTTCAAACAAACACACACACACTTTCAAAACATTTCCAAACAACTTTCAAAATATTGAAACAATTTTCAAAAGACAAACATCTTTGTATACATTCTCACGAACGAGAATCATTACAAAGATTGCCTAAACGATGGCCTCTTTTCAAAATACTTTCAAAACCACACAAAGCACCATTTCAAACAATTACAAAAGCAAAGCAAGTGATCTGAACAAGTAACTAAGAGCCCATGGAAAACCATGGATGAAAAGGGTGTTAGCACCTTCCATTTTCATAATCTACCCCCCGAACCCAAAAAAAATCTCAAAGGTCTTTCCTGTGATTTTTTGCCTTTCCTTTTGGATAAAAGAAAAGTCGGTGGCGACTCTTGCTAACCGCAACATTTGCAAACACAAACGTAAAACCTCAAGTCAGTTCTCCCACCGCATCATAGAACTGGCGACTCTGCTGGGGATTATCATAAAAGTGGGGTTACCTTAGGGTTTTAGATCACCTTTACATGCTTATCTTGTTTGACTTATATGCTTTATATTTTGGTTCTATTGTTTGGGTTTGAATCCTCCACCCGGATTTGGGAAACATTTATAGGTAAATAGCAATACATTGTGGAAACTGTGCGGGGTATACCGACATGGTCTAAGCAATAGCTATATTAGTGCGACATATTTGTGGGTACCGGTAGCCTTTGAGTCAATCAAAGAGAATACTGGGCCGCTGAGTGATGTCATGAAGCACTAATGAACTTTTAGAACCTTTACTTGACCAACTTGGCCTTTTAGGAAGTAGTGAGATGACCGGCTTTGGTGCAGTCCAAAGTTGGTAGATACTTGATACTACACTCATTGAGGGTTGGTTCCTTGGAATATTTCGGTCGCCAGTAAAGAGGCTGAATTGAAACAATGAACAAGGAAACAATCCAGTGATATTGAGCTCCTTAGAACCCGATTACTATTTCTAGGACAGGTTGAGCCAACTAAACTTCAAGAGGGTACTTACCTATGAAACCCCATGCAAGCCTAAACTATGAACTTGTGTGACTTGCTTGTACATATATACTTGTGCATAACATCATGGACATCATGAACATCATATGCATCCACTAACCATTTCAAGGATTTTGGAGTTTCATCTTTGTTCTTGTTTTGTAGGTTATGGATTCACTTCGCAGGAAAACTGTCCAAGTCAACCTTGTAATAATTCCTCCACAACTCAAGGATCTAGCTTCAAAGATTCCCGAGAACTATCCATTCACCGAGAGACATGGTCGTCTACTCAACTTAGTCACTTCCAACACTGAGGAGGATATGGTGAAAGTTCTTTTCCAGTTCTTTGACCCTTTGCATCATTGCTTCACATTTCCTGACTACCAACTTGTGCCTACTTTGGAGGAATTTTCTCAACTCTTGAGGATTCCTATTCTCAATCAACTACCCTTCAACGGTACAGAAAGAGATCCAAAGCCAGAAGAGATTACTCAAGCCCTACACTTGCACTCCTTTGATGTCACAACACATTGGGAAACTAGAAGTGGTGTCAAAGGCTTCTTGGCAAAGTTCTTGTTTGAGAAGGTCCAAAGCCGTTGGAATTATCTAGACTTGTAAGCTTTTGAGGAGATTGTAGCTCTTATCATCTATGGGATGGTCTTGTTCCCTAATCCTGACCAACTTATAGATGTAAGTGCTGTCAAAATCTTTATGTCTCGCAACCCGGTGCCTACATTGCTTGGGGATATCCTCCACTCTTTTCACACTTGTACAATGAGGAAAAGAGGTGTTCTCATGTGTTGCACTCCTTTCCTGGAAAGATGGTTTATTTCTCATCTTCCCCAATCAGTCTTGAAGAATGAGCAAGGTCTGAGGTGGTCACAACGGTTAATGACACTTAACCATTCATATATTCATTGGTATTCTCGATCAAAAGAGAATGTCATCATCATTGACCGTTGTGGGGAATTTCCTAATGTCCCTCTACTTGGCGTTAGGGGAGGCATCATCTACAACCCTTGCTTGGCTCTGAGACAGTTTGGTTATGCCCGAAGGGATGGCCTACATGATATGTTGATTCAAGGCTTGGTTTTCGACTTCGACAACGACAATCAAGGACTTCGTCAAAGGTTCATCCGAGCTTGGAGGATGCCCAACAAGGTAGACAGTAAGACTCTAAGACACAAGAATTCCATCCCTCTTGATCCTTACCTCAAGTGGGTATGAACCCGTGCCCAAAGTCTTATGATGCCTTATCCCTCCATTCTCCCAGTGATTATAGAGCCTGTTATGGAAGGAGAGGTTCCATACACCCTCCTACATCTTGACATGCCAACATCACTCGAAGACCTACAAAGGAGTTGGATACAGCCCAAGGGAGAGCGCGATACTTTCGAAGCCCAATTCTATGCAAGCGAGAATAAGGTTTTGGAACTTACTCGGCTACTTCACAAAGAGCAGACTCTCAACACCTACATTGCACCAAAGAGGATGCGCAACATATTTTTACCTTAGAGTTTTGTATTATTTTGCCCAAGGGGCACTGATGTACTAACAATTCTATCTTATTAATATGACATGTGTTTCTTTTTTTGTTTAAAAAAAATTTGAATTTCTGAATCCTTGAAAGCATTACATGAATACATATCATTCATCATATGCATAAGCAGGTCTTCACACCAAGTTTTCTCATCTCTCTGCTGTTTATTTCAGCAAGATGGATCTAGAACAAACGGTCAAAGATTTGCAAGCTCAGAATTCACAATTTCAACAGCTACTTCTGACCTTAGCCAAGGGGCAGAAGGAGCTCATGACTCTGCTAGAGAAAGAGAAAGAGAAAAAGAAGAAGAAGCGAGCCGGTGTGGTTATCATGGGCAGAAGGTTTGAAGGACAAGCCAGACGAACCTTGGAATTCCCATCAACATCTGAAGAGGGGGAAGGAAAAGGAAAAGGAACGACAGTGCCATCTGATTCTGAAGCAGAAGAAGAGGAGGAAGAGGATTACTCCGAACAACAGTACCCTTCGGCCGATGACAAATACAAAAACTTGGAGGAACGTCTAGCTGCTATAGAGATACAGAGAGTATCGAGGCTAGATTTTGAGGAGTTAGGGTTGGTTTCTGGAATAGTAATCCCTCCTAAGTTTAAAGTGCCGTTGTTTTACAATTACGATGGGGTGTCTTGTCCCAAGATGCACCTACGATCTTATGTCAGGAAAATTCAACCACATTCTTCTGACAAAGATTTGTGGGTCCACTTTTTCCAGGACAGTTTGTCGGGGACGCAGCTGAATTGGTTCTACCAGTTGGAGAGGTCTGGTGTACATAATTGGGAAGACTTGGCGGCAGCCTTCTATAAACAGTATCAATACAACGCCGACTTGGTGCCAACCCGTACTCAGCTGCAGAGTATGGCTATGGCTACCAATGAGGGCTTTAAAGACTACACCCAAAAGTGGAGGGATTTAGCCGGAAGGGTACAACCACCTTTATCTGAAAGAGAGCTAGTGGACATGTTCTTGGGGACTCTGTCAGGTCCTTTCTTTAATCACCTGATTGAAAGCTCCTCTGCAGGTTTCACTGAGTTGATTCTAACTGGAGAAAGGGTGGAAGCCGGTATTAAAAGCGGGAAAATTCAGAAAGACGCGTCTACCTCTGCAGTTGCAAAAAAGCCATTCACTGGAAAGAAGGAAGTGTCTGCTTTCTATGCTCAGAGAAGCAGGGAAGAAACGAACGACGACCAACTGTGGGGGACGTTATGATTCAAAAGTCTGCATCAGACCAGTCGAGAAACAATCAGTCGAGAAATGATCAGCCGAGAAATAACCAGCAAAGGGTGGAAAGGCCTGTAAGGCAATTCACCAAGATAAACATGACTCCTGCTCAAGTCCTACCACATCTCTTGAAGTTGAACCTGACCATGCTAAAAGAGGCCCCTAAAAATCCTAGCACTGCTTCTCCACATTACCATCCCAACGCCAGATGCGCGTACCATTCAGAAAGTCCAGGGCACGACACCAACAACTGTTGGGCTCTAAAGAACAAGATTCAAGATCTGATTGACGCAAAGGAAGTTTAATTCGAAGCTCCTGAGAAACCGAATGTTATTTCTGCTCCAATGCCGAGGCATGGACACAATGCCAATGTTGTGGAAGAAGATCTGTTTGTTTCTACTGTGGATGAATTATTAACTCCTCTCCTAACCATCAAGTTGAATTTGTTAAAAGCTAGGGTGTACCCAGGTTGTGACCAAGATTTCCATACTTGCCTGTCCTCCCCATTTGACTGTCCTCTATTGAAGAGAGGAATCCAACAATTGATTGATAACAATGAAATTTTGTTTGAGAAAGCTCCCATTTCACCCATTCCAGTTCCAGAAGTTTTAATAATAACCATATACGCCAATCCTTCCAGGGTTCCTAAAAAACCCGTTAGGATTACATCTGCTCCAGTGACTACTCCGTTGAAGATAACAATGCCCGGGCCAACCCCATACAAAATCGATAAAATGGTACCATGGAACTATGGTGGAGAAATCTACTATCATGGTGTCAAACAGATTGAACAGATTGCAGAAGAAGAAAGCTCTGAGGAAGATAATCCCGACATCAGTAACATTGCCGGAACAAGCAAAGTTACCCGTAGTGAAAGAATCTTTTCTCCAGAGATTGCTCCTCCAACAGCAGTCTTTGGACCCGCGGCCATTCTGAAGATTACACCTATACCAGTAACTGTGCCTGCAAGTGTACCCGCCAACAACGACAATACAATTCCCATCCCTACTTCCGCTGCTGAGAAAAAAGGAAAGAATGTTCAAGAGGAGCCTGTCCTGACGAAGGCTCAATCACTAGTCATTCCTGAAACATCCCAGAAAGAGATGGAAGAAATTCTGAGGATCATTAAGAAAAGTGATTATGATGTGGTGGAACAACTGGGGAAGACCCCCTCCAAAATCTCTATGTTAGCCCTGTTGTTGTGCTCTGAGGCACATGCTAAAGCTTTGGTAAAGTTTTTGAAGACAATGCACGTGCCGCAAGAGACTTCGGCTGATCAATTCCAAGAGTGTGTGGCCAGCTTAACAGCTGACAATCGCCTGGGATTCTCCGATGCAGACTTGACCTCCAAAGGGAGAAAACATAACGATGCACTGCATGTCTCGGTGGAGTGTAGGGGGACGACCCTAACTCATGTCTTGGTTGATACTGGGTCATATTTAAATGTCTTGCCAAAGAAAGCCTTGGATAGACTGGATTTTGAAGGCTTAACCCTGAAACCCGACAATATAATTGTGAGAGAATTTGACGGCTCTAAAAGGATGGTTCGTGGAGAGGTGGACATCCCGATCAAGGTGGGTACCCAGACGTTCAATTCAAAATTTTACGTGATGGACATCCGTCCCTCCTACTCTTGTCTGTTGGGAAGACCTTGGATGCACCATGCTGGAGATGTCACTTCTACTCTGCATCAAATTCTCAAGTACCCTGTCCAGGGGAAAATCATAACTGTTCATGGCGAAGAGGAATACATGATTAGTCATCTGAATTCCTTCCGTTATGTGGAATTAGATGGCGAATTCATAGAGACCCCTTTCCAACACTTTGAAGAAGTCTCTGAAGAGATAGAGGCGACCAAGGCGGTGTCCTCAACCCCTGTGATCACAATACCACCATCTCGGATGTCATCTCTCAAGGATGCAAGGGCAGTGGTGGAAGAAGGCGGATCCACCATCTGGGGGAAGCTTCCCGACTTTCCTTTCAAATCAAACAAGTTCGGACTAGGATTTACTTCGACTGGTCAGAAGGCCATGCGCCGCTCCCGTGCTGGAGGGCCACCTGTGAATATCATCCACCGAGGGATTAATGCACTAGAGGACAGTGAAGAAGAGGGCAGCCTGGAAGACTGGATTTTTCCTACTGTTGGCGGAGGACTGTGCAATTGGGAAGCAAAAGACTTTGTTCCGATTATTTTCACACCGCAGTAATTTATCTTTTCCGTTTCTGTTGGATCTGTAATAATTCACAAACAATTCGTACTTTTTCAACCTTGTGTCTTACCCAAGGCACATAGGTCCATTTGTAAGGGTTCTTATTTCATTTTCATATGTCATTTTAATGAATCATGGACGCTTTTCATATTTAAACCTTTTGTGCTCATTGTCTTTCTTTTACATTTTGTTGTTTTAAGATGGCTATCCCTTACACACACCCACACTCACAAATGCAGGTACCCTTCCATTCCGGAAACCATGGGTAACGATAATACTATAGCCTTCAGTGACTCTGAAGATATGGTCTACCAAGCCGAATACGAAGGTGAGAAAGATTGTGAGGTGCCAGGGGAATTGGCCAGATTATTACAGCAAGAGGAAAGAGCAATTCAGCCTCATGAGGAGCAGTTGGATACAATCAACTTGGGTACTGAGGATGACAAAAAGGAAATCAAAATAGGTGCCAATCTAGAGCCGAGTGTCAAGGAGCGCCTAATTCAGCTACTACATGATTATGTTGAAATCTTTGCCTGGTCATATGAAGACATGCCTGGACTCGATACAGACATTGTGGTACACCGTCTCCCTACAAGAGAAGACTGTCCACCAGTGAAACAAAAGGTCCTCCGTATGAGACCTTACATGTCAGAGAAGATCAAAGCAGAAGTTATGAAGCAGTTCAATGCTGGATTTCTGGCTGTTACTTCCTATCCACAATGGGTTGCTAACATTGTGCCCGTGCCTAAGAAGGACAGCAAAGTGAGAATGTGCATGAATTATAGAGACTTAAACAGGGCTAGCCCTAAAGATGATTTTCCACTTCCGCACATTGACATCTTGGTTGATAACACAGCTCATCACAAAGTATTTTCTTTCATGGACGGATTCTCAGGCTATAACCAGATCAAAATGGCACTTGAGGACATGGAGAAAACTACTTTTGTTACACAGTGGGGTATGTTCTGCTACAAAGTGATGCCATTCAGACTGAAGAATGCCAGGGCAACCTATCAACGCGCCATGGTAGCTTTGTTTCATGATATGATACATCATGAGATAGAGGTCTACGTAGACGACATGATAGCCCGATCACAAACGGAAGAAGAACACCTTGATCACTTGCAAAATCTATTTGTCAGGTTGAAGGAATACAAGCTTAGATTGAACCCAAACAAGTGCACATTCGGAGTCCGATCCGAGAAACTCTTGGGTTTCATTGTCAGCAACAAAGGCATCGAGGTTGATCCTGCCAAAGTCAAAGCTATACAAGAAATGCCTGCTCCTCGCACTGAGAAAGAGGTCAGAGGTTTCTTGGGACGCCTAAACTACATTGCTAGGTTCATTTATCATCTAACATCTACCTGTGAACCAATCTTCAAGCTGTTGAAGAAAGATCAGGTAGTTAAATGGAATGATGACTGTCAGATTGCTTTTGATAAAATCAAGGGGTATTTGCTAGAACCTCCTGTCTTGATGCCACCCGTCGAGGGAAGACCGCTAATCATGTATCTGACTGTTTTGGATAACTCAATGGGGTGCATACTGGGCCAACATGACGAGTCTGGCCGAAAAGAGCATGCCATTTATTACCTTAGCAAAAAGTTTACCGACTGTGAGACTCGCTACTCACTGCTCGAGAAAACTTGCTGCACTTTGGTATGGGCTGCTCGCCGGCTAAGGCAGTATATGTTGACACATACCACTTTGTTGATTTCCAAAATGGATCTGATCAAGTACATCTTTGAGAAGCCTGCTTTATTCGGAAGAATCGCTAGATGGCAGATGATCCTGACTGAGTATGATATCCAGTACACAACCCAAAAAGCTATGAAAGGGAGTGTATTAGCCGACCATCTAGCTCATCAAGCCGTCGAAGATTACTAATCTATGAGGTTCGACTTCCCCGACGAGGATATTATGACTCTGGACAACATTAAAGGTAACGAACCGTATGACGGACCTGAACAAGGATCCCGATGGACCTTGTACTTTGATGGTGCTTCAAATGCACTTGGCAACGATATCGGCGCGATACTTATCTCTCCAGAAGGTTTCCATACACCTTTCACTGCTAGACTCTGCTTCAGTTGCACCAATAACATGGCCGAGTATGAAGCTTGTATCTTTGGTCTCAAGGCTGCTATTGACTTGGGAATCAAATCTCTGATTGTATTTGGGGACCCATCTTTTGTTATCAGTCAAATCAAAGGAGAGTGGGACACTAAACATCCTAATCTTATCCCATACAAATAACATGTCTTGACGTTGTTACCACATTTCGAGCAGATCACCTTTGAGCACTTCCCGCGATAAGAAAATCAGCTAGCGGATGCTCTGGCTACAATGTCTTCCATGTTTAAACTCAATTGGGACAATGAGGCACCTCAAATCACCATTGAACGAATGGACGAACCTGCACATTGTCACGAGATTAATACCGAAGAAGTGGTGGACCGACCTTGGTTTCATGACGTCAAAAGGTATCTCGAAGCACAAGAATACCGTGAAGGAGCTTCAGTCAACGACAAAAAGTTCTTAAGAAGGTTCACAGCCAAGTTCTTTCTGAGCAATGGTATCCTATACAAGAGCAATCTTGATTGTGTCCTACTCTGTTGTATGGACAAGGTTGAAGCTAAGCAGATCGTGGCTGAACTACATAATGGAACCTTTGGCACCCACTCGAGCAGTCACATGATGGCTAAGAAGATTTTAAGGGCAGGTGTTGTACCCCAAAATTTTCCCTCTCATTTCATCAACACTTTCTCATCACAAGACTCTTGGAATTCAGGATCAAGCTAGGGTTTGCTCTGCTCAAGACCCCTCCTTGCACTGTTAACCCAAATTAGGGTTTGAGTTTGCACAAGGATATTTTGAACTACAATACCCAAATTTACTTTCATGCTCCATGTTGGGTTCACAAGTTTGCCCATACCAAGTTTCAAGCCTTGATTCAAATCTTTGCCCAGTCAATTGGACAGTTGACCTAGAAATTAGCTGTATTGGGGAAAAAGTCAACTGTGGCCAATTGACAGTCAAACCTCATGAAATTTGACCCAAATCAACATTATGAACTCATATGAACCATTTGATCAAGTTTGGATCACAATTCCACAAGAAATTTGATCAGATCACCAAAAGGGCAAAATGGTCATCTTTAGGGTTTTGACTGCACAAAGGCAATTTTTGACTGTTTGACCTAACCAATGGCAAACCAAGCTCACATATGGAATCAAGGACTCAATGAAATTGTCTTGACCCATTCAACAAGTTCAAAAGATCTCAAATGCATAGGATTGACAAATGAATTTTTCAGTCAACTGATCAAAATTTGACTGTATACTGAAAAGTCAAACTTTGACTTTTTGGTCAAAATTAAGTGCCAAGGGTCATTTTTCATCAAGACATGTCAAATTATGAAACTTGTTCATCAAGAAACCCAAAAATGCAAATTAGGGTTTAAAATGGAAAATTTTCATAACTTAGAAATTTTCTAAGTTATGAAATTTTCTTATTTGTTTCTAACTTTGTCCCATTTTTTTCACCAAGATGAAAATAGATTCAAACAAAACTTGCAACATGAAAGTTGTAGTCCATCACAAAGTCTACAACTTTTATTCACAAAGTTTTATCAAAAGAAGCTTTTATCTCAAGTTATGATTTTTGGAACAAGGGTACCTAAAACTTTTAACTTAGAGAAAATTTGCCCTAATTTAGGTAGGATTTTGACCCATCTTCTTGGCCATTTTTCACATAGTTCCACTTGGAATTTCAAGTTGCATTACAAAGATGGATTGTAGTACATGTTCCAAGCTTTCCAAATTGTCCAATAACTCCTCAAACACCCTTGTGGTTAGAGAGAATCGAATGCTTGAAGTTGGAAAAAACTCACTTTTGTCCATGGCCAATACATGTTCATAACAACTTGCAATTCTGATCTAGCTAGCTTGGTTCAACATTACAGGCCTCAAAACCAATTTGTACTCCTTAATTTAATGCATATCCATTGTATTAAGGTATTGTCTTGGTCATTAGGGCATTATACTTTAGTTTAAGCCTTAAAAGGAAAAAGCAACAATGCTATTTTTGCCTAATTTCACTTTATGTCAAAACCAAATCCTTGAGGCATGGGGACAGATCTTTGAGGCAAAATTAAGTCCACTAATTCCAGTAATCAAGAACAAAAGTTGCAGCATGATAAGAAGGCTGGTACAGGACTATAACATCATTTCCATTCTCTTACTTCAAGTAGAAGAAAAGTGGCAAAACATAGGCAATCTCTCATATCTGTGAACACAAGCTTACAAGAACTTTGTGAACAAGTTCCATACCTCCCAACAAGCCTAAAACACGACCCTTTCACCCCTAAAACCTCCTCATACTCAGAACCACTATTTTTCTGCAAAACAGGGCAGGTTCTGCATTTTGCAAGCCACAACAAAATTCCATCGTGCGTTTTGTCCCAAGATAGTTCCAACACATTCCAATCAACTCACCTGAACTATCCCAGGCCCCCATTGCAAGCTGTAAAACCTCTAACTCACTTTTCCATTTTCATTTCAAAGCTTTGCAGGTTGAGTTCTACAACACGATTCAAGTTGTTTCAAAGCAAGCCAAGCATTGGAGAAGCTTCCTTGGACCTCAGGCAAGCTCAACAGAAGCTCAAACACCATTGAAGGTTGCTACATTGTCCAGCTCGAAGTCAACTGAAACAAGTATTTCATGGACTTCTATCTCCATATCTAGGAATGGTTAGGCTTAGGTTTGTGAATGAAATATGTTGTACTCATAGCCCTGAAGCCATACATATGCCTAGTTTTCATTTACATTAATCGTGCTGAGAGAATTTCACTCATGAACTTTCTGAAAAAACTAGGTTAAAAATTAGGGCAAGAGAAATTCTCTCCGGTCTTTGAGAGTTAATCCAAGTTTTTTATATGGTTAGATTCGTTATTTGATGCTCTACAAGTTTTATATTTTGAGTTTTGTCAAAAGATCAAAGAATCAGGAGATACAGGTTGGGGTAGCTAGCGCGCGTTTTTTCAAATTCTGTTGGACAGAGGAAGAAGATGAAGTAGCTGGGCTGGGCCTCACTACTTCCTACTTTTGGCACCCCCCATTTTCAGTTTCATACCCCCTGGCCCATTTTCTTATATTTTAATATTTTTGCATTTTTATTTTCTTTTCTGACTTTGATATTTTATTTTCAAATATAAAAAATGATCCAAAAATATTTTTATAATTTTTTGCATTTATTTGGTATTTATTTCCACCATAAAAATGTTTAAATACTTTATGTTATTTTGTTTAAATCTAAAAATAATGTAAAAAATATGTTTATTTTCATTTTTATTTTTATACACATTTGAAAATATTTTCTTGAAATATATTTTGTAAATAACTTATTTCAAATTTTTTACACATTTAATATGTTTAATGTATAAATATACTTATATATTTTATCTTATTAAATAATTAGGTCAAAAATACAAAAAAAATGTTACATTTTCATTTTTATTATTATTTTGGACCAAAAATGTCATTTTTTTTATAATATACTTTTATTTTTTATTTTTGTATAAATTAGTATATTATTGCACATAATTAATAAATAATATTATTTATTAGGAATTAGGGTTTCTTGCCCAAAATAGGAAAAATAATTAAAATTGATGTTTTTATTTTACTTTTCACATTGAAAAATACTTTTACATACTAAAAACATTTTGGCATAATACATTTCATTTACATTTATTTATTGTATTTATTTAAATTATTGTACATTTAAATAATGTATCTTGTACATTCAATTTAGTTGTAATAGTAATCTAGGGTTTAATTTCTTGTCAAATACCCCCAATTCAAATTTGTACCCCCTCCCTATATCATGTTGTAATAGTGTAGCTTTTAAATTCTCGCACATTTAAAAAGCTTTCAATTATGCCATGCTTAGACCTAGGGTTTGTATGTAAATAAAATCAACAATTAGTTTGACCTAATCCAAGATAACATGCATGAAAAACAAACACAATGCACACTTGCACCCCTAGGGTTACAATCCACTTGTTGCCTTAAAAAATGGGCCATGGTTGCATGATTGAGTACTTTGGCAAAACAAAAACAAACAAAAAGATCATAGTCCCTCGATGACGCTATCTGAGTTGCCTAAAAAAAATGATCAATTCCCTCAAGAAAATTGCCAAAGATACTTAACACTATTGCTATCATGGTATATACAATGACCCGTGCCTGTCCCGTTAACATCCTAACACAAGGTTGTTCACCAAATACAATGGTGAAACAACACTGTTAAAAGGGTTAAAAACATAAGGAAGATCTTTGAGTAAAATAGAGTAGATAGCTCTTAGTTACTTGATCAAGCTTGCAAAAACATCCTTGTTATTTTTAAAACACACTCCACAACACAATTTCAAAACCCTACTTTCAAACATTGAAAACCTTTCAAAAGACAAAAACACCTTTGTATACATTCAAACAAGAATCATTACAAAGGTTGCCATAACGATGGCCTATTTTCAAAATATTTTCCAAAATCACACACAAAGCACCATTTCAAACAATGGAAAAGCACCATTTCAAACAATAAAAATGAAAAGCAAGTGATCTAAGCAAGTAACTAAGAGCCCATGGATAACCATGGATAGAAAGGGTGCTAATACCTTCCCTTTCTATAATCTACTCCCCGAACCCAAGAAAACATCTCAAAGGTCTTTCCTGTGCTTTTTGACCTTTCCTTAGGATAAAATAAAAAGTCGGTGGCAACTCTTGCTAAACCGAAACATTTGCAAACACAAACGCAAAACCTCAAGTCAGTTCTCCCACTGTATCACAGCAGGCTACTACTGGTCTACCATAGAAGCTGATTGTCATCAACATTCCCGTACTTATCACAAATGCCAAATCTATGCTGACAAGGTGCATATTCCCCCAGTTCCTCTCAATGTCCTAACAAATCCTTGGCCATTCGCGATGTGGGGAATCGACATGATTGGAGAGATCAAGCCTACAACATCCAATGGACACCGTTTCATCCTGGTGGCCATTGATTACTTTACCAAGTGGGTCGAAGCAGCTTCCTTCGCCTCCGTTACAAAGAATGTGGTTGCCCGCTTCATCAAGCAGAACCTCATATGCCGGTATGGTATCCCCGACAGGATCATTACGGACAACGGTACAAATTTGAACAATACTATGATCACCGCTCTGTACGAGCAGTTCAAGATTCAACATCACAATTCATCTCCCTATCGGCCTAAGATGAATGGTGTTGTTGAAGCTGCAAACAAAAATATCAAGAAGATCATTCAAAAGATGACAGTCACTTACAAGGACTGGCATGAGATGTTACCGTTTACTCTACACGGGTACCATACCACGGCACGCACTTCGACCGGGGCAACCCCCTTTCCTTTGGTATACGGCATGGAAGCTGTTTTACCTATCGAGGTTCAGATTCCCTCCTTGAGAATCATGAAGGATGCTGGTTTGAGTGAAGACGATTGGATTCAGACCCGGCTTGATCAACTTAACTTGATTGACTAAAAGCGACTTACTGCTGTTTGCCATGGTCAGGCGTATCAAAAACGTATGATCAAGGCCTTCAACAAGAAAGTCAAGAGGCAAATATATCAAGTCGGAGATCTTGTAATCAAGCAGATCATCTTACCGCAAAGTGATCCCAGGGGAAAATGGACTCCTACTTATGAAGGACCATTTGTAATCAAGAACATCTTTTCTGGTGGGGCAATGATCCTGACCACCATGGACGGCGATGACCTACCGCACCCTGCGAACGCAGACATAGTCAAAAGATACTACGCATAAACGACCCGATAAGTTGAAAACCCGAAAGGGCGACTTGGGCAAAAATGGGCACCCCGGTGAATCGAAAACCCGAAAGGGAGGTTCAAGCAAAAATTATGGATAAAACAAAAAAAATTGTACACCCGGCAAGTTGAAAACCCGAAAGGGCGACTTGGGCAAAAAAGGGTTTCCCGGTGGATCGAAAACCCGAAAGGGCGGTCCAGGCAAAAGTTAGGGAATTAAAGCGTATGACTATGTCTCGTCGGATCACTTTAAGGACAATCTCCTCACATATAAGCTTCAGGCTTCTGATCAATTCAATCATCGGCGGACGAAGCAACGAATGGACAGATACTCAGAGTTGTGAAGGCTATAGCAGAATGGGAATCCCATGGAATTATTACACATAGCCATCTTCCTTTGTATAATTTTTTCTCCTTTTTTATGATAACATTCTCTTACTAGGATGTCTGTCTCCTTTATACAAAATACTTACACAAAGTTAATACAAAGATACTTCAAAGTGCAGAAATTTGCTTGCCTTTTCTTTCTTTTTACACTTATGTTTTATTTGAAAACATCCAATGATTTGTTAAATGAGCATATGCATTTGAATATAATCACTGCTTACAAATAAAACGAAAAAAGAAAGGATAATTACTGATAGGTTGAAAGTATAGGAAAACGTCTTTAAGCTATTCCAGAAGGAATCCCCTGCAGTATGTCATTCAGACCCTCAACAGAGCTCAAACCTTGAGATACATATCCCCAGCGGAGTTAAGGTTCAAGATCCCCAGCGGAGTTAAATACATATCGCCATCAAAACTAAGTTTCCAAACTCCATATCCCCAGCGGAGTCGGAAAACTTTGAACTACAAATCCACAGTGAAGATGAAGCTTTCTTCCCCAACGGAGTCCAAGACTTCAACCTTTAAACCACAGTGGAGATCATCCGGTTTCTCCAAAATTCCCCAGCAAGTTATCTTAACACCTGAAAATCAATCAGAGAACAGTTAACTTTTGTCCCCAACCATTCTTAAAACCCCTAACAGATTGGTATGCAATCCAAGCTCCTGATTTCCCCAGCAGGATAAGCATTCTCCCCACAAATTTGTTTCCCAGCAGAACGAAGATTCTTGTTCTTATTTCTCCAATTGAAGCCTCCCAGGTTTTAATTCCCCAGTAGAGATCGTCAGGGTCATCCTTATTTTCCCCAGAAGGTCATGAAGAATTCTCACATCCCCACAAAAGTTGTTAAAGTCTTTGATAATCCCCGTAGGTTGCCAAGGATTTTCTATCCCCAACAGTAGTCAGCAAGGATTTATCATCTTCAGCAATCAAATATTTTTGGAATCCCCAGCATCGGTCAAGGATTTACTTTCCCCAGGGCAGCAGTCAAAGATTTCATTATCTCCAGCTATCAAGGACTTATTTTCCTCAGCAAGACAACTAATCAGCTTACACGCGCATACATTACATTCATATATCATAGACATTGATAGAGCATATTTTATTGCATCATACATATCATGCAATATAATTTTGTATTTTGGATAACATTTTACCCTTTTCAGGATAAGATTAAAAGTTATCATTAACAACTATTCAAAGATTTCAGATACAGTACAGATACACTCCAAGACATGGAAGTCATTATGCTATTCATTCAGATCTCTTATTTCAGATACAGTATGGATACACCCCAGACACGACGGTCATTCTATTACTCATTCAGACTTCAGCAATCAGATATGGATTAGATACGCTCCAGACACGGAAGCCATTCTATTTCTCATTCAAATTCAAATATCAACTACAAGCTCAGATACACTCCAAGACATGGAAGTCATTTTGTTGCCTTTTTCAGATCCCAGTTACAGTACGGATACACTCCAGACACGGAAGTCATTCTGCTACTCATACAGATCTCAACTTCAGATACAGTCTAGATACGCTCCAGACACGGTTTCCATTCTTTCACTCATTCGGAATTTATCCCCAGCTCAGAGATGCTCCATACACGAATGTTTTTCTGTCGCCCATTCAAAATACAGATACACTCCAAACACGGCAGTCATTATGATATTCGTTCAAAAAATCAAATACAGTTACAACTTGGATACGCTCCAGACACGGACGCCATTCCTTTGCTCATACAAATCTAATCTTCAGATACGACTCAGATACGTTCCAAATACGGATACCAATCTTGTGTTCATTCTCCTGATTTTCAACAAACAAGTCTTGGATGGCATCTTTAAGCCCATCTCCAGCAAGATTCTACCATCTCCAAATGGCATATTTAATCCCATTCCTTCAGCTACATTTTGACGAGTGCAAATTTACGGGCACTCAAGTGTCCAATCCTCTTTTACCTTCGAGTCACGAAAGGCAAACTCGCCAATCTAACTCTTCAAGTTCAAGAAGATTGAACAGGGGCAACTGTTGTACCCCAAAATTTTCCCTCTCATTTTATCAACATTTTTCATGACAAGGCACTTTGAATTCAAGACCAAGCTAGGGTTTGCACTGCTCAAGACATCTCCTTGCACTGATGACCTAAATTAGGGTTTGAGTTTGCACAGGGATTTTTTGGACTTATAATGCTCAAAGTGACTTTCATACTTCATGTTGGACTCATAAGTTTGTCCCTACCAAGTTTCAAGCCTTAAATCAAATTTTTGCCCAGTCAATTGGACAGTTGACCTAGAAATCAGCTGTATTGGGGAAAAAGTCAATTGTGGCCAATTTACAGTCAAACCTCATGAATTTTGGCCCACATCAACATTATGAACTCATATGAACCATTTGATCAAGTTTGGACCACAACTCCACAAGAAATTGGATCAGATCACCAAAAGGGCAAAATGGTCATTTTTAGGGTTTTGATTGTACAAAGGCAATTTCTGACTTTTTGACCTAACCAATGGCAAATTAGGCTAAACCATAGACTCAAGGACTCAATGGCATCATCTTGACCTATTCAACAAGTTCAAAAGACCTCAATTGCATTGGATTGACAGATGAATTTTTCAGTCAACTGATCAAAACTTGACTGTACACTGAAAAGTCAAACTTTGACTTTTTGGTCAAAATCAAGTGCCAAGGGTCATTTTTCATCAAGATGTGTCAAAATATGAAACTTGTTCATCAAGAAACCCAAAATTGCAAATTAGGGTTTAAAGTTGAAAATTTTCATAACTTAAAATTTTTCTAAGTTATGAAATTTTCTTAATTTTTCCTAACTTTGCCCAACATTTTCACCATTTCAAACAATTGGAAAAACAAAGCAAGTGATCTAAACAAGTAACTAAGAGCCCATGGATAACCATGGATGAAAAGGGTGCTTGCACCTTCCCTTTTCATAATCTACTCCCCGAACCCAAGGAAACATCTCAAAGGTCTTTCCTGTGCTTTTTGACCTTTCCTTAGGATAAAATAAAAAGTCGGTGGCGACTCTTGCTAAACCGAAACATTTGCAAACACAAACACAAAATCCCAAGTCAGTTCTCCCACCGTATCACACATACCCTTCTCGATGGCCAATTATTCCTGAAACAGAAACACCCAAAAATATCCACGAAACTTTAGCTATGGCATCTTACAGTATAGGTCAGATAAATTAAATTGAATAATGCCAATAGTTTGGAAATGTTATGAGGATTACAAATATACCAATAATTTACTCAAATGATGCAAGAATGATGAACCACGATTTCAAGAACAGAGTGAGTTATCTTGACACTTACAGCGCGTTTGGGCGTATGAGCAAGCTTGCTTTTGGTCCAGGAAGGTTGAGTGAACACCCAGGAAGAGATTGGGACAGGTCTCAGCTTCTGAAAGTGTCTCTAACTATGGTTTCGAATTCAAGATTTTTAGTGTTTTTTCCAAACTTTGTTCTGCCTCTTCTTGCAGCCTCCAACCCTTATTTCGATTCCTTTCGCTTCCTTATGTACTATGGAGTGCATTAGGTTAAGAATTATGGATTGAATCTCTCTAAATCAATGCCTTGGGATTTGATTTGATTCACTCTTTACAACTTTCCAAATTTGCCAAATCTCAATCCTTTTGCTCATGAATGTGTGAGATTCGAGTTTGATGATGATATTGATGATAATCAAGACCTGAAATAGCAAAAAGATCTCATGTAATCAAAGCTTTGGATATTATATGATTTAATTTTGATTAAAATGAATAAATTCAATAAAAATCAAATTAAATAATAAAAATAAGATATGGGCTCATGGATGAATCTAGGACACGTGGGCAATGATGCAAGCTCAAATCAAGTGGAAAAGAATGGGCCTATTTGACAAAATTTGATGTTTTGAGGATAGTTGACTTTTGGCAATTTTGCAAAAATGTCCAACTTCAACAATGCATAACTTCTTCAATTTTGAACTTTTGGAGGTGTTCTTGGACTTTTTAGAAAGCTTGAGATGTCCTCTAACCAAACCGTTTTGTCTCATATCATTTTGATATTCCATGTTCCAGTTATAAGCTTTGGAAAAAAAGGTGTTTTTGTTGACTTTCAAAAATGACCTATAATGTCCAAATTTATAACTTCTTGTGAGTGCATTTCTTGATCTTGGGGTATGAAGATGGATTGTAGGAAATTGCATCCTATTCAAAATGAGAATTGGATGGGTCATTTCTCATAAAGTATGAGAAAGTTATGCTTGGTAAAAGTTGAGTTGACTTTTCTTGCAAAACCCTAATTTAGCAACTTTTGAGTCTTGATGAATTTTGAGCAATCCTTGATGAATCATGGTCAACCCTTGATCAAATGATGAAATATCATTCAAAATGAGAATGTTGACAAAAAATATTGAAGTTTGACTGTATGTAGGTCACAGTTGACTTTTGCCCTAGCACAGTCGATTTTGGACCCTTTGAGCAATTGACTGAGCAAACTTCCTCTGCAAGGCTTAAAACTTGACATGGTGTTGTACCCAAAAATTTGCCCTCCCATATTCTTCAAAATTTATCAAGAGTCATCTTCAAATTGCTCAAGTCTACTCAAAGATTGCACAGTCCAAATGCCTCATAAGCCAGGCCAAATTAGGGTTTTGGTTCTTTCAGGGAATTGGAGGTTTTCAATGGCTCAATCATGTCCCATAGGCCTATACATATTCTCAAGCATCTACATGCCAAGTTTCAAGACTCACAGCATCAAATTGCACAGTCAAAAGCTCCATTTGGAGAAAATAAAAGACGGTGGCGACTCTTGCTTACCGCGACATTTCGCGAACCAGCATTTCAAAACAGTCAGTTCTATTTCCACCGATCACAGAACTGGCGACTCTGCTGGGGATAGAACTGACTGTTTTGAAATGCTGGTTCGCGAAATGTCGCGGTAAGCAAGAGTCGCCACCGTCTTTTATTTTCTCCAATAAGGAAAGGACAAAAGCATAACAAAATTCCTTTTCGAGATGTTTCTCGGTTCGGGAGGTAGATTATAGAAAGGGAAGGTATTAGGACCCTTTCTATCCGTGGTTATCCACGGGCTCTTAGGTATTTGCTCACTATGTTTTCAAAAATGTTTTGCTTTTCTTGTGTTTGTGGGTTTTGAAAAAGTTTGTTTTGAAAACTTCTACGTAACTCTTGTATCAGTCCTCAAGAGTGTATGAAGTGTTTGTTTGAAAACTTTTGTTTGAAAGTGTGAGTGCGAAAAGTTTGTTTTGTTTTTGAAAGAGCAAGTACCCAGGAGAAATCTACCCACTCTAAAGAAATTAAGCTGTGTAAATGTCCTTTAGACAGTACTATCCCACTATTGAGAAGTAGGTAGCACCGTCGTTGGAGTTTGTCGGGTCAATTCGATTATAGGGACATGTGTGGTCACCAAAGAAATAGTAGGACGCCTTAGCGGTAATCCTAATGTCCTAGATCCTTTTTATCCGAGGCAACCGTTTCGAGGCAACTTGGATCTTTAGACAGGATGGCGACCTCTAAAACACCATATACTCAATGACCACGTCGAGGCAACCAAGTGAGGCGTACCCTAAGAGTGGCATGTGCACGTGTGTCAGGTTTCATGTTAAATTGTCTTGTACATGTTATTGGTGAGCTACGGGTTGATTTTAATTTTCAAGCAAGTCTTGTCATGCATAATTAACAGTTAATAATTTGCGGAAAATAAATTGCGGAAAGTAAATCTACGCTATTACAAGGCATCGGGTATTTACATCGCCAAAAACATAACCCTTGAAAAGTAAATGCGAGAAATTAAAGAAAGCGATAAAAGTCCTAATTATCTATTACATTCTCGGAGCAGATACATAAATATGATCACAATAATAAAGTGCGCGAAGAAATTGAATCAGGACGTCCTTAGGGTTTTGACCCTTTTTGAGAAAAGAATGGAATTTTGCCCTTTTTGCAATTAGTTAAACATTAAACCTAATTTACTAATTAATTAATTAATTAAGAGAAAAAGTATTTTTTTGTGCTTTTTATGTTTTAATGAAAATAAAATAAAAGAAATTAAAATTGTCAAAAAGAAAAACCCTAATTCTATGTTAATTTTATTTATTATGAAAAAGATTAAAGTTAACCTAATTTAAAACAACTAAATTAATTAATTACATTTATTTACAAAATAATAATTAATAGTGAAATTAATAAATAAATAATATTTAGGTTTCTGAATTTATTATGAAAAATAATTTATGAATTAATTAAATAATAGTAATAATAATTATTAAAAGAAAAAAAAAGAAAAAAAAAGAGAAAAGAAAAGAAGAACCCAGGGGGTGTGTTTGCCCAGATGGGGGTTAGCTTGCAATTCTGGCCCATTTGTTGGCCAGTCCGTTTGACTTTGGGAATTGTCTAGGCAGGCATTGACCAGGGAGTATGGTGAGGATCATTTTATGACCACTGGATTTGTGCTGGTAGACACCTGGCGTATGGACAATTGAGGTATATGGTGGACACCTCCTAAAGCGCTGCATGAGAATACGTTATGAAAAATATAAACAAGCGTTTTGGGGGACCTGGGAATCGAACCCAGGTCCCAATGATGCACAACCAACACACCAACCATCAAACCATCTGCACGCATTTGTAAACACAGTGGACAATGAATATATTATATAAAAACAACAACATATGCTGGAAACAACAAAACGCACGCTATTTTTTGAATAGCCCAACCAAAAGCCAACACGTCTTCATCTTCTTCCTGTATACCTGCAGAAGACAAATCAAATAGCGGGGGTTTTTAACCCCCACAAATTGTAATGAGGAATAATAGCGATTAGCAGCATGATGAACATAAATATTTCGCGACATGTCCTTTGGATTCGTCTGGTTCTCACGAATCTAACCATGTGCCTTAGAGGTGCTAATTGTTCCTGGATAATAAAGCCCTAATTTGAAAGCTTGGAAACCCTAGAATTCATTCATGGTGATTCATGATTCATGCAATTAACCTATGCCAAAAGCTTCCTGTGGATTCAAGCAACACAAAACATACAAGAAATCATGTTAATGATGCACAAATCATGAGGCTCGATTATGGAAAAAATAAGTGTGATACGGTGGGAGAACTGACTTGAGGTTTTGCGTTTGTTTTCGCAAATGTTTCGGTTGAGCAAGAGTCGCCACCGACTTTTTATTTTATCCTAAGGAAAGGTTAAAAAGCACAGCAAAAACCTTTGAGATGTTTTCTTGGGTTCGGGGAGTAGATTATAGAAAGGGAAGGTATTAGCACCCTTTCTATCCATGGTTATCCATGGGCTCTTAGTTACTTGCTTAGATCAACTTGCCTTGATTTTCAATTGTTTGAAATGGTGCTTTGTGTGTGGGTTTGAAAATGTTTTGAAAAGAGGCCAATGTGGTGGAAACCTTTGTAATGATCCATGTTGGGATGTATACAAAGGTGTACTTATCTTTTGAAAAGTTTTCAATGTTTTTTTGAAAGTTGTTTTGAGAATGTGTTGTGATGTGTGGTTTTGAAAAATAGGCAAGTGTTTTTTGTTTTGCAAGTTGGCAAGTAACCAAGAGCTATCTACCCTAAATTTCTCAAAGATCTTTCCTATGTTTTTAACCCTTTTAACAATTTTGTTCCACCATTGTATTTGGTGGACAATCTTGTGTTAGGATGTGAACGGGACGGGTGCGGGTCATCGTTTAGACCATGATTGCAATGGTTCCAAGTGTCTTTGGCAACTTTTTCTTTTAAGGGACTTGATCATTTTTAGGCAACTTTCGAAAGCGTCGTCGAGGGACTATGATCATTTGATATTGTTTTGTTTTGCCAAAGACACCTAACATGCAATATGGCCCATTATTGAAGGCAACAAGTGGAGTAACCCTAGGGGTGCAAGTGTGATTGGTGTTGTCCATTTTCATGCTTTTATCTTGGAATTAGGTCAAGCTATTTGTTTTATTGATTTTTTGCATACAAACCCTAAGTCTATCATGGTATATTTCAGAAAGCTTTTAAATGCGAAATTTAAAATCCTAAACTATTACAACATAATTATGGGATGAGGGGTACAAGTGTTCAAATGGGGATATTTTAGCAAGAAATTAAAACCTGAGCTATTACATCCAAATTGAATTATACAAATTATTAATTGCACAATAATTTAATAAAATACAAAAAATATGCAAGATGCAAAAAATGATTTTTATATGTATGTAAAAAGTGTTTTTCATGTGACAAATAAACAAAAATAAAAATGAATAATTTTTGGGTATTTTTATGTTTTTTAGGGCAAAACCCTAATTTTGCTAAATAAAAGGTATTAATTATTTATTATATGCAATATTTATTAATTATGTACATAAAATAAATAAAATGAAAGTATATTGTAAAAAAGTGATTTTTAAAGTTAAATATTAATAAAAATAAAAATGTATTAATTTTGTGTTTTTTAACCTAAATATACTAATAAATATATAAGTATTTATATTATTTACTAAATATATTAAATATGTATAAAAATAAAATATTTAATATTTACAAAAAAAAGTATATTTTTTTATAAAATGTTTTCAAAAGGTAAAATAAAATAAAAATCAGAAAATAAAAATGTATTGGTACTTTTTTAGTATTTTTAAATAAAAGTATATTATATATTTATTTACATATAAAACTAAATGAAACAAAATAAATGTCAAAAAATGCAAAAAATGTGAGAAAAATATTTTTAATATTTTTTATGCTTTGACAAAAATAAATAAGTCAGAAACAAAAATTAAAAGTAAAAAATAATGAAAATAAAATACAATGGGCCAAGGGGGTGCATGTGTGAGAATGTGGTGCAAAAAGAAAATCAAACTCAGGCCCAGCCCAAGAGGGGTTGTCTTCAACCTCCAGACTTGTTTGAACAACAACAACACGCGTTTCCTAACTCCTGATTCCTGGACTTTCAAGCAAAACTCATAACACAAAAAATGTAGAGCATCAAGAGACGAATCCAGACATATAAAAAACTTGACTTAACTCTCAGAAATGAGAGAGAATTTCTCCATCCCTAATTCTTGACCTAAGTTTTTTCTAATGTTCAGGTTCCAAATTCTCTCAGTACACACAACATAAATGCAAAGTGATTATATGTGTAGCTTCAGGGCCATGAGTAGAGCATTTTTCATTCATAAACCTAAAGCTAACTCTTCCTAGATTGAGAGATAGAAGTCCATGAACTTACCTGTTCAGCTTGGATCGTGTCTGACAATGGAGGTACTTTCAGTGCAATGTGAGGACCTGTACAGCTTGCTTGAAGTTCAGGGATGCTTCTCCAACCTTTAGCTTGCTTTGAAACTAAATGAATCGAGCTATAGGAGTCAACCTGCAAAACAAAAAAAGTGAAAATGGTGAAGTTGGTTAGAGGTGTTACAGTCTGAAGCTAGGGCTTGGGATAATATGTATGGATGCTATGGAGTGTGTATGAAGTGGTTTTGGCCAAGGCGCACGAATGGATTGAGTTGTAGAAGTCCAACTGCAGAAGGGACTCTGTTTTTTGCAGTAGGATGGTGTTTTGATGAATGATGAGGTTTGGAAGGTTGTTAGCTTGTGCCTTAGCTCAGTTATGATGTTTTGAATGTGTTCAACAAGTTTGTCTAAGCTTCTCTTGGCAGAAATGTGAGATGTCCTTAGTTATGCAATGTTTCTTCTATCTTAAGCAAAGTTTGGCAAGTTGGTTTACAAGCCTCTCTAGGCCCCTCAAGTATGCTGCACCTTTTAGTCTTGATCAGTGGGATATGTTCCTGAACTTGTGCCTAAAGGATTTGCCTTGTACTTCATAGATTACAATCTTGACATAAAGTTCAACTTTTCAAAAATGGATAATGTGCTTTTTCTAATTATGGACTAATCCTTCATGTAATGACCAAATGCATAGAATAACATCTTGGAACAATGGTTTAGCATTTAATTTTTGAGTGTAAATGAGATTAGAGGCCTGTAATGTAGCTTGCACATGCTGAGTTTGAAAATGCACAAGTTATGAACATGGAAATGGCTCATGAACAAAATGATTTTTGCCCATATTGACAAATTCGATTCTCCCTAACCACAAGGGTGTTTGAGAAGTTCTTGGACATTTTGGAAAGCTTTGAATGTTTACTACAATCCATCTTTGTAATGAAAATTGAAATTCCAAGTGGAAGCATGTGAAAAGTGGCCATGAAGTTAGGCAAAAATCCTGCCTAGAATAGGTCAAATATTTTCTAAGTTAAGAATGTTTTGCACCCTTGTTCCAAAAATGGTAACTTGAGCTACAAGCTTCTTTTGAGGAAACTTTGTGATTCAAAGTTGTAGATTTTGCAATGGACTACAACTTTCATGTTTTGAGTTTTCCTTGAATCCAAATGTATCTTGGTGAAAAAATGGGACAAAGTTAGGAAAAAAATTAGGGATTTTCATAACTTAGAAAAATTCTAAGTTATGAAAATTCTTCATTTCAAACCCTAATTTGTGATTTTTGATTTCTTGATGAACAAGTTTCATAATTTGACATGTCTTGATGAAAAATGAATCTTGACACTTGATTTTGACCAAAAAGTCAAAGTTTGACTTTTCAGTATACAGTCAAATTTGGCTCAGTTGACTGGAAAATTCATTTGTCAATCTTGTGCATTTGGGATCTTTTGAACTTTTTGAATATGTCAAGACAATGCCATGGGGTCCTTGAGTCCATATGTGAGCTTGGTTTGCCATTGGCTAGGTCAAACAGTCAAAAATTGCCTTTGTGCAGTCAAAACCCTAAAAATGACCATTTTGCCCTTTTGGTGATCTGATCAAATTTCTTGTGGAATTGTGATCCAAACTTGACCAAATGGTTCATATGAGTTCATAATATTGATGTGGGTCAAAAAATCATGAGGTTTGACGGTCAATTGACCACAATTGACTTTTTCCCCAATACAGCTGATTTCTAGGTCAACTGTCCAATTGACTGGGCAAAGATTGGAATCAAGGCTTGAAACTTGGTATGGATAAACTTGTGAGTCCAACATGAAGCATGAAAGTCACTTTAGGCATTTTAGGTCAAAACATCTTTGTGCAAACACAAACCCTAATTTGGGTCAACAGTGCAAAGAGGAGTCTTGAGCAAAGCAAAACCTAACTTGACCTTGAGCTCCAAGGGTCTTGTGGTGAGAAAATATTGAGGAAATGGGAGGGAAAATTTTGGGGTACAACAGTTTCCCCTGTTCAATCTTTTTGGACCTGAAGAGTTAGATTGGCAAGTTTGCCTTTCGCGACTCAAGGGTAAAAGGAGATTGGACACTAGAGTGCCCGGAAATTTGCACTCGCATAGCGGAGTATCAGCAATGTGATGGCGGGAATGGGCTTACAGATGCCATTTGGAGAGATGGTGGATAGGAGGATGGGCTTACAGATGCCATTTGGAGGCGTGACAGAAACTTGTCGGTAATGGGCTTATAGATGCCATTTGGAAGTGTTGATCGCGTAAGAGATTCCTTAGCGAGAACTTGCGTACTTGAGAAAGAAAGATGGTTTCCTGGCTTGTTACAGGTGTTGATCTTCAGTCTCTTCATGCAGATGTGCCCTGGATGGATACAGGATTCGAATCCACAATTAGTTGCTCACAGATGTGCCCTGGCTAGATACAGGAATCGAATCCGGAACTTCAAAAGGTTGTTTATAGACGTGCCCTGGCTGGATACAGGTATCGAATCTCTAAACTCTTCATGCAGATATGCCCTGGCTAGATACAGGAATCGAATCCATAATCAAGTACTCACAGATATGCCCTGGCTGGATACAGGAATCGAATCTGGAACTTGTCGTCTTCAGATACGCCCTGGCTGGATACAGGTGTTGAATCTCTAAACTCTTCATGCAGATATGCCCTGGCTAGATACAGGAATCAAATCCACAATCAAGTACTCACAGATATGCCCTGGCTGGATACAGGAATCGAATCTGGAACTTGTCATCTTCAGATACGCCCTGGCTGGATACAGGTGTCGAATCTCTAAACTCTTCATGCAGATATGCCCTGGCTAGACACAGGAATCGAATCCACAATCAAGTACTCACAGATATGCCCTGGCTGGATACAGGTATCGAATCTGGAAGTTGTAAAAGGTTGGTAGAGATAGCTTTCCTGGCTGGATACAGGTGTAAGCCTCTGACCTGAGAATGAAAGATAATTTCCTGGCCTGTTACAGGGGTTGATCTTCAAACTCTTCATGCAGATATGCCCTGGCTAGATGCAGGTATCGAATCTACAATCAATCACTGACAGATATGCCTTGGCTAGATACAGGTATCAAATATGGAATTGCGATAGTTGATAGTAATCAAATTTGGATTGTCCTTTATCCTGAAAAGGCAAAACGTTAGTTGTATGCAAGGTCATGATGTATGAGATGCATGATGTCATGATGCTCAAAATGAGATAGTGTTGTATGCACTTTATCATGTACGTAAGCAGGATGTATGAAATGTGAAATGTCTATGAATGTATTTTCGTCTAGGAAAATAAATCCTTGACGACTGGCCGGGGAATCAAATCCTGGACTGATGTTGAAGAGTAGAGTTCTTCGCTTCCGCTGGGGATGATGGTTGCAAAAATGAACCGGTAGGAGAAGATGACTCCGTTGGGGAATGAACTTGTTGGAGAGATTACTCTGAGGGAAATAAAATAGGTGAAGTGATTACTCTGCGGAGAGAGATACTTCGCTGAGGTTTTGATGGGAGCTCCGCTGGGGATTCCACTGATAAGTTATGTTGGGGAATTTGATGAACTCCGCTGGGGATAGGAAGAACTTCGCCGAGGACGATCTTTCTGTGGTAATTAGCTGAGGATAACCCAGTTATAAGACCTGATGGGAAATAAACCTTTGAATGAAGTCGGAGAGATGCGTTCGTACTCTGCAGGGGAAAAGCTTCCAGAATCTACTAGGGATAAGCTTTAGATTGTACTGGGGGATGGTTCCACTGGGGTGTCCGTATTCTGCCGGGGAACAATCTTATATTAAGACTGTCGGGGATGCTTGCTGAGGAATGCCTATACTCTGTTGGGGAATATTCAGATCTTCTGGGGATGCTCAACTTCCTTAAGGCTGACAGTAGACTAACTCTGCTTGGGGAGAGTATTGCTGACTTGCTGGGGCTACTCTGTAGGGAGTTGAGGTAACCTGGTTACGTTCTTCAGCCGAACCTACCTTGGTACCTTGGTGGACAGAGCAACTAGATCGCTTAGACAACTCATTATTGCCCCTGTTTCTAATGTCACCTGTAATTAGTCCTTTGTTTCGCATGCAAGTATTTATGAGTTAGCAATTTAATGTCAAATGCATATATCAAAAATGAACATTGGACGTTCTTCGCAAGACAAAACAGAAAAAGGAACAACAATTGGCAATTTGTCTGGAAAAGTGAATTTGTATTGATTTTGAAATTTGCCTGTAAATAGGCGTTTTATGTACAAGAGGCTGACATCCTAGTAAGAGAACGCTGCCGAACAAAATAGAGTTTATACAATTTTGAAAAGGAAACAAAACAGCTATGTGAAAAATAATCCCACTGGGTTCCAACTCTGCTATCGGCTTTATGTCTTCAAGCATCCTATCACTTTGCTGCTTAGTTGAAGATGAAGTTGATTGATTGGCGTCGTCTGAGCCTGATAGTTGATGCCGAATTCTGGATGCCAAGTGATCCAATGAGACATAGTATTACGCTCTATCCCTAACTTTTGCCTGGACCGCCCTTTCGGGTTTTCAGTCCACCGGGATACCCATTTTTGCCCAAGCCGCCTTTTCAGGTTTTCGACTTGCCGGGTGTACAATTTTTTTTTATTTTCATCCCTTATTTTTGCCCGAACCCTTTTGGTTTGCCGGGAAGCCCTTATTTTTGCCTAGGTGTGTCAACCTAGCGGGTCTTTGATTCATGCGTAGTATCTTTTTACTATGTCTGCATTGGCGAGGTGAGGAAGGTCGTCACCATCCATGGTGGTTAGGATCATAGCTCCTCCTGAGAAGATGTGCTTAACCACAAATGGCCCTTCGTACGTAGGGGTCCATTTGCCCCTGGGATCACTTTGAGGAAGAATGATGCGCTTGATTACCAGGTCTCCAACTTGATACTCTTGTCGTCTGACTTTCTTGTTGAATGCCCTGATCATCTGTTTTTGGTACGTCTGACCATGACAAATAGCAGTGAGTCTCTTTTCGTCAATTAGGTTTAATTGATCAAGCCGAGTCTGGATCCAGTCATCTTCGCTCAAACCTGCATCCTTCATTATCCGGAGAGAGGGTATCTGGACTTCAATAGGCAAGACTGCCTCCATGCCATAGACCAAGGAAAAGGGAGTTGCCCCTGTTGACGTCCGTGCTGAGGTACGGTACCCATGAAGAGAAAACGGTAACATCTCGTGCCAATCTTTATAGGTCACTGTCATCTTTTGCACAATCTTCTTGATGTTCTTATTCGCTGCTTCGACATCCCCATTCATCTTTGGCCGGCAGGGAGAAGAGTTGTGGTGCTGTATCTTGAATTGCTCGCAGAGCTCAGTGATCATTTTGTTATTAAGATTGGTACCATTGTCCGTAATGATCCTCTCTGGTACACCGTATCGACAGATCAGGTTATGCCGAATGAATTGTGCCACGACGCTCTTGGTTACGGTGGCGTAGGAAGCTGCTTCAACCCACTTCGTGAAGTAATCAATCGCGACTAGGATGAAGCGATGCCCGTTGGATGCCGTAGGTCGGATCTCACCAATCATATCAATGCCCCACATTGCAAAAGGCCAAGGTGCTGTCAAGACGTTCAGAGGAACCGGAGGAATGTGCACCTTATCAGCATAGATCTGGCACTTGTGACATGTCCGAGAATGCTGATAACAGTCGGCTTCCATTGTGGACCAGAAATACCCTGCCCGAAGGATTTTCTTTGCCATGGTATGTCCACTGGAATGTGTTCCGAAGGTACCTTCATGTAGCTCTGCCATGATCTTTTCTGCTTCAGTCTTATCCATACAACGCAGTAAGGTTGAATCATGGTTCCGCTTGTAGAGAATGCCATTGCTGAGGAAGAACTTTGCTGCGAACCTTCTCAGGAACTTCTTGTCATTAACAGATGCGCCTTCGGGATATTCTTGAGCTTCAAGGTACCTCTTCACTTCATGATACCAGGGTTTTTCTGTTACCTCTTCGGTCTCAAGATCGCAGCAATGTGCAAGTTCATCCAACTTCCAAATGATGACCCGGGGAGCCTCGTTGTCCCATTTGACTTTGAACATAGAATACATCGTAGCCAATGCGTCTGCTAACTGATTCTCATCTCTTGGGAAGTGGTCAAAAGTTATCTCTTCGAAATGGGGGATCAATGTCAACACATACTCTTTGTAAGGAATAAGATTTGGGTGTTTCGTATCCCACTCGCCTTTGACCTGATTGATCACGAGAGCGAAATCTCCGAAGACACTCAGAAACTTGATCCTTAAGTCGATTGCAGCTTGAAGACCCATGATACACGCCTCATACTCTGCCATGTTGTTGGTGCAGTTGAAACATAGTCGGGCGGTGAGTGGAGTATGAGTGCCTTTAGGGGATATGATCACAGCGCCGATACCATTACCCAAAGCGTTCGAGGCTCCTTCAAAGTGCATAGACCATCGGGATCCTTCCTCAGGTCCTTCATCCGGTCCAGGTACTTCACAATCAGTCACTACCATGATATCCTCGTCTGGAAATTCAAAGTTCATCGACTGGTAATCATCCACTGCCTGGTGTGCCAAATGGTCTGCCACTACACTTCCCTTGATTGCTTTTTGAGTCGTGTACTGGATGTCGTATTCCGTCAAGATCATTTTCCATCTTGCTATTCTTCCAGACAGAGCAGGCTTTTCGAATATGTACTTGATTGGATCCATTTTTGAAATCAAAAGAGTAGTGTGAGTCAACATATACTGTCTCAGCCGGCAAGCAGCCCATACCAGAGCGCAACAAGTTTTCTCGAGCAGTGAGTACCGAGTCTCACAGTCGGTAAACTTTTTGCTCAGGTAATAAATGGCGTGTTCTTTTCGGCCAGACTCGTCATGCTGCCCCAACACACACCCCATTGAGTTGTCAAGTACAAGATTAGAGGTCTCCCTTCAACCGGTGGCATAAGAATGTGTGGTTCTTTGAGGTACTCTTTGATCTTTTCGAAAGAGGCCTGACATTCATCATTCCAACGTACTACTTGATCTTTCTTCAGCAGCTTGAAGATTGGTTCACAGGTAGCAGTTAGATGCGAGATGAATCGGGCAATGTATTTCAGACGTCCTAGAAAGCCTCTGACTTCTTTCTCTGTCTTGGGAGTTGGCATTTCTTGTATCGCTTTCACTTTGGCAGGGTCCACTTTAATGCCTTTGTCGCTTACGACGAAGCCTAGCAATTTTCCAGATCTCACCCCAAAGGTGCACTTGTTTGGGTTCAACCTTAGCTTGTACAACTTCAGACGGTCAAATAGCTTCCGTAGATGGTCAAGGTGCTCCTCCTCAGTTTGGGACCTTGCAATCATATCGTCGACGTATACTTCTATCTCGTGATGGATCATGTCATGAAATAAAGCAACCATGGCACGTTGGTAGGTTGCCCCAGCATTTTTCAACCCAAAAGGCATGACCTTGTAGCAAAAAGTGCCCCACTGAGTAACAAAAGTGGTCTTCTCCATGTCTTCAGGAGCCATCTTTATCTGATTATAACCGGAGAAACCGTCCATGAAGGAGAATACTTTATGCTGAGCAGTGTTGTCAACCAGAACGTCGATATGAGGCAGAGGGAAATCATCCTTGGGGCTGGCCCTGTTCAAATCCCTGTAATCAACACACATCTGAACCTTACCATCCTTTTTCGGCACTGGAACCACGTTGGCAACCCACTGAGGGTAAGAAGTCACTGCTAGAAACCCGGCGTCAAATTGTTTCATAACCTCAGCTTTGATTTTCTCGGATATTTCTGGACGCATACGGCGGACCTTCTATTTTACCGGAGGACAGTCTTCCTTGGTAGGCAGGTGATGAACCACAATGTCGGTATCCAACCCAGGCATGTCTTCGTAAGACCAGGCAAAGATTTCCATATAGTCATGCAACATCTGAATCAACCGTTGTTTCACACTGAGCTCTAGATTGGCACCAATCTTGACCTCTTTTCTGTCTGTCTCCGTACCCAGATTTACCGTTTCCACAGGCTCTTCATGTGGCTGAATGGCCCTCTCTTCCTGGAGTAGCAGTCTTGCAAGTTCACCAGGTACTTCGCAATCATCTTCACCTTCGTCTTCGGCTAAGTTGATCGGATTTTCGAAGTCATAACTGGTAGTAGCAGAGTCATTACCAGTGAGATCCAGAGTGGATTGGAACCTGTATAAGTGAATGTGTGTAAATATAGCTGTTTTGCAATATATAACAAAGAAATAAAAAGGAGCACAAGATTTTGAAATGCAACAAACGTCCAATGTTTTGATTAATGATATATGAAAATGTCATACAAAAGCCCTCACAAATGGAGCCACGGTGCCCCGGGTAGGACACCGAGCCATAAAAGTTTCAACATATTGTTTGTTACAAATTGAAAACAAAAGAGTTCATTACTGAGTGACAAAAGTAATAGGTGTGAAGTCTTTGGCAGTCCAGTTGCTTGGTCCACTGTCGGTTGTTGGGTAGATCCAGCTGTCGAATTCAGATTCCTCCACTTCGTCCCCAATAGCATTCACTCCCGGGTTGGTGATGAACACAGGAGGTCTTCCAATCCTTGCTTTACGAACAGCCCTCTGAGCCTCTGCAGTGAAACCCAAGCCAAACTTGTCGGTCTTCGGAGTAAAGTCAGGAAGTCGGCCCCAATTTGCACACTCACCCTTCTCAATCACAACCCGGGCATCCTTTAAGAAAGCCATCTTCAAAGGAGGGTCTTCAATCACAGTTTCAGCTGACGCCAGTGTCTGAGGCACTTCTTCAAAGTGTTGAAAAGGGGTTTCAATGAACTCCCCATCCATTTCTATGTACCGGAATGAGTTTAGGTGGCTGACCATATATTCTTCCTCCCCCTGAACTGTGACAATCTTTCCTCTGACTGGGTACTTAAGCTTCTGATGTAGTGTGGAGGTCACAGCTCCAGCCTTGTGGATCCATGGACGACCCAGCAAACAAGAGTAGGATGGACGGATGTCCATCACATAGAAAGTAGAATCAAAGACTTGAGAACCAACCCTGATTGGAATGTCAACTTCACCATGTACCATCCTTTTCGAACCGTCAAAGGCCCGGACCACAATGTTACTAGGCTTGAGCTCCAGACCCTCACAATCCAATCTGTCTAGGGCCTTCTTGGGCAATACATTCAATGAAGAACCGGTGTCTACCAACACATGGGCAAGAGTAGTTCCCCTGCATTCAATGGAGACATGCAGGGCGTCATTATGGTTCTTTCCTTTGGCGGTCAGATCGGCGTCAGAGAAGCCCAAACCATTATCAGCAGTCAAGTTGGCCACACAATCAGTAAATTGATCAGCAGATGTTTCTTGTGGCACATGGGCCGTTTTCAGGAAAGAAATCAGGGCCTTGGCGTGGGCCTCTGAACACAACAACAGTGATAGCATAGAAATCTTCGATGGGGTGTGCCCCAGCTGCTCAACTACGTTGAAATCACTTTTCTTGATAATCTTGAGGATCTCTTCCATCTCTTGCTGGGAAGCCTCAACAGTGGTCGTCTTCGGTGCCTCCGTCAGGGCAGGCAAATCAGTAGCAATCCCTTTGCCCCGAGCGTCAGATGACTCGACAGCGGGGGTAGAGACAGGAACTTGATTAGGAAGGGGAACAGGCACACTTGCAGGTGTGATGATAAGAGGTTTCTGAATAGCTGGCGGCGCAATATCTGGTGAGAACAGCCTACCACTGCGATTAATTTTGGCAGGCCCGGTGATGTTACTGACGCTGGTACTTGTATCAAACTTTTGCTTTACTCCAAGAACATAAACATCTGCTTCATAGTGTCATGGGACAGCTTTGTCGGATGTATAGGGGAGAGGCCCCAGA
Organism: Vicia faba; assembly: GCA_948472305.1. NCBI lineage: Eukaryota > Viridiplantae > Streptophyta > Magnoliopsida > Fabales > Fabaceae > Vicia > Vicia faba. Next base: position 1,435,761,409 of record OX451736.1, read on the forward strand.
ACAGTGATGATGATAGGAGCAATCTTCTGAGTGGACATGATTTTGACAGGCTTCTTTGAGGGAGCCTTAGGAGGTTTGTTGAAAATAGTGACAATAGAAACTTCTTCAGTAGGGACAGCAGGAACAACAATCTTCTCGAACAAGATCTCTTTGCTATCCATCAGGCTTTGGATACCTGATTTCAGCAAAGGACAATCAACAGGCGAAACAGCACATAGAAGGGAATCTTCACCACATCCCGAAAATAAACCGGCTAGTAACAGATTCCTTTTAACAGTCAATAACAGAGTAACAATCTCTTCCATGGAGGCTACATACCGGTCTTCTTCCACAGCATTCACTCCATGCTGGGGCATGGGAGCAGTCACAACATTGGGTCTTTCGGGCGCCTCAAACTGTATTTCTTTAGCATCAATAAGGTCTTGAACCTTATTCCTCAAAGCCCAGCAATCGTTCGTAGTATGCCCCGGGCTATCAGAGTGATAAGCGCAACGGGCGTTGGGGTTGTACTTTGGAGAAGCCGTGTTCACTACCTTCGGAGCTTCTTTGACAGTTACCAGATTGGTTGATAGTAGTTGCGGCAAAATCTGAGATAGGGTCATACTGAGCCGAGTGTACTGCCTTTTGGGTCTCTCACCCCTTTGTTGATTATACTGCTGAGGAGAAGCAGCAGGCTTTGAGATTACCAATGCATTGACAACTTGGCGGCGTTCCGGCTTAATTTGTCTTCTGGGACCATAAACAACACTAGCTTCCTTTTTGAAAGGCTTCTTTTCAATACTCGCAGAGGCACCTTTCTGTATCTTCCCCGACTTGATACCAGCTTCTATTCTCTCACCAGACAAGATCAAATCTGTAAACCCAGCAGAAGAATTACCAATCAGATGATTGAAGAACGGACCAGACAGGGTCCCTAGGAACATGTCAACAAGTTCACGGTCAGTCAGCGGTGGCTGCACCCTGCCAGCCAAGTCTCTCCACTTTTGCGCATACTCCTTGAATCCTTCGCCCGTCCCCAGTGACGTACCCTGAAGTTGGGTACGCGTGGGAGCAAGGTCAGAATTGTACTGATACTATTTATAAAACGCAGTGGCCAAGTCCTCCCAGTTTTGGATACTGGCTCCATCCAGCTGATAGAACCACTCGAGTTGAGCCCCTGAAAGGCTATCCTGAAAGAAATGGATCCAAAGGTTCTTGTCTGCAGTGTAAGGTTGGATCTTCCTTACATATGATCTGAGATGCATCTTCGAGCAGGATAGCCCGTCATACCTTGCAAAAACTGGTACTTTGAACTTCGGGGGGATCACAATTCCAGCAACTAATCCCAAGTCTTCGAAATCCAAGCCGGGAACTCTCTGCAGCTCCATAGCTGCCAACCTGTCTTCCAAGTCTTTGTACTTATCATCGGCGGGCGGGTATTGTTGATCAGAGTAGTCTTCGTCCTCTTCAGCCTCCTCTTCTTCAACCTCGGATTCGGAAGGTACCGTAGCCACATTCCCTTTACTGGTTCCCTCTTCAGATGTAGGGGGAAATTCAAGCACTCTTCTGGCTTCACCCTCAAACCTTCTCCCTAGGGTAGCCACCCCGATTCTTTTCTTCTTCTTTTTCACTTGCTCTTTGTTCCCCAGCAGGGCCTTCAGATCCTCCTGACCCTTTGCCAAGGTCATCAGAAGTTGTTGAAACTGTGAGTTCTGAGACTGCAAGTCCTTGACCGTCTGTTCGAGATCCATCTTACTGAAATAAACAGCAGAAAGATAAGGAAACCTGGTGTGGAGACCTGCTTATGCGTATGATGAATGATATGCTTATGTATGCAATGCATTCAAGGATTTAGAAAGTTCAAAATTGTTGCAAACAAAAAGAACGCACGTCATATTAATAAGAAGAAATTTGTCAGTACATAAATGCCCCATGGGCCAAATATTACAAAAACTTCTCAAGGTAAAAAGACGTTGCGCATCCTCTTTGGTGCGATGTAGGTGTTGAGGGTCTCTTCCTCATGGAGTCGGCGGGTAAGCTCCAAAACCTTCTTCTCACTGGCGTTGAAGCTGGCTTCAAAAGTGTTCCGTTCCTCCTTGAGTTGGATCCAACTCTCTGCATCTCCTCCCACGATGTAGGCATGTCAGGATATAGGATGGTGTAGGGAACCTCTCCTTCCTTAACGGGCTCTTTAATCACAGGGAGAACATGAGGGTAAGGCATCATTAGACTCTGGGCTCGGGTTCATACCCACTTGAGATAAGGCTCAAGAGGGATGGAGTTCTTGTGCCCCAATGTCTTGTTGTCTACCTTGTTAGGCATCCTCCAAGCTCTGATGAACCTTTGGCGAAGTCCTTGCGCATCGTTGTCGAAGTCAAAAACTAGGTCAGGAATCAACATGTCGTGAGGGCCATCCCTCCGTGCATATCCAAATTGTCTCAAAGCTAGACAAGGGTCGTAAGTAATGCCTCCTCTAATGCCAAGTAATGGAACATTAGGGAACTCTCCACAATGATCGACGATGATGACATTTTCTCTGGACCGAGAACACCAATGTACATCAGAGTGAGTGAGGGTCATCAATCGTTGTGACCACCTTAAGCCTTGGTCATTCTTCAAAACAGATTGTGGAAGGTGCGAAATAAACCACCTTGCAAGGAGAGGAGTACAGCACATGAGAACACCCCTCTTTCTCATTGTTCGTGTGTAAAATGAGTGAAGAATGTCCCCAAGCAATGTTGGTATTGGATTTCTGGATAAGAATATTTTGACGGCGTTGACATCCACAAGCTGGTCAGGATTTGGGAACAAGACCAACCCATAAATGAGGAGTGCTACAATTTCTTCAAAGGCTTGTAGATCCAAAGAATTCCAACACTCTTGTGCCTTCTCAAACAAGAATTTTGCCAAGAATCCTTTGACACCGCTTCTAGTTTCCCAATGCCCCTTGATGTCAGATGGTTGCAAGTGTAGGGCTTGAGCAACATCTTCAGGCTTTGGTTCTTTTTCCGTACCGTTGTAGGGTAGTTGATTAAGAATAGGAATTCTCAAGAGTTGAGAAAATTCCTCCAAAGTGGGCACCAATTGGTAGTCGAGGAAAGTGAAACAGTGGTGAAGGGGGTCAAAGAACTGGAACAACACCTTTACCATGTCCTCTTCAATGCTGGTGTTGACTAGGCTGAGCAGTCTACCATGTCTTTCACTGAAGGGAGAGCTTTCCGGAGTTCTTGATGTGAGCTCTTTGAGTTGAGGAGGGATTCTCACAAGGTTGACTTGGATAGTTTTCCTGCGAAGAATTTCCATGACCTACAAAACAAGAACAAAGATGAAGATCTAAACCCTTGAAATGGTTAGTATATGCATATGATGCTTTATGATGTTTATGATGTATGCACAAAACATATGTACAAGCAATTCACACCAAACCCTAGTTTCAGGCTTGCATGGGGTTTCATAGGTAAGTACCCTCTTGAGTGTAGTTGGCTTAAAAACCTGTCCTATAAATAGTAACCGGGTTCTAAGGAGCTCAATATCATTGGATTGTTTTCCATGTTCATTGTTTTGGTTTAGCCACTTAACTAGCGACCAAAATATTCCAAGAAAACAACCCTCAATGAGTGTAGTATCGAGTATCTACCAACTTCGGACTGCACCAAAGTCGGTCATCTCACTACCCCTAATGAAAGGCCAAGATGGTCAAGTAAGGTTCTAGGTCATTAGTGCTTAGTGACATCACTCAGCGGCCCCGTACTCTCCTTGATTGAACTCAAGGGTTATCGGTACTCACAAATATGTCGCACTAATATAGCTATTGCTTCAACCGTGTCGGTATACCCCGCACAGTTTCCACAACGTATTGCTATCTATGAATGTTTCCCCAAATCCGGGTGTAGGATTTCAAACCCAAACAAGAGAGCCAAGATATAAAGCAAACAAAGCAAACAATTAGTCATGCAAGAGGGTGATCTAAGCCCTAAGGTTAATCCACTTTTAAAATTCCCAGGTAGAGTCGCCAGTTCTGTGATACGGTGGGAGAACTGACTTGAGGTTTTGCGTTTGTTTTTGCAAATGTTTCGGTTGAGCAAGAGTCGCCACCGACTTTTTATTTTATCCTAAGGAAAGGTTAAAAAGCACAACAAAAACCTTTGAGATGTTTTCTTGGGTTCGGGGAGTAGATTATAGAAAGGGAAGGTATTAGCACCCTTTCTATCCATGGTTATCCATGGGCTCTTAGTTACTTGCTAAGATCAACTTGCCTTGATTTTCAATTGTTTGAAATGGTGCTTTCAATTGTTTGAAATGGTGCTTTGTGTGTGGGTTTGAAAATGTTTTGAAAAGAGGCCAATGTGGTGGCAACCTTTGTAATGATCCATGTTGGGATGTATACAAAGGTGTACTTATCTTTTGAAAAGTTTTCAATGTTTTTTTGAAAGTTGTTTTGAGAATGTGTTGTGATGTGTGGTTTTGAAAAATAGGCAAGTGTTTTTTGTTTTGCAAGTTGGCAAGTAACCAAGAGCTATCTACCCTAAATTTCTCAAAGATCTTTCCTATGTTTTTAACCCTTTTAACAATTTTGTTCCACCATTGTATTTGGTGGACAATCTTGTGTTAGGATGTGAACGGGACGGGTGCGGGTCATCGTTTAGACCATGATTGCAATGGTGCCAAGTGTCTTTGGCAACTTTTTCTTTTAAGGGACTTGATCATTTTTAGGCAACTTTCGAAAGCGTCGTCGAGGGACTATGATCATTTGATATTGTTTTGTTTTGCCAAAGACACCTAACATGCAATATGGCCCATTATTGAAGGCAACAAGTGGAGTAACCCTAGGGGTACAAGTGTGATTGGTGTTGTCCATTTTCATGCTTTTATCTTGGAATTAGGTCAAGCTATTTGTTTTATTGATTTTTTGCATACAAACCCTAAGTCTATCATGGTATATTTCAGAAAGCTTTTAAATGCGAAATTTAAAATCCTAAACTATTACAACATAATTATGGGATGGGGGTACAAGTGTTCAAATGGGGATATTTTAGCAAGAAATTAAAACCTGAGCTATTACATCCAAATTGAATTATACAAATTATTAATTGCACAATAATTTAATAAAATACAAAAAATATGCAAGATGCAAAAAATGATTTTTATATGTATGTAAAAAGTGTTTTTCATGTGACAAATAAACAAAAATAAAAATGAATAATTTTTGGGTATTTTTATGTTTTTTAGGGCAAAACCCTAATTTTGCTAAATAAAAGGTATTGATTATTTATTATATGCAATATTTATTAATTATGTACATAAAATAAATAAAAAGAAAGTATATTGTAAAAAAGTGATTTTTAAAGTTAAATATTAATAAAAATAAAAATGTATTAATTTTGTGTTTTTTAACCTAAATATACTAATAAATATATAAGTATTTATATTATTTACTAAATATATTAAATATGTATAAAAATAAAATATTTAATATTTACAAAAAAAAGTATATTTTTTTATAAAATGTTTTCAAAAGGTAAAATAAAATAAAAATCAGAAAATAAAAATGTATTGGTACTTTTTTAGTATTTTTAAATAAAAGTATATTATATATTTATTTACATATAAAACTAAATGAAACAAAATAAATGTCAAAAAATGCAAAAAATGTGAGAAAAATATTTTTAATATTTTTTATGCTTTGACAAAAATAAATAAGTCAGAAACGAAAATTAAAAGTAAAAAATAATGAAAATAAAATACAATGGGCCAAGGGGGTGCATGTGTGAGAATGTGGTGCAAAAAGAAAATCAAACTCAGGCCCAGCCCAAGAGGGGTTGTCTTCAACCTCCAGACTTGTTTGAACAACAACAACACGCGTTTCCTAACTCCTAATTCCTGGACTTTCAAGCAAAACTCATAACACAAAAAATGTAGAGCATCAAGAGACGAATCCAGACATATAAAAAACTTGACTTAACTCTCAGAAATGAGAGAGAATTTCTCCATCCCTAATTCTTGACCTAAGTTTTTTCTAATGTTCAGGTTCCAAATTCTCTCAGTACACACAACATAAATGCAAAGTGATTATATGTGTAGCTTCAGGGTCATGAGTAGAGCATTTTTCATTCATAAACCTAAAGCTAACTCTTCCTAGATTGAGAGATAGAAGTCCATGAACTTACCTGTTCAGCTTGGATCGTGTCTGACAATGGAGGTACTTTCAGTGCAATGTGAGGACCTGTACAACTTGCTTGAAGTTCAGGGATGCTTCTCCAACCTTTAGCTTGCTTTGAAACTAAATGAGTCGAGCTATAGGAGTCAACCTGCAAAACAAAAAAAGTGAAAATGGTGAAGTTGGTTAGAGGTGTTACAGTCTGAAGCTAGGGCTTGGGATAATATGTATGGATGCTATGGAGTGTGTATGAAGTGGTTTTGGCCAAGGCGCACGAATGGATTGAGTTGTAGAAGTCCAACTGCAGAAGGGACTCTGTTTTTTGCAGTAGGATGGTGTTTTGATGAATGATGAGGTTTGGAAGGTTGTTAGCTCGTGCCTTAGCTCAGTTATGATGTTTTGAATGTGTTCAACAAGTTTGTCTAAGCTTCTCTTGGCAGAAATGTGAGATGTCCTTAGTTATGCAATGTTTCTTCTATCTTAAGCAAAGTTTGGCAAGCTGGTTTACAAGCCTCTCTAGGCCCCTCAAGTATGCTGCACCTTTTAGTCTTGATCAGTGGGATATGTTCCTGAACTTGTGCCTAAAGGATTTGCCTTGTACTTCATAGATTACAATCTTGACATAAAGTTCAACTTTTCAAAAATGGATAATGTGCTTTTTCTAATTATGGACTAATCCTTCATGTAATGACCAAATGCATATAATAACATCTTGGCACAATGGTTTAGCATTTAATTTTTGAGTGTAAATGAGATTAGAGGCCTGTAATGTAGCTTGCACATGCTGAGTTTGAAAATGCACAAGTTATGAACATGGAAATGGCTCATGAACAAAATGATTTTTTCCCATATTGACAAATTCGATTCTCCCTAACCACAAGGGTGTTTGAGAAGTTCTTTGACATTTTGGAAAGCTTGGAATGTGTACTACAATCCATCTTTGTAATGCAAATTGAAATTCCAAGTGGAAGCATGTGAAAAGTGGCCATGAAGTTAGGCAAAAATCCTGCCTAGAATAGGTCAAAATTTTTCTAAGTTAAGAATGTTTTGCACCCTTGTTCCAAAAATTGTAACTTGAGCTACAAGCTTCTTTTAGGGAAACTTTGTGATTCAAAGTTGTAGATTTTGCAATGGACTACAACTTTCATGTTTTGAGTTTTCCTTGAATCCAAATGTATCTTGGTGAAAAAATGGGACAAAGTTAGGGAAAAAATTAGGGATTTTCATAACTTAGAAAAATTCTAAGTTATGAAAATTCTTCATTTCAAACCCTAATTTGTGATTTTTGATTTCTTGATGAACAAGTTTCATAATTTGACATGTCTTGATGAAAAATGAATCTTGACACTTGATTTTGACCAAAAAGTCAAAGTTTGACTTTTCAGTATACAATCAAATTTGGCTCAGTTGACTGGAAAATTCATCTGTCAATCTTGTACATTTGGGATCTTTTGAACTTTTTGAATATGTCAAGACAATGCCATGGGGTCCTTGAGTCCATATGTGAGCTTGGTTTGCCATTGGCTAGGTCAAACAGTCAAAAATTGCCTTTGTGCAGTCAAAACCCTAAAAATGACCATTTTGCCCTTTTGGTGATCTGATCAAATTTCTTGTGGAATTGTGATCCAAACTTGACCAAATGGTTCATATGAGTTCATAATATTGATGTGGGTCAAAAAATCATGAGGTTTGACTGTCAATTGACCACAATTGACTTTTTCCCCAATACAGTTGATTTCTAGGTCAACTGTCCAATTGACTGGGCAAAGATTGGAATCAAGGCTTGAAACTTGGTATGGATAAACTTGTGAGTCCAACATGAAGCATGAAAGTCACTTTAGGCATTTTAGTTCAAAACATCTTTGTGCAAACACAAACTCTAATTTGGGTCAACAGTGTAAAGAGGAGTCTTGAGCAGAGCAAAACCTAACTTGACCTTGAGCTCCAAGGGTCTTGTGGTGAGAAAATATTGAGGAAATGGGAGGGCACATTTTGGGGTACAACAGTTGCCCCTGTTCAATCTTCTTGGACCTGAAGAGTTAGATTGGCAAGTTTGCCTTTCGCGACTCGAGGGTAAAAGGAGATTGGACACTAGAGTGCCCGGAAATTTGCATTCGCATAGCGGAGTATCAGCAATGTGATGGCGGGAATGGGCTTACAGATGCCATTTGGAGAGATGGTGGATAGGAGGATGGGCTTACAGATGCCATTTGGAGGCGTGACAGAAACTTGTCGGTAATGCGCTTATAGATGCCATTTGGAAGTGTTGATCGCGTAAGAGATTCCTTAGCGAGAACTTGCGTACTTGAGAAAGAAAGATGGTTTCCTGGCTTGTTACAGGTGTTGATCTTCAGTCTCTTCATGCAGATGTGCCCTGGCTGGATACAGGAGTCGAATCCACAATTAGTTGCTCACAGATGTGCCCTGGCTAGATACAGGAATCGAATCCGGAACTTCAAAAGGTTGTTTATAGACGTGCCCTGGCTGGATACAGGTATCGAATCTCTAAACTCTTCATGCAGATATGCCCTGGCTAGATACAGGAATCGAATCCACAATCAAGTACTCACAGATATGCCCTGGCTGGATATAGGAATCGAATCTGGAACTTGTCGTCTTCAGATACGCCCTGACTGGATACACATGTTGAATCTCTAAACTCTTCATGCAGATATGCCCTGTCTAGATACAGGAATCGAATCCACAATCAAGTACTCACAGATATGCCCTGGTTGGATACAGGAATCGAATCTGGAACTTGTTGTCTTCAGATACGCCCTGGCTGGATACAGGTGTCGAATCTCTAAACTCTTCATGCAGATATGCCCTGGATAGATACAGGAATCGAATCCACAATCAAGTACTCACAGATATGCCCTGGCTGGATACAGGTATCGAATCTGGAAGTTGTAAAAGGTTGGTAGAGATAGCTTTCCTGGCTGGATACAGGTGTAAGCCTCTGACCTGAGAATTAAAGATAAAGGTCTTGAAGTCCTCTAACCAATGCCTTTGGTCCCATGTCATTTGGATTTACCAATCTCAAGTTATGGTCTTTGACTTAAAGTGCATTTTTGTTGACTTTTGAAATTGACCTATAATGTAGAAATTGATAATTTTTTGTGAGATCATTTCTTGGACTTGGAATGTGAATATGAGTTGTAGGAAATGTCATCCCCTTCAAAATGAGCATTGGATGGGATTTTTCTGATGAACCATGAAAAAGTTATGCCTTGGTCAATATACAGTTGACTTTTCTGCTGTCCAAAAATAGTAACTTTTGACATCTTGATGATTTTTGAGCCATGCTTGTGGAATCATGATCAAGACTTGATCAAATGATGATTGTGGCCTTAAAATAAGATGTTGACCAAATTTTTTGACTTTTGACTGCCAAATGACCATTTTGCCCCTGCAGTTGACTGTAGATCAAATGGAGCTTTTGACTGTGCAATTTGATGTTGTGAGTCTTGAAACTTGGCATGTAGATGCTTGAGAATATGTATAGGCCTATGGGACTTGATTGAGCCATTGAAAACCTCCAATTCCCTGAAAGAACCAAAACCCTAATTTGGACTGGCTTAGGAGGCATTTGGACTGTGCAATCTTTGAGTAGACTTGAGCAATTTGAAGATGACTCTTGATAAATTTTGAAGAATATGGGAGGGAAAATTTTGGGGTACAACAGTTGCCCCTGTTCAATCTTCTTAAACCTGAGGATGTAGATTGGCTTGTGCGCCTTTCGTGATCTGAAGGTGGAAGATGATTGAACACTAAAGTGCCCAGAAATTTGCACTCGCATAGTAGAATACCAGCAATGTGATGTCAGGAATGGGCTTACAGATGCCATTTGGAATTGGTGGATAGGAGGATGGGCTTATAGATGCCATCTGGAGATGTGACAAAATCTTGTCGGGAATGGGCTTATAGATGCCATTTGGAGATGTAATGGATAGTTGTGGAGATGGGCTTAAAGATGCCATCTGAAGGTGTCGATCGCGTAAGAGATTCCTTAGCGAGAACTTGCGTACCTGAGAAAGAAAGATAATTTCCTGGCCTGTTACAGGTGTTGATCTTCAAACTCTTCATGCAGATATGCCCTGGCTAGATACAGGTATCGAATCTACAATCAATCGCTCACAGATATGCCCTCGCTAGATACAGGTATCGAATCTGGAATTAGTCGTCTACAGATATGCCCTGGATAGATACAGGTATCGAATCTGGAATCAGTCGCCTACAGATATTCCCTGGCTAGATACAGGTATCGAATATGGAATTAGTCGTCCACAGATATGCCCTGGCTAGATACAGGTATCGAATCTGGAACTTCAAAAAGGTTGGTCGAGATAGCTTTCCTGGCTGGATACAGGTGTAGACCTCTAACCTGAGAATGAAAGATAATTTCCTGGCCTGTTACAGGGGTTGATCTTCAAACTCTTCATGTAGATATGCCCTGGCTAGATACAGGTATCGAATCTACAATCAATCGCTCACAGATATGCCTTGGCTAGATACAGGTATCGAATTTGGAATTAGTCGTCCACAGATATGCCCTGGCTAGATATAGGTATCGAATATGGAATTAGTCGTCCACAGATATGCCCTGGCTAGATACAGGTATCGAATCTGGAACTTCAAAAAGGTTGGTCGAGATAGCTTTCCTGGCTGGATACAGGTATCGAATCTGGAACTTCAAAAAGGTTGGTCGAGATAGCTTTCCTGGATGGATACAGGTGTAGACCTCTAACCTGAGAATGAAAGATAATTTCCTGGCCTGTTACAGGGGTTGATCTTCAAACTCTTCATGTAGATATGCCCTGGCTAGATACAGATATCGAATCTACAATCAATCGCTCACAGATATGCCCTGGCTAGATACAGGTATCGAATATGGAATTAGTCGTCCACATATATGCCCTGGCTAGATACAGGTATCGAATCTGGAATTAGTCGCCCACAGATATGCCCTGGCTAGATACAGGTATTGAATCTGGAATTAGTCGCCCACAGATATGCCCTGGCTAGATACAGGTATCGAATCTGGAACTTCAAAAGGTTGATCGAGATAGCTTTCCTGGCTGGATACAAGTGTAGACCTCTAATCTGAGAATGAAAGATAATTTCCTGGCTAGATACAGGGGTTGATCTTCAAACTCTTCATGTAGATATGCCCTGGCTAGATACAGGTATCGAATCTACAATCAATCGCTCACAGATATGCCCTGGCTAGATACAGGTATCGAATCTGGAATTAGTCGCCCACAGATATGCCCTGGCTAGATACAGGTATCGAATCTGGAATTAGTCGTCCACAGATATGCCCTGGCTAGATACGGGTATCGAATCTGGAATTAGTCGTCCACAGATATGCCCTGGCTAGATACATGTATCGAATCTGGAACTTCAAAAAGGTTGGTCGAGATAGCTTTCCTGGCTGGATACAGGTGTAGACCTCTAACCTGAGAATGAAAGATAATTTCCTGGCCTGTTACAGGGGTTGATCTTCAAACTCTTCATGTAGATATTCCCTGGCTAGATACAGGTATCGAATCTACAATCAATCGCTCACAGATATGCCCTGGCTAGATACAGGTATCGAATCTGGAATTAGTCGCCCACAGATATGCCCTGGCTAGATACAGGTATCGAATCTGGAACTAAAGGTTGATGGTAATCATCTTTGGATTGACCTTTTCCTGAAAAGGCAAAACATTAGTTGTATGCAATGTCATGATGTATGAAATGCATGATGTCATGATGTTCTCAAAAATAAATGAGATCGTGTCGTATGCACTTTATCATGTATGTAAGCAGGATGTATGAAATGTGAAATGTTTATGAATGTATTTTCGTCTGGAAAATAAATCCTTGACGAATGCCGGGAGTTTGTTGAATCCTGGGCTGATGTTGAAGAGTAGAGTTCTTCGTTTCTGCTGGGGATGATGATTGCAAGAATAAACCGGTAGGAGAAGATGACTCCGTTAGGGAATAAACTTGGTGAAGAGATTACTCTGCGGGGAATTACTCTGTGGGAAGAGATACTTCGCTGAGGTTTTGATGATAACTCCGCTGGGGATTCCATTGATAATCTCTGTTGGGGAATTTGATGAACTCTGTTGGGGATAGGAAGAACTTCGCCGAGGACGATCTTTCCGTTGTAATTAGCTGAGGATAACCCAGTTAGGCTCTGGTGGGGAATAACCTCTGAATATGGCTGGAGAGATGTATGTACTCTGCAGGGGACCAGCTTCCAGACTCTACTGGGGATAAGCTTCCAGAATCTACTGGGGATAAGCTTCCAGAATCTACAGGGGATAAGCTTCCAGAATCTACTGGGGAGATGGTTCAACTCTCCTGGGGAAACTTTTGAACTGTACTGGGGAAGTGGCTTCACTGGGGTGTATGTATTCCGTCGGGGAACAATCTTATATTTCCGTCGAGGAATATTAAGACTGTCGGGGATGCTTGCTTAGGAACATCTGTATACTCCGCTGGAGAATATTGAGATCTTCTGGGGATATCCAACTTCCTTAGGGCTGACAATAGCCTAACTCTGCTTGGGGAGAGTGCTGTTGATTTTCTAGGGATACTGTGCCTTTTTAGGGCTAATGGGAGACCAACTCTGCTTGGGGAGAGTATTGTTGAATCTTGTCTTACTCTGTGGGGAGTGAAGGTATCTTGGTCATATTCTTCAGCTGAATCTACCTTGGTACCTTGGTGGACAGAGCAACTAAACCACTCAGACAATTATTATTGCCCCAGTTTCTGCGGGAGAAGGTACCTGTGGAGGCCTTGATAACTGCCGGTTGACAAATCCTCTTCTGGTAGGTAAGTGACGAGATGACGGGACATAGTCGTACGCTTTTGATCCCTAACTTTAGCCTGGACCGCCCTTTCGGGTTTTCAGTCCATCGGGATACCCATTTTTGCCCAAGCCTCCTTTTCAGGTTTTCGACTTGCCGGGTGTACAATTTTTTTTTATTTTCATCCCTTATTTTTGCCCGAACCCTTTTGGTTCACCGGGAAGCCCTTATTTTTGCCTAGGCGTGTTAACCTAGCGGGTCTTTGGTTGTGCGTAGTATTTTTTCGACTATATCCACGCTCTCAGAGTGCAAGGAGTTGTCATTGTCAGTAGTGTAGCCATACTACCAGGAGATCTTCATTTGATCGTGCAAGACTCGTTACTGGAATTCATGTTCAATGCCCCAAGTGACTCAGATGGAGATTTGCCCCTGGCCATTTGGCATCTTGAGAGATTCCTTGAATCTTGACTTGACTGCCCCAGATGATGGACAATGATCATGTCATGCCCCTTGATTGGAAGTGCTTTTGTCCACTAGATATTCTTCGTGCGAATTTCTTGCTGTTCGAACAAATAGTCATATGCAAACAATGTTATTTCAAGAATGCAAAGCTTATCTCTGTCTTGAAGTTTTTTTGAAAATGCAGTTTTTTTTCAAAAAAATGTTTTTGTAAAATGTGATGTCAACTCAGGATTTATAGCAAACCCTACAGGAGTCAGGATACCTTTTGTAACAGTATGCTTTCGAACTAACCCACGCTTCAGCTAGGACTTTTAAGGGTTATAACGTGGCCTGGTTCACGGTTTCAGAAACAAAGGATAAAGGCTCAAATTTTATTTGTGCCCACCCGTTCTTCGTGATGCTCTTCGATCCTAAACTCAGCTAATCGTGCATTAGACCTTGTTTGAGTCTTCGCTCTGATATTCCATTGATGGTTCGGATACTGATAGTTTATTTTGAATAGGCAGTCATTTCTTTTTGTTGAGGGTTTATAGGACCTCTTTATTTTTTGATTTTGTTATCCCTGTTTTTTGCCTGAACTGTTTCTTTTGTGATTACAGTCAGCGAGATGCCCCAGTTTTGTAAGTCTCCTTCATAGGTTTTGACTTATTGAGCTTTTATTTCTGAGAGATAATGACTGCCTGTCCTTATGATTATACGGAACCATCATCGTCTCTTGTTTCGGAAGGACTTCTTTGATGCCATTTTGTGCACCTGGATCACTGAGTGATGCCCTTCATTGTGCACCTGGATTAACTGAGAGAACTACCCTGCCCCAGGTTATAATTAAGGGTTTTAATTTTTGAAAAGAAAAACTCCAACTTCTTTGGCTCAAAGGGGTTGACTAGGGATTATCTTCCTTATAACTCCACTGTTTAGGATTTGAAACAATGCTTGTACCTCATCAACGGGATCTGTTCAAGAGCATACTATAAAGATCGTGGTATCGTTTTCGTCATCCTCCCTCAAAAGGCTTAGAACTTTTTAATCGAGAGTTGATCATCACAAAAAAAATGAAAGCAATTTGAATATAGTGAATACGAATGGATTGATTCAAAACAGACATATGCAATGCATTGATAATGTAATAAAGTTTGACATGAGTAAATGTTCGAACAATCAAAAGAAAAAATACAACTTGAACATTCAAATGAACAAAAGTCTTCTCATCGCAGGACCTGTCACTTCAAATGGTGAACCTTGGAGGGATGGTAGAAGAACTCAGCCTGACCACCTTGGGTAAATTCCAATGCTCCTTCATCAATCAGGTCCTGGATCTTGTTCTTCAGAGTCCAACAGCCGTCGGTGTCGTGTCCTGGACTGTCAGAGTGGTATGCACGCCTTTCACTCGGGTTATACCGGGAAGAGGAAGTGTTGGGATTCTTAGGAGGGTCCCTTAGCATTACCAGATTCAACCTCAACAGGCGTTGTAAAGCTTGAGACGGTGACACGAGCTTGGTGAATTGCCTCCTAGGCTTGTCTGGCTTGCTCTGATCAACCCGTTGTTCTTGGCGAGGTCGTTGTTGGACCTGTGAAGTAGTAGCAGCTTGGAGAGGTCTATTCGTTGAACCAAACCTTTGACTTCTTGGAGGCTGATTACCGGTTTGGTCCCCAGCCTTGACTAATTGCTTCATACTGTCTTGTTGAAGCTGGTTGATCACAGTTCTCAACTCTTCTTGTTCCCGAGCTAAGCCTTGGATAAGGGCAATTTGCCCCAACATCTGGGTTCTTATTGCATCTACCTCAGCCTGCAGATGTTTCAGCCGTTCGTCCTTATCGTCCTCAGGACTGTTCCTGACCAAAGTCCCCATGAGGAGCGTTCTCAATTCTTCCTGCCCCTTGGATAGGCTTAGGAAGATTTCCCTGAACTGAGTCTCTTGAGTACGGAGATCCTGGTTGTCTGGTTGGGAAGCCATTGCTGAAATAAACAGCGAAGAAGATAAGTGACCTGTAACAAGGGTACCTGTTATGCAATGATGTGTATGGTATATGTATGCAATGTTTTCAAGGATCTCGCGGGGTAAACAAGAAAGTTGTTAGAATTTGAATTTTGTAGCTTGATTGAAGGAACTTCATGTTGTTGAGAGTCCTTCTTCAAGAGTCAAAGCTCACCATATCGAGTGGGTCATAGCCCCTGACTCAAGTTATCATGTTTTGATCTCCAAACAACCTTGGCTAGAGGAAAATAAATCCCCTTTGCCCCTTGCTAGACAGTTGGTTCATCATGACCTGCATCACAAACCTTTGAGATCCTTGAAATGGGTTAGTCCTTATGCAGGATGTATGCAATGGTATGATGGTATGATGTTATGTACGTGGATGCAAAGGTGTGAGGTGTAAGTAAGCCCTGTAATAAGTCCAGATTAAGGACTGTAAACAAAACCTGCAAAAAACTCACGTGTCAGATAACAAGAATGTGCAAGTAGTTCAAGTTTGAAGGCACACAAGTCACACAAGACAGCCCTTAGATTTTAGGCTAGCATGGAGTTTAGGTACTACCCTCTTGAAGTTAGTTGGCTCAAAACCTGTCCTATAAATAGTAACCGGGTTCTAAGGAGCTCAATATCACTGGGTTGTTTTCTATGTTCATTGTTTTGATTTAGCCACTGAACTGGCGATCAAAATATTCCAAGAAAACAACCCTCAATGAGTGTAGTATCGAGTATCTACCAACTTTGGACTGCACCAAAGTCAGTCATCTCACTACCCCTAAAGAGGCCAGGATGGTCAAGTAAGGTTCTAAGGTCAGTTGATGCTTCACGACACCAAGCGGCGGCCCCGTACTCTCCTTGACTTGACTCAAGGGTTACCGGTACTCACCAAAGTGCCATATCAACGTAGCAACTGCTTCAACCATGTCGGTATACCCCGCACAGTTCCCTCACAGTTTGTTGCTACTTCTAAAGGGTATCCCCAGATCCGGGTTAGGATCTATAAAACTCCGATACAAGCCCACAATATTAAAGCATTCAAGGCATACAATTGAAAACATAAGTGATCTAATCCTAAGGTACACCTCACTTTATAAATTTCCCCAGCAGAGTCGCCAGTTCTATTTCCATCGATCACACATGGATGACCTTGAGAACCTATTAGAACATTAGGGAGAACTTGAGTTCATTTGGATACAAGGATCTTGATGCAACACAAAACCCTAATTTGGGGTTGACTGCCTTAGGAGATGACTTGTCTGACCCACTCTTGAGCAACCTTGAGCCACTTGGAGATTTTTCTTGAAATGTTTTGAGGAATATGAGAGGGCAAATTTTGGGGTACAACAGCTGCCCCTGTTCAATCTTCTTAAACCTGAGGATGTAGATTGGCTTTCGTGCCTTTCGTGATCCGAAGGTGGAAGATGATTGAACACTAGAGTGCCCAGAAATTTGCACTCGCGTGAAGTGGTATCAGCCTTGTGATGTCGGGAATGGGCTTAAAGATGCCATTTGGAGGTTTCTGGAGGGAGGATGGGCTTAAAGATGCCATCTGAAGGGGTGTTGATCGCATAAGAGTTTCCTTAGCGAGAACTTGTATAGCTGTTGTTGTGGAAGATTCCGCTGGGGAAGCATGATCTTTGTTGAGATTTAGGAACTTGCTTGTACTCCAACTGAGAGAACATCTCTGCTGGGTTTTAAGGATTTGTCCGTAATTCAACAGGGGGAAATCTGTCAAGATTTATAACCTTATCTGTAATTCAACCGAGGATAATTCAGTTGAGATTTAAGAACCGGTCAGGTCTTCGACTGAGGGAAACATCTTCATCAAGATTTAGGACTGTCTGTTTACTTCAACGGAGAATAATTCTGTTGAGATTTAAGAACTCGTCCACACTCCGACGGAGGAAAATTTTCGAGATTGAGAACCTTATCTGTAATTCAACCGAGGATACTTCAGTTGAGATTTAAGAACCGGTCAGGTCTTCGACTGAGGGAAACATCTTCATCAAGATCTAGGAACTGTTTGTACTTCAACGGAGAATAATTCTGTTGAGATTTAAGAACTCGTCCACACTTCAACGGAGGAAAATTGTCGAGATTGAGAACCTTATATGTAATTCAACCGAGAATAATTCAGTTGAGATTTAAGAATCGTTCAGGTCTTCGACTGAGGGATACATCTTCATCAAGATCTAGGACTGTCTGTTTACTTCAACGGAGAATAATTCTGTTGAGATTTAAGAACTCGTCCACACTTCGACGGAGGAAAATTGTCGAGATTAAGAACCTTATCTGTAATTCAACCGAGAATAATTCAGTTGAGATTTAAGAATCGGTCAGGTCTTCGACTGAGGGAAACATCTTCATCAAGATCTAGGAACTGACTGTTTACTTCAACGGAGAATAATTTTGTTGAGATTTAGAACTCGTCCACACTTCGACGGAGGAAAATTGTCGAGATTGAGAACCTTATCTGTAATTCAACCGAGAATAATTCAGTTGAGATTTAAGAACCGGTCAGGTCTTCGATTGAGGGAAACATCTTCATCAAGATCTAGGAACTGTCTGTTTACTTCAACAGAGAATAATTCTGTTGAGATTTAAGAACTCGTCCACACTTTGACCGAGGAAAATTGTCGAGATTGAGAACCTTATCTGTAATTCAACCGAGAATAATTCAGTTGAGATTTAAGAACCGGTCAGGTCTTCGACTGAGGGAAACGTCTTCATCAAGATCTAGGACTGTCTGTTTACTTCAACGGAGAATAATTCTGTTGAGATTTAAGAACTCGTCCACACTTTGACGGAGGAAAATTGTCGAGATTGAGAACCTTATCTGTAATTCAACTGAGAATAATTCAGTTGAGATTTAAGAACCGGTCAGGTCTTCGACTGAGGGAAACATCTTCATCAAGATCTAGGAACTGTTTGTACTTCAACGGAGAATAATTCTGTTGAGATTTAAGAACTCGTCCACACTTCGACGAAGGAAAATTGTCGAGATTGAGAACCTTATCTGTAATTCAACCGAGGATAATTCAGTTGAGATTTAAGAACTGGTCAGTTCTTCGACATAGCTGAGAACTTAACTGCATCCTTCCTGAAAGGTAAAAGTCAGTCGTATGCAATGCATGATATATATCAAGCAATGATGTTCTCAAAATAAATGAGATTGTGTTGTATGATGTGTATATGCATGTATGATGATGTATGGAAATGTAATGTTTTAGCTGGGAAAATAAATCCTGGATAGCTGCTGGAGAATAGAGTTGGATTCTTTGTTTCCGCTGGAGACAGGGGATGAAGATGATTGTGAGAATAAACCTGCAGGAGAGGATAACTCCATTGGGGAATAAACTGATGAGGAGATTACTCTGTGGGGAAGAGATGCTCTGCTGAGGATTCAACCGATAAATTCCACTGGGGACGAATTACCGTTGCTGGTGATACTGAATCCTGTTGGGAATTGACTTCTTGTTTGTGAAGGGGAAGAACTCCGCTGGGGATGACCTTTTAGACTCTTATGGGGATAATCCTTTGAACTTGTTGGGGACAATCTTCCAATGTCTACTGAGGATGATTTTCCAAGCTCTACTGGGGAAGCTTTTTCATACTGCTCTGGGGAAAATTTTAAACTCTACTAGGGATATGTTGTATTCTGTCGGGGAACATTCTTATACTCCATTGGAATATTAAGACTGCCGGGGATATTAAACCTTTTCAGTGTTTATGGTAGATAAACTCTGCTTGGGGGAGAATATTACCGATTCATTCATAGTTGCAAGTCTCAGCTGGGGAGAGTTGTCATTACTGTCTTTTCTTACTCTGCGGGGAGTGAATGTACCTTGGTCATATTCTTCAGCTGAATCTGCCTTGTACCTGGTGGACAGAGCAACTGTACAGTTTGGACAATTTTTATTTGCCCCTGTTTCTGATATTACAAGTAATGGTCTTTTGTTTCGCATGTAAATATTTATGAGCAGCAATTAATGTCAAATGCATATATCAAAAATGAACATTGGACGTTCTTTGCAAAACAAAACAGATAAAGGAAAAACGGTTTGAAATTTCTCTGAAAATGAGTTGTATTGATTTTGAAGCTTGGCCTGTAAATAGGCGTTTTTGTACAAGATGCTGACGTCCTAGTAAGAGAACGTCGCCGAATAACAGAATTTACACAATTTGTGAAAAAACTAAACAAAACAGTTATGTGAATAATCCCACTGGGTTCCAACTCCACTATCGCCTTTATGTCCTCGAGCATCTCATCACTTTGCTACTTGGTTGAAGGTAGATCAGATTGATTAGTGTCGTCCGAGCTTGATAGTTGATACCGAAGTCTGGTTGTAGGGTGATCCAATGAGACATAGTGTTACGCTTTGATCCCTAATTTTTGCCTGGACCGCCCTTTCGGGTTTTCAGTCCACCGGGATACCCTTTTTTGCCCAAGCCGCCTTTTCAGGTTTTCGACTTGCCGGGTGTACAGATTTTTTTCATTTTCATCCCTTATTTTTGCCCGAACCCTTTTGGTTCGCCGGGAAGCCCTTATTTTTGCCCAGGCCAGTCAACCTAGCGGGTCTTTGTTTATGCGTAGTATTTTTTCATTATGTTTGTATTGACGGGGTGAGGAAGGTCGTCACCATCCATGGTGGTTAGAATCATAGCTCCTCCTGAGAAGATATTCTTAACCACAAATGGCCCTTCGTAAGTGGAGGTCCATTTGCCCCTGGGATCACCTTGAGATAAGATAATGCGCTTGATAACCAGGTCCTCAACTTGATACTCTTGTCGTCTAACTTTCTTGTTAAATGCCTTGATCATCCATTTTTGGTACGTCTGACCATGATAAATAGCAGTAAGTCTCTTTTTGTCGATTAAGCTCAGATGATCAAGTCGGGTCTGAATCCAGTCATCTTCGCTCAAACCTGTATCCTTCATAATCCGAAGAGAGGGTATCTGAACTTCAATGGGAAAGACTGCCTCCATGCCATATACCAAGGAATAGGGTGTTACCCCTGTTGACGTCTGTGATACGGTGGGAGAACTGACTTGGTTTTTTGCGTTTGTGTTCGCAAATGTTTCGGTTTATCAAGAGTCGCCATCGACTTTTTATTTTATCCTAAGGAAAGGCCAAAAAGCACAGGAAAGACCTTTGAGATTTTTTCTTGGGTTCGGGGAGTAGATTATAGAAAGGGAAGGTATTAGCACCCTTTCTATCTATAGTTATCCATGGGCTCTTAGTTACTTGCTTATATCACTTGCTTTGCATTTCTATTGTTTGAAATGGTGCTTTGTGTGTGATTTTAAAAGATGTTTTTGAAAAGGGGCCATCGTTGTGGCAACATTTGTAATGATTCTTGTTTGAATGTATACAAAGGTGTTTTTGTCTTTTGAAAAGTTTTCAATGTTTGAAAGTAGGGTTTTGAAATTGTATTGTGAAGTGTGTTTTGAAAATAGCAAGGATGTTTTTGCAAGCTTGATCAAGTAACTAAGAGTTTGTCTACCCTATTTTACTCAAAGATCTTTCTTATATTTTTAACCCTTTTAACAGTGTTGTTTCACCATTGTATTTGGTGAACAACCTTGTGTTAGGATGTTTAAACGGGACAGGCGCGGGTCATCGTATAGACCATGATAGCAATAGTGTCAAGTATTTTTGGCAATTTTCTTAAGGGACTTGATCATTTTGTTTAGGCAACCCAGATAGCGTCATCGAGGGACTATGATCTTTTGTTTTGTTTTTGCTTTGCCAAAGTACTTCACATGCATACCATGGCCCATTTTTGAAGGCAACGAGTGGATTGAAACCCTAGGGGTGCAAGTGTGCATTGTGTTTGTTTTTCATGCCTTGTTATCATCGATTAGGTCAAACTTAGTTGTTGATTTTGTTTTGCATACAAACCCTAGGTCTAATCATGGCATAATTGAAAGCTTAAAGGTGCGAGAATTTAAATTCTACACTATTACAACATGATATAGAGAGGGGGTACAAATTTGAATTGAGGATTATTTTGCAAGAAATTAAATCCTAAATTATTACAACCATATTGAATGGGTAAGGCATAATATTAAATATACAATATTTAAATAAATACAACAAATAAATATTAAATAAAGTGTATTATGCAAAAAATGTTTCTTTATGTATGAAAAAGTATTTTTAATGTGAAATGTAAATAAATAAAAAGTTAATTTCAATTATTTTGTTTTTTAGGGTAAAACCCTAATTTCTTAGATAAATAGTATTATTTATTATTTTATATACAATAATGTATTAATTTGTACAAAAATATAAGTATATTTAAAAAAATGGTATTTTAGTATAAAATATTAATAAAAATAAAAATGTATTATTTTGTGTTTTTTATTCTAATTACTTAACAAAATAAATTATATAAGTGTATATATATATATATATATATATATATATATATATATATATATATATATATATATATATATATATATATATATATATATATATATATATATATATATATATATATATATATATATATATATATATATATATATATATATATATATATATATATATATATATATATATATATATATATATATATATATATATATATATATATATATATATATATATATATATATATATATATATATATATATATATATATATATATATATATATATATATATATATATATATATATATATATATATATTAAATATATTAAATGTATAAAAATAAAAATTAATTATTTACAAAAGGTATATATTTCAAGAAAATATTTTCAAATATGTATAAAAATAAAATAAAATATTTAAGTATTATTTGTATTATTTTTTAGGTTTAAACAAAAATAATATAAGTATTTAATCATTTTTAAGTTAGGAAAAATAAAAATAAAAACAAAATAAAATGTAAAAAAATATGAAAATATTTTTTAAGTATTTTTTATGTTATAAAATAAAATATTAAAGTCAGAAATGTGATAAAAATACAAAAATAATAAAAAATACAAGAAATGGGCCAGGGGGTGTGAAACTGAAAAATAGGGTGTGAAAAGCAGGAAGTAGCCAGGCCCAACCCATATACTTCATCTTCTTCCTCTGTCCAACAGAAGTTTGAAAAAACGCGCGCTAGCAACACATACCTGTATCTCCTGTATTTGTGATCCTTTGACAAAACTCAAAACATGAAACTTGTAGAGAATCAAATAACGAATCTAACCATATAAAAAACTTGAGCTAACTCTCAAAGACCAGAGAGAATTTCTCTGGCCCTAATTCTTAACCTAGTTTTTTCAGAAAGTTCATGGGTGAAATTCTCCTAGCACGATTAATATAAATGAAAACTAAGCACATGTATGGTTTCAGGGCTATGAATATAACATCTTTCATTCACAAACCTAAGTCTAACTATTCTTAAATAGAGAGATAGAAGTTCATGAAATACCTGTTTCAGTTGACTTCGAGCTGGACACTGCAGCAACTTCTAAGGGTGCTTGAGGTTCTTTTGAGCTTGCCTGAGGTCCACTGAAGCTTTTCCAATGCTTGGCTTGTTTTGAAGTAGCCTGAATCGTGCTACAGAACTCAACCTGCAAAGCTTTGAAACAAAAATGGCAATGTATATTAATGGTGTTATAGCTAGCAATGGAGGTATGGAATAGTTTAGGTGAGTTGAATAGAAGGTATTGGAACAAATTTGAGGCAAAACGCACGAGGGAAAGTGGAGATAGAAGTGGTTCTACAGGGCTTGCCCTGTTTTGCAGAAAAATAGTGATTTTGTGTACAAGGAGGTTCGAGTGGTGAAGGGCTCGTGTTTATGACTCAAAGGGTTGTGTGAAATGTGTTTGCAATGTTTGTGTAAGCTGACTATGGATGGTTTTTGAGTTGGGAAGATTTTGGACAAATTTCTTCTTCTTGAAGCAAGAGTGTCTAACTTGTCAATACAAGCATGTGATCCCTATCTTGTATGCTGCATATCTTGCCCTTGATACTTGCAATTTGTGTATTTGATCTTGCCTCAGAGATCTGGCCCCATGCCTCAAGGATCTTGGTTTGACATAAAGTGTAACTTTTCAAAAATGGCAATACACCTTTTTCCAAATAGGGATTAGTTTTGCATGTAATGTCCAAATGGCCAAGATAATGCATTAGCTCAGTGGATTTGCATTTAAATAAGGAGTGTAAAATGGTTTAGAGGCCTGCAAGCTAGTACAAAGCATGCTGATTTGAAAATGCAAGTTGTATGAACATGTATTGGCCATGGATCAAAGTGAGTTTTTGCCAACTTCAAGCATTCGATTCTCCATAACCACAAGGGTGTTTGAGGAGTTCTTGGACAATTTGGAAAGCTTGCAACATGTACTATAATCCATATTTGAAATGCAACTTGAAACTCTAAGTTGAACTATGTGAAAAATGGCCAAGAAGATGGGTCAAAATCCTGCCTAAACTAGGGCAAAAATTTCTCTAAGTTAAAAGTTTTAGGTACCCTTGTTCCAAAAGTCATAACTTGAGATACAAGCCTCTTTTGAGAAAACTTTGTGAATCAAAGTTGTATACTTTGTGATGGACTACAACTTTCATGTTGCAAGTTTTGTTCGAATCCATTTTCATCTTGGTGAAAAAATGGGACAAAGTTAGGAAAAAATAAGAAAATTTTATAACTTAAGAAAATTCTAAGTTATGAAATTTTTCCATTTTAAACCCTAATTTGCATATTTGGGTTTCTTGATGAACAAGTTTCATAATTTTACATGTCTTGATGAAAAATAACTCTGGGCACTTGATTTTGACCAAAAAGTCAAAGTTTGACTTTTCAGTGTACAATCAAATTTTGATCAGTTGACTGAAAAATTCATCTGTCAATCCTATGCATTTGAGATCTTTTGAACTTGTTGAATGGATCAAGATAATGCCATTGATTCCTTGAGTCCATGGTTGAGCTTGATTTTCCATTGGTTAGGTCAAACAGTCAAAAATTGCCTTTGTGCAGTCAAAACCCTAAAAATGACCATTTTGCCCTTTTGGTGATCTGATCAAATTTCTTGTGGAATTGTGATCCCAACTTGATCAAATGGTTCATATGAGTTCATAATGTTAATGTGGGTCAAAATTCATGAGTTTTGACTGTCAATTGGCCACAGTTGACTTTTTCCCCAATACAGCTTATTTCTAGGTCAACTGTCCCATTGATTGGGCAAAAATTTGAATCAAGGCTTGAAACTTGGTATGGACAAACTTGTGAGTCCAACATGAAGTATGAAAGTAAATTTGGGCATTGTTGGTCAAAACATCACTGTGCAAACTCAAACCCTAATTTAGGTCAACAATGCAAGGAGGTGTCTTGAGCAGAGCAAACCCTAACTTGATCTTGAGTTCCAAAAGCCTTATGATGAGAAATGTTGATGAAATGAGAGGGAAAATTTTGGGGTACAACAGTTGCTCCTCTTCAATCTTCTTGAACCTGAAGAGTTAGATTGGCAAGTTTGCCTTTCGCGACTCGAAGGTAGAAGAGGATTGGACACTAGAGTGCTCGTAAATTTGCACTCGTCAAAACATAGATGAGGGAATAGGCTTAAAGATGCGATTTGGAGATGGTAGAATCTTGCTGGAGATGGGCTTAAAGATGCCATCCAAGAATGTTTGTTGAATTGCAATGTGGTAGGTCAGAAGAATGAGCATTAAAATGGTATCCGTGTCTGGAATGCATTTGAACTGGATCTGGAGACTGAGTTTGTATGAGCAAAAGAATGGCGTCCGTGTATGGGGCGTATCTGAGCTGTAACTGTATTTGAGTTTTGAATGAATATCAGAATGACTGCCGTGTTTGGAGTTTATCTGTATTGTATCTGAATTCTTGAATGGGCGACAGAGAAACATCTGTGTGTGAAGCATCTCTGGGCTGGGGATAAACTCCGAATGAATGACAGAAAGGCAACTGTGTCTGGAGCGTATCTGGACTGTATCTGAAGTTGAGATCTGTATTAGTAGCAGAATGACTTCCGTGTCTGGAGTATATCTGAGACTATAATTAGGATCTGAATAAGTGACATAATGACTTATGTGGCGACTGCACTGGGGAGAATCAAATTGCTGGTGTAAAGGTCAGAATGGAATCCGTGTTCGGAGCATATATGAACTTGAAATTGATAGTTGAATCTGAATGAGAGATAGAATGGTCGCCGTGTCTGGAGCGTATCTAGTCTGTATCGGATTGCTGAAGTCTGAATGAGTAGTAGAATGACCGTCGTGTCTGGGGTGTATCTGTATTGTATTTGACTTGAAATTCTGAATGAGTAATAGAATGACCGCCGTGTCTGGGGTGTATACATACTGTATCTGAATAATTGTTAACAATAGCCTTTTAATCTTATCCTGAAAAGGGTAAAATGTTATCTAAAACACAAAGTTATGTTGCATGATATGTATGATGCAATGAATTGTGTTTCATCAATTGTTTATGATATATGAATGTAATGGATAGTAGCTGTCTTGCTGAGGAAAATAAATCCTTGATAATCTGGAGATAATGAAATCTATGATTGCTGTTGGGGAAAGTAAATCCTTGACCGATGCCGGGGATTCCAAAAAAAACTTTGATTATTGAAGATGAGAAATCCTTGCTGACTGCTTGGGGATTAAAGATCTCTGATTGCTGAGAAGGGGAAATCCTGGGACCACTGTTGGAGATTGAAAATCCTCGGCAACTTGTGGGGATGTGACAAGGCCTTTGACAACACCTGTGGGGATGTGAGAATCCCTCATGACTTTCCTGGGGAATAAGGAAAACTCTGATGATCTCTACTGGGGAATTGAAACCTTGGAGGCTTCTGCCTGGAGAAATGAGACCGGGAATCTTCAATCTTTTGGAAGGTAACTCTGTGGGGGAAATGTTCACTATTCTGGCTCCGCTAGGGATAGGATTTTCAGGGTTTTTCGGGCTCCACTGGGGATCTCGAAGCTTAACTCTTATGGGAATTTTGAAACTTAACTTAGCTGGGGAATCAGGTTTTTAGAATGCACTGGCTCCGCTGAGGATCTTGAAGCTTAACTCTGTTGGGGAAATATACTCCAAATTTAGCTTTGTTGAGGATCTGAATGATGTATCGTAGGGGACTTCTTCTAAAATGTCACAAAGATATCTTCCTACACCTTCAACCTATCAGTAATTATCCTTTTTCAATCTCGTTTTGCTTGTAAGCAGTGATTATATTCAAATGCATATGCCTATTTAACAAATCATTGGACGTTTTCAAATAAAACATAAGTGTAAAAAGAAAAGAAAGGCAAGCGAATTTCTGCACTTTGAAGTATATTTGTATTTAATTTTTGTGAGTATCTTTGTACAAAGGAGACAGACATCCTAGTAAGAGAATGTTGTCGTAAAAATTGAAAAACTTTATA
Source organism: Vicia faba (assembly GCA_948472305.1). Taxonomy (NCBI): domain Eukaryota; kingdom Viridiplantae; phylum Streptophyta; class Magnoliopsida; order Fabales; family Fabaceae; genus Vicia; species Vicia faba. Next base: position 1,435,788,171 of record OX451736.1, read on the forward strand.
CAAAAGAAATATGGTTATGTGTAACAATTCCATGGGATTCCCATTCTGCTATAGCCTTCACAACTCTGAATATCTTATCCATTTGCTGCTTCGCCTGCCGATGACTGGATTGATCAGAAGCTTGGAGCTTGTTGGTGAAGAGATTGTTCTTAAAGTAGATTGTTCTTAAAGTGATCCGACGATACATAGTCATACGCTTTAATTCCCTAACTTTTGCCTGGACCGCCCTTTCGGGTTTTTGATCCACCGGGAAACCCTTTAATGCCCAAGTCGCCCTTTCGGGTTTTCAACTTGCCGGGTGTACAGCTTTTTTTGTTTTATCCCTAATTTTTGCCTGAACCGCCCTTTCGGGTTTTCGATTCACCAGGATGCCCATTTTTGCCCAAGTCGCCCTTTCGGGTTTTCAACTTGTCGGGTCGTTTTATGCGTAGTATCTTTTGACTATATCTGCGTTCGCAGGGTGCGGCAAGTCGTCACCGTCCATGGTGGTCAGAATCATTGTCCCACCAGAAAAGATGATCTTGATCACAAATGGTCCTTCGTAACTAGGAGTCCACTTGCCCCTGGGATCACTTTACAGTAAGATGGTCTGCTTGATTACAAGATCTCTGACTTGATATACTTGACATCTAACTTTCTTGTTGAAAGCCTTGATCATCCATTTTTGATACGTCTGACCATGACAAATAGCAGTAAGTCGCTTCTCGTCGATCAAATTAAGTTGGTCAAGCCAGGTCTGAATCCAATCGTCTTCACTAAAACTGGCATCCTTCATAATCCTCAAGGAAGGAATCTGAACTTCCATAGGCAAAACAGCTTCCATGCCATACACCAAAGAAAATGGGGTTGCCCCTATTGAAGTACGTGCCGTGGTACGATATCCATGCAGAGAAAACGGTAACATCTCATGCCAGTCCTTGTAGGTTACTGTCATCTTTTGAATGATTTTCTTGATATTTTTGTTCGCGGCTTCAACAACATCATTCATCTTCGGCTAATAGGGAGATGAATTGTGATGATAAATCTTGAACTGTTCGCATAGAGCGGTGATCATAGTGTTGTTCAAATTTGTATCGTTGTCTATGATGATCCTGTCGGGGACACCATACCGGAATATGAGGTTCTGCTTGATGAAGCGGGAAACCACATTCTTTGTGACTGAGGCAAAGGAAGCTGCTTCGACCCACTTGGTAAAACAGTCAATAGCGACCAAGATGAAGCGATGTCCATTGGATTTCGTAGGCTTGATCTCTCCAATCATGTCAATGCCCCACATTGCGAATAGCCAAGGAGCTGTTAGAACGTTGAGAGGAACAGGAGGAATATGTACCTTGTCGGCGTAGACTTGGCATTTGTGGCAAGTACGGGAATGTTGATGACAATCAGCTTCCATGGTAGACCAGTAGTAGCCTGCCCTTAGAATCTTCTTAGCCATCGTATGTCCGCTCAAATGGGTGCCAAATGTGCCACTGTGTATCTCAGTCATGATCAACTCTGCTTCAACCTTGTCCATACAACGAAGTAGAACATAATCATGGTTGCGCTTATAAAGGATGCCATTGCTTAGGAAGAACTTGGCAGCAAATCTCCTTAAGAACTTTTTGTCATTGACGGAAGCTCCTTCAGGGTATTCTCTAGTCTGGAGATACCTTTTGATTTCATGAAACCATGGTTGTTCCACTACTTCTTCGGTATTAATCTCATGACAGTGCGCAGGTTCGTCCATTCGCTCGATGGTAATTTGGGGAGCCTTGTTATCCCAGTTGAGTTTAAACATGGAAGACATTGTAGCCAGAGCATCTGCTAGCTGATTCTCTTCTCGCGGGAAGTGCTCGATAGTAATCTGCTCGAAATGAGGCAACAATGTCAGGACATGTTCTTTGTATGGGATAAGATTAGGATGTTTGGTGTCCCATTCTCCTTTGACTTAACTGATAACCAAAGTCGAGTCCCCAAATACGATCAAAGATTTGATTCCCAAGTCTATTGCAGCCTTGAGACCAAAGATGCAAGCTTCATATTCAGCCATGTTGTTGGTACAGCTGAAGCAAAGTCGGGCAGTGAATGGTGTATGGCAACCTTCCGGAGAAATGAGTATCGCACCGATACCATTGCCAAGTGCATTTGAAGCACCATCAAAGTACAGGGTCCATAGGGATCCTTGTTCAGGTCCGTCATAGGGTCTGTTACCTTCAATGTTGTCTAATGTCATGATGTCCTCGTCAGGGAAGTCAAATCTCATAGATTGGTAATCTTCGACGGCTTGATGAGCTAGATGGTCAGCTAGTACACTCCCCTTTATAGCTTTTTGGGTAGTATACTGGATATCATACTCAGTCAGGATCATTTTCCATCTAGCGATTCTTCCAGATAAAGCAGGCTTCTCGAAGATATACTTGATCGGGTCCATTTTGGAAATCAGCAAAGTGGTGTGAGTCAACATATACTGCCTTAACCGGAGAGCAGCCCATACCAAAGCGCAGTAAGTTTTCTCGAGCAGTGATTAGCGAGTCTCACAGTCGGTAAACTTTTTGCTAAGGTAATAAATGGTATGCTCTTTTCGGCCAGACTCGTCATGTTGGCCCAGCACACACCCCATTGAGTTATCCAAAACAGTCAGATACATGATTAACGGCCTTCCTTCGACGGGTGGCATCAGAATAGGAGGTTCTAGTAAGTACTCCTTGACTTTAACAAAAGCAACTTGACAATCATTATTCCATTCAACTAACTGATCTTTCTTCAACAGTTTGAAAATTGGCTCACGGGTAGATGTCAGGTGAGAGATGAACCTCACAATATAGTTCAAGCGTCCCAAGAATCCTCTAACCTCCTTTTCAGTGCGGGGGGGCAGGCATTTCTTGTATAGCCTTTACTTTATCTGGATCAACCTCAATGCCTTTGTTGCTGACAATAAACCCTAAAAGTTTATCAGATCTAACTCCAAAAGTGCACTTGCTTGGGTTCAATCTGAGCTTATATTCCTTCAACCTGGAAAACAGCTTTTGCAAATGATCAAGGTGTTCTTCTTTTGTCTGTGATCGAGCTATCATGTCTTCTACGTAAACTTCAATCTCATGATGTATCATATCATGAAACAAAGCTACCATTGCGCGTTGATAGGTTGCCCCTGCATTCTTCAATCCGAATGGCATCACTTTGTAGCAGAAGGTACCCCATTGCGTGACAAAAGTTGTTTTCTCCATGTCCTCGGGGGCCATTTTGATCTGGTTGTATCCCGAGAATCCATCCATAAACGAAAACACCATGTGCTGAGCTGTGTTGTCAACCAAGATGTCGATATGTGGCAGCGGAAAATCGTCTTTAGGGCTAGCCTTGTTCAAATCCCGATAGTCCACGCACATTCTGACTTTGTCGTCCTTCTTAGGTACGGGCACGATGATAGCAACCCATTGTGGATAGGAGGTAACAGCCAGAAAGCCAGCGTTGAATTGCTTCATTACTTCAACCTTAATCTTATCAGACATGTCAGGCCTCATCCGACGGACCTTTTGCTTGATCGGTGGGCAATCTTCTCTTGTAGGGAGACGGTGAACCACGATATCTGTGTCTAACCCTGGCATGTCTTCATAAGACTAGGCGAAGATTTCAACATATTCGTTCAACAACTGCACTAAGCGCTCTTTGACACTCGGTTCCAGGTTGGCACCCATTTTTACCTCTTTCTTGTCTTCCTCTATCCCCAAGTTGATGGTTTCTAGCAACTCTTCATGAGGCAAAATATCCCTCTCTTCTTGTTGCAAAAGTCTGGCTAATTCTCCCAGCACTTCACAGTCTTCGTCAACTTCGTACTCAGCATGATTGACCAAATCTTCAGAGTTATCGAAGGCTAAAGCAGAATAGTCACCCATGGAATCCGGAGTGGATGGGTACCTGCATTTGTGAGTGTGGGTGGGTGTAAGGGATAGCCATCCTTAAACAAATAAAAATGCAAAACGAAAGAAAATGAACACAACAGTTTATAGATGAAAAACGTCCAATGATTCATTAAAACATGGCATATGATTATGAAGAAAATCAAGCCCTTACAAATGGACCTACATGCCCCGGGCAAGACATGAGGTGAAAATAGTGTGCGAATTGTTTTAATTATTACAAACCATAATTGGGAAATTGTTCAAAGATAAAATTACTGGTTGATAAAGGTGATGGGAACAAAATCCTTTGCTTCCCAGTTGCTTAAACCCCCTTCGACGGTCGGAAAGATCCAATCTTCAAAGTGGCTCTCTTCATCTTCATCTTCTACAACATTGATTCCATGGTGAGAGATCTTGACGGGTGGTCTTCCAACCTTGGAGCGACGCATAGCCTTTTGTCCTGCAGCAGTGAACCCTAATCCGAACTTGTCCGTCTTATGGGGAAAATCAGGCAACTGCCCCCACGCTGTGCTCTTCCCCTCTTTAATTACAGCCTCTGCGTCCTTGAGAGATGCCATCCTAGATACATGCTTGGGAACGATAGGCATCTAAACCATTGTCTTCGCAACTGCTACCTCAGGAGAAACTTCCTCAAAATGTTGGAAAGGGGTTTCGATGAACTCGCCATCCAACTCCACATAGCGGAAGGAATTGAGATGACTTATCATGTACTCTTCCTCGCCGTGCACTGTTATAATCTTACCCTTAACAGGATATTTCAGCATTTGGTGCAAAGAGGAGGTAACTGCCCCGGCATAATGGATCCACGGTCTTCCTAACAAACACGAATATGACGGACGGATGTCCATCACGTAAAAGGTGGAGTTGAAAACTTATGTGCCTACTTTGATAGGAATATCAACCTCTCCATGAACCATTCTTTTGGACCCATCAAAGGCCCTAACAACAATGTTACTAGGTTTGAGGGTCAATCCTTCACAGTCTAGACGGTCTAAGGCTTTCTTCGGCAACACATTCAAGGAAGAACCAATATCAACTAAGACATGGGCGAGGGTGGTTCCCCTGCATTCAACTGAGACATGTAGCGCGTCGTTATGTTTCCTTCCTTTGGGAGTTAAGACAGCGTCGGAAAAGCCAAGGCCATTATCAACAGTAAGACTGGCCACACACTCCTGAAACAGGTCAGCCGAAGTCTCTTGGGGTACATGTGTCGCCTTCAAGAATTTGATTAGGGCCTTAGCATGGGCCTCAGAACAGAGCAGGAGAGCTAACATTGAAATTTTAGAAGGGGTATGCCCTAACTGTTCCACAACATCGTAGTCACTTTTTCTGATTATTTTCAAGATTTCATCCATTTCTTTCTGAGTGGTTTCGGGGATAACCACAGCATGAGCCTTCGTCCTGACAGACACTTCCAGTATCCCCTTACCCTTGTCGGTAGTATCAGCAGATGGTCTTACTTCAAGAGTATCCAATTCTTCAATCACCGGGCCTTGCACAGATGGTCCAACAGGTACAGAGGCTTTCACGGGTCCGAAAACTGCTCGAGGGGGAGCAATCTCCGGAGAAAAGATCTGGCCGCTGCGGGTTATCTTGCTTGTACCCGCAATGTTCCCTATATCAGGGATTTCTTCTTCAGAAATCTCTTGGACTGCCTCAATTTTCTTGATACCATGGTAGAAGATTTCTCCCCCATAGTTCCATGGTATCGTTTTGCTGGATTGGTACGGGACAGGTCCCGGCATGGTGATCTTTAATGGTACACATTCAGAGTTGGGTGTAATCCTGACAGGACTTTTGCAAGCCTTGGGAGGATTGTCGGAAATGGTTATGATTGCAATATCGTTGGTTGAAGTAGCAAAAGTAACAGGAGTAACAGGATTGAAGGTATCAATGAGGGTTTTCTGGAAAAGTATCTCTTGGGTATCCATCAGGCGTTGGACACCTGACTTCAACATTGGGCAATCACCTCGTATGTTCAAACAAAAATAGCAGTCTTTACCACAACCAGGAAAGATCCTGGCTCTCATCAACTTCTCTTTAATTACTAACAACAGAGTCAAAAGATTGGTAACATCAGTAACATGGAGGTCTTCTAAAATGGCATGAACATTGTGGCCGTGCTTGGGCATCGGAGCAGATATGACATTGGGCTTCTCAGGCGCATCTAATTCTACCTATTTGGCATTAATCAAGTCCTGGATTTTGTTCTTAAGCGCCCAACAATTATTGGTATCGTGCCCAGCACTGTCGGAATGGTAAGCACACTTGGCATTGGAGTGGTAGTATGGAGAGGAGGTGTTAGGGTTTTTTGGCGCTTCCTTCAAACTGGTAAGATTCAGCTTCAACAAATGGGGGAGGACCTGGGCTGGCGTCATGTTGATGCGGGTGAACTACCGTTGTGGCCTTTCTACCTGTTGTTGATTAGGCCTCAACTGATTGTTACGAGGTTGATCATTTGACGAGTTTTGGATCATCACAGCCCCTACAGTCGGTCGGGGCTCGGTTCTTCCCTGACCCTTCTGAGAATACACAGCAGATGCTTCCTTCTTAGCTGGGAAAGGTTTCTTAATAGTTGTGGATGCGGAAGCATCCTTTTGAATCTTTCCACTCTTAATACCGACCTCGACCCTCTCGCCAGTCAAAATTAGTTCAGTAAATCCCGCGGAAGAACTCCCGATTAGATGGTTGAAGAAGGGGCCAGACAGGGTCCCCAGAAACATGTCAACTAACTCCCTATCTGACAACGGCGGTTGCACCCTTCCAGCCAGATCACGTCACTTCTAGGCGTACTCTTTAAACCCTTCATTGGAAGCCATCTTCATACTTTATAACTGAGTACGAGTGGGCGCCAAATCAGCATTGTATTGATACTGATGGTAAAAAGCAGTTGCTAAGTCTTCCCAATTGTGAACCTCTGATCTCTCGAGTTGATAGAACCAATCCAACTGCGTGCCATACAAACTGTCTTGAAAAAAGTGTACCCGGAGGTCCTTATCAGATGAGTGGGTTGGATCTTTCTGACATACGACCTCAGGTGCATCTTAGGGCAAGACAGACCATTGTACTTGGCAAATGTTGGCACCTTGAACTTGGGAGGGATACCAATCCCAGCTACTAGCCCTACTTCTTCAAAATCCAAACCCGGTACTCTCTGCAACTCCATAGCTGCCAGTCTATCCTCAAGATTCTTATATTTATCATTCGCTGGAGGATACTGTTGTTCAGAGTAGTCTTCGTCTTCTTCCTCTTCCTCCTCTTCTACCTCAGACTCAGAAGGTACAGTAACCCATTTCCCTTTACTGGCCCCTTCGTCAGACGTTGAGGGGAATTCAAGAACCTTCTTAGCATTGCTCTCAAACCTTCTTCCAAAAGTGGCTACCCCAGGTCTCTTTTTCTTTTTCTCTTTATTCTTCTCCAACAAAGCTTTGAGGTCCTCTTGACCCTTTGCCAAGGTCATGAGGAGTTGCTGGAATTGTGAATTTTGTGCCTACAGATCCTTTACCGTTTGCTCCAAATCCATCTTGCTGAAATAAACAGCAGAAAGATAAGGAAACCTGGTGTGAAGACCTGTTTATGCATATGATGAATGGTATGTTATTCATGTAATGCATTCAAGGATTCAGAAGTTCAAATTTGTTGCAAACAAAAAGAACGCACGTCATATTAAGAAGAAATTTGTTAGTACATAAGTGCCCCATGGGCAAAATATTACAAAATTCTTAATGTAAAAAGACATTGCGCATCATCTTTGGTGCGATGTAAGTGTTGAGAGTTTCCTCCTCATGAAGTCGGCAGGTAAGCTCCAAAACCTTCTTCTCACTGGCATAGAAGCTGGCTTCAAAAGTATCTTGTTCTTCCTTGAGTTAGATCCAACTCTTTTGCATTTCTTCCCATGAGGTTGGCATGTCAGGATGTAGGATGGTGTATGGAACCTCTCCTTCCATAACAGGCTCTTTGATCACGGGGAGAATGTGAGGGTATGGCATCATAAGATTCTAGAAGCGGGTTCGTACCCACTTGAGATAAGGCTCAAGGGGGATGGAATTCTTGTGCCCCAGTGTCTTACTATCCACTTTGTTGGGCATCCTCCAAGCTCTGATGAACCTTTGTCGAAGTCCTTGCGCATCATTGTCGAAGTCAAAAACTAGGTCAGGAATCAGCATGTCATGAGGGCCATCCCTCCGAGCATATCCAAATTGTATCAAAGCTAGACAGGGGTTGTAGGTGATGCCTCCCCTAATGCCAAGTAGTGGGACATTAGGGAATTTCCCACAATGATCAATGATGATGACATTTTCTCTGGACTGAGAACACCAATGTACATCAGAATGTGTGAGGGTCATCAATCGTTGTGACCACCTTAAACCCTGCTCATTCTTCAAAACTGATTATGGAAGGTGAGAAATAAACCACCTTGCTAGGAGAGGAGTACAGCATATGAGAACACCTCTTTTCCTCATTGTTCGTGTGTAAAATGAGTGTAGGATGTCCCCAAGCAATGTAGGTATAGGATTCCTGGATATGAAAATCTTGACAGCATTCACATCTATAAGATGATCAGGGTTTGGGAACAAGACCAACCCATAGATGAGGAGTGCCACAATCTCTTCAAAGGCTTATAGATCAAGAGAATTCAGCAGTCTTGTGCCTTCTCAAACAGAAACTTTGCCAAGAAGCCCTTGACACCACTTCTGGTTTCCCAATGCCCCTTGATGTCAGATGGTTGCAAGTGTAATGCTTGAGCAACATCTTCAGGATTTGGTTCTTTTTCCGTACCGTTATAGGGTAGTTGATGAAGAATAGGAATTCTCAGGAGTTGAGAAAATTCCTCCAAAGTGGGTACCAACTGGTAATCAGGGAATGTGAAACAGTGGTGTAGGGGGTCAAAGAACTGGAAGAGGACCTTCACCATGTCTTCTTCAATGTTGGTGTTGACCAAGTTGAGGAGTCTACCATGTCTTTCACTGAAGAGAGAATTCTCTGGAATTCTGGAAGTGAGCTCCTTGAGTTGAGGAGGGATTCTCACAAGGTTGACTTGAATTGTTTTCCTGCGAAGAGATTCCATGACCTACAAAACAAGAACAAAGATGAAGATCCAAACCCTTGAAATGGTTAGTGGATGCATATGATGCTTTATGATGTTCATGATGTATGCACAAGCACATGTACAGGCAAGTCACACAAAACCCTAGTTTCAGGCTTGCATGAGGTTTCATAGGTAAGTACCCTCTTGAGTTTAGTTGGCTCAAAACCTGTCCTATAAATAGTAACTGAGTTCTAAGGAGCTCAATATCACTGGATTGTTTTCTATGTTCATTGTTTTGGTTTAGCCACTTAACTAGCGACCAAAATATTCCAAGAAAACAACCCTCAATGAGTGTAGTATCGAGTATCTACCAACTTCGGACTGCACCAAAGCCGGTCATCTCACTACCCCTAATAAAAGGCCAAGAGGGTCAAGTAAGGTTCTAAGAGTTCATTAGTGCTTCATGACATCACTCAGCGGCTCCGTATTCTCTTTGATTGACTCAAAGGCTACCGGTACTCACAAATATGTCACACTAATATAGCTATTGCTTCAACCATGTCGGTATACCCCGCACAGTTTCCACAACGTATTGCTATTTACCTATGAATGTTTCCCAAATCCGGGGGAGAGGATTTCAAGCCCAAACAAGAGAACCAAATGTAAAGCAAACAATAATCATGCAAAGGGTGATCTAAGCCCTAAGGTTACTCCACTTTTCAAATATTCCCCAGCAGAGTCTCCAGTTCTGTGATACAGTGGGAGAACTGACTTGGTTTTTTGCGTTTGTGTTCGCAAATGTTTCGGTTTAGCAAGAGTCACCACCGAATTTTTATTTTATCCTAAGGAAAGGCCAAAAAGCACAGGAAAGACCTTTGAGATGTTTTCTTGGGTTCGGGGAGTAGATTATAGAAAGGGAAGGTATTAGTACCCTTTCTATCCATGGTTATCCATGGGCTCTTAGTTACTTGCTTAGATCACTTGCTTTGCATTTCTATTGTTTGAAATGGTGCTTTGTGTGTGATTTTAAAAGATATTTTTGAAAAAGGGCCATCGTTGTGGCAACCTTTGTAATGATTCTTGTTTGAATGTATACAAAGGTGTTTTTGTCTTTTGAAATGTTTTCAATGTTTGAAAATAGGGTTTTGAAATTGTGTTGTGAAGTGTGTTTTGAAAATAGCAAGGATGTTTTTGCAAGCTTGATCAAGTAACTATGAGTTTGTCTACCCTATTTTACTCAAAGATCTTTCTTATGTTTTTAACCCTTTTAACAGTGTTGTTTCACCATTGTATTTGGTGAACAACCTTGTGTTAGGATGTTTAAACGGGACAGGCGCGGGACATCGTATAGACCATGATAGCAATAGTGTCAAGTATTTTTGGCAATTTTCTTAAGGGACTTGATCATTTTGTTTAGGCAACCCAGATAGCGTCATTGAGGGACTATGATCTTTTGTTTTATTTTTGCTTTGCCAAAGTACTTGACATGCATACCATGGCCCATTTTTGAAGGCAACGAGTGGATTGAAACCCTAGGGGTGCAAGTGTGCATTGTGTTTGTTTTTCATGCCTTGTTATCTTGGATTAGGTCAAACTTAGTTGTTGATTTTGTTTTGCATACAAACCCTAGGTCTAATCATGGTATAATTGAAAGCTTAAAGGTGCGAGAATTTAAATTCTACACTATTACAACATGATATAGGGAGGGGGGTACAAATTTGAATTGGGGATTATTTTGCAAGAAATTAAATCCTAAATTATTACAACCATATTGAATGGGTAAGGCATAATATTAAATATACAATATTTAAATAAATACAATAAATAAATATTAAATAAAGTGTATTATGCAAAAAATGTTTTTTTATGTACGAAAAAGTATTTTTAATGTGAAATGTAAATAAATAAAAAGTTAATTTCAATTATTTTGTTTTTTAGGGCAAAACCCTAATTTCTTAGATAAATAGTATTATTTATTATTTTATATACAATAATGTATTAATTTGTACAAAAATATAAGTATATTAAAAAAATGGTATTTTAGTATAAAATATTAATAAAAATAAAAATGTATTATTTTGTGTTTTTTATTCTAATTACTTAACAAAATAAAGTATATAAGTATATATATATATATATATATATATATATATATATATATATATATATATATATATATATATATATATATATATATATATATATATATATATATATATATATATATATATATATATATATATATATATAAATGTATAAAAATAAAAATTAATTATTTACAAAAGGTATATATTTTAAGAAAATATTTTCAAATATGTATAAAAATAAAATAAAATATTTAAGTATTATTTGTATTATTTTTTAGGTTTAAACAAAAATAATATAAGTATTTAATCATTTTTAAGTTAGGAAAAATAAAAATAAATACCAAATAAAATGTAAAAAAATATGAAAATATTTTTTAAGTATTTTTTATGTTAGAAAATAAAATATTAAAGTCAGAAATGTGATAAAAATGCAAAAATAATAAAAATACAAGAAATGGGCCAGGGGGGTGTGAAACTGGAAAATAGGGTGTGAAAAGCAGGAAGTAGCCAGGCCCAGCCCAGCTACTTCATCTTCTTCCTCTGTCCAACAGAAGTTTGAAAAAACGCGCGCTAGCAACACAGACCTGTATCTCCTGTATTTGTGATCCTTTGACAAAACTCAAAACATGAAACTTGTAGAGAATCAAATAACAAATCTAACCATACAAAAAACTTGAGCTAACTCTCAAAGACCAGAGAGAATTTCTCTGGCCTTAATTCTTAACCTAGTTTTTTCAGAAAGTTTATGGGTGAAATTCTCCTAGCACGATTAGTATAAATGAAAACTAAGCACATGTATGGTTTCAGGGCTATGAATACAACATCTTTCATTCACAAACCTAAGTCTAACTATTCTTAAATAGGGAGATAGAAGTTCATGAAATACCTGTTTCAGTTGACTTCGAGCTAGACAATGCTTTTCCAATGAAGCTTTTCCAATGCTTGGCTTGTTTTGAAGTAGCCTGAATCGTGCTACAGAACTCAACCTGAAAAGCTTTGAAACAAAAATGGCAATGTATGTTAATGGTGTTACAGCTAGCAATGGAGGTCTGGAATAGTTCAGGTGAGTTGAATGGAAGGTATTGGAACAAATTTGAGGCAAAACGCACGAGGGAAAGTGGAGATAGAAGTGGTTCTGTAGGGCTTGCCCTGTTTTGCAAAAAAACAGTGATTTTGTGTACAATGAGCTTTGAGTGGTGAAGGGCTCGTGTTTATGACTCAAAGGGTTGTGTGAAATGTGTTTGCAATGTTTGTGTAAGCTGACTATGGATGGTTTTTGAGTTGGGAAGATTTTTGACAAATTTCTTCTTCTTGAAGCAAGAGTGTCTAACTTGTCAATACAGGTCTGTGATACCTATCTTGTATGCTGCATATCTTTCCCTTGATACTTGCAATTTATGGATTTGATCTTGCCTCAGAGATCTGGCCCCATGCCTCAAGGATCTTGGTTTGACATAAAGTGTAACTTTTCAAAAATGGCAATACACCTTTTTCCAAATAGGGATTAGTTTTGCATGCAATGTCCAAATGGCCAAGATAATGCATTAGCTCAGTGGATTTGCATTTAATTAAGGAGTGTAAAATGGTTTATAGGCCTGCAAGCTAGTACAAAGCATGCTGATTTGAAAATGCAAGTTGTATGAACATGTATTGGCCATGGATCAAAGTGAGTTTTTGCCAACTTCAAGCACTCGATTCTCCCTAACCACAAGGGTGTTTGAGGAGTTCTTGGATAATTTGGAAAGCTTGCAACGTGTACTATAATCCATCTTTGAAATTCAACTTGAAACTCCAAGTGGAACTATGTGAAAAATTGCCAAGAAGATGGGTCAAAATCCTGCCTAAACTAGGGCAAAAATTTCTCTAAGTTAAAAGTTTTAGGTACCCTTGTTCCAAAAATCATAACTTGAGATACAATCCTCTTTTGAGAAAACTTTATGCATCAAAGTTGTCGACTTTGTGATGGAATGCAACTTTCATGTTTCAAGTTTTGTTTGAATCCATTTGCATCTTGGTGAAATAATGGGACAAAGCTAGGAAAAAATAAGAAAATTTTATAACTTAGAAAATTTCTAAGATGAAAATTTTCCATTTTAAACCCTAATTTGCATTTTTGGGTTTCTTGATGAACAAGTTTCATAATTTGACATGTCTTTATGAAAAATAACTCTGGGCACTTGATTTTTGACCAAAAAGTCAAAGTTTGACTTTTTAGTGTATAGTCAAATTTTGATCAGTTGACTGAAAAATTCATTTGTCAATCCTATGCATTTGAGATATTTTGAACTTGTTGAATGGCTCAAGATAATTTCATTGAGTCCTTGAGTCCATGGTTGAGCTTTATTTTCCATTGGTTAGGTCAAACAGTCAAAAATTGCCTTTGTGCAGTCAAAACCCTAAAAATGACCATTTTGCCCTTTTGGTGATCTGATCAAATTTCTTGTGGAATTGTGATACCAACTTGATCAAATGGTTCATATGAGTTTATAATGTTGATGTGGGTCAAAATTCATGAGTTTTGACTGTCAATTGGCCACAGTTGACTTTTTCCCCAATACAACTGATTTATAGGTCAACTGTCCCATTGACTGGGCAAAAATTTGAATCAAGGCTTGAAACTTGGTATGGACAAACTTGTGGGTCCAACATGAATTATGAAAGTCAATTTGGGCATTGTTGGTCAAAACATCACTATGCAAACTCAAACCCTAATTTAGGTCAACAGTGCAAGGAGGTGTCTTGAGCAGAGCAAACCCTAACTTGATCTTGAGTTCCAAAAGCCTTGTGATGAGAAATGTTGATGAAATGAGAGGGAAAATTTTGGGGTACAACAACGTCCGTGCTGAGGTACGGTACCCATGAAGAGCAAATGGTAACATCTCGTGCCAGTCTTTGTATGTCACCGTCATCTTCTGCACAATCTTCTTAATGTTCTTATTAGCCGCTTCAACAGCCCCATTCATCTTCGACCGGTAAGGAGAAGAGTTGTGATGTTGTATCTTGAACTTCTTGCAGATCTCGGTGATCATCTTATTATTGAGATTTGTACCATTATCTGTAATGATCCTCTCTGGTACACCGTATCGACAAATCAGATTGTGCCGAATGAACCGTGCTACGACGTTCTTGGTTACGGTAGCAAAGGAAGCTGCTTCAACCCACTTCGTAAAGTAATCAATCGCTACCAGGATGAAACGATGCCCGTTGGATGTCGTAGGTATGATCTCGTCGATCATATCAATGCCCCATATTGCAAAAGGCCACGGAGCTGTCAAGACGTTCAGAGGTACTAGAGGTATGTGTACCTTATCAGCATAGACTTGGCACTTGTGACAGGTCCGAGAATGCTGATAACAGTCGGCTTCCATTGTGGATCAGTAATATCCTGCCCGAAGGATTTTCTTTGCCATGGTGTGTCCACTAGAGTGAGTTACGAAAGTACCTTCATGTAACTCTACCATGATCCTTTTTGCTTCGTTCTTATCCACACAACGCAGTAAGGTCGAATCATGGTTACGCTTGTAAAGAATACCATTGCTAATGAAGAACTTCACCGCGAACATTCTCAGAAACTTCTTGTCATTAACAGATGCACCCTCGGGGTATTCCTGAGTCTCAAGGTATCTCTTCACCTCATGAAACCAGGGTTTATCTGCTACCTCTTCAGTCTCGATATCACATTAATATGCAGGTTCGTCCAACCTTTCAATGATAATCCGGGGAGCTTCGTTGTCCCAATTGACTTTGAACATAGAAGACATCATAGCCAGCACTTCCGCCAACTGATTCTCCTCTCTAGGGAAGTGTTCAAAAGTTATCTCCTCGAAATGAGGCAACAAAGTCAAAACATACTCCTTGTAAGGAATAAGATTTAGGTGTTTTGTATCCCACTCGCCTTTGATCTGGCTGATCACGAGAGAGGAATCTCCGAAAACACTTAAGAACTTAATCCTTAGGTCAATTGCTGCTCGAAGACCCATAATGCATGATTCATACTCCGCCATGTTTTTGGTGCAATTGAAACAAAGTTGGGCGGTGAACGGAGTATGAGAGCCTTTAGGAGATATGATCACGGCGCCAATGCCATTACCCAAAGCGTTTGAAGCTCCATCAAAGTACATAGACCTTCGGGATCCCTCCTCAGGTCCTTCATCTGGTCCAGGTGTCTCACAGTCAGTTACTATCATGATATTCTCATCTGGAAATTCAAAGTTCATAGACTGGTAATTGTCCATTGCCTGATGTGCTAAATGATCTGCCAATACACTTCCCTTGATTGCCTTTTGGGTCGTGTACTGAATGTCATACTCAGTCAAAATCATCTGCCATCTTGCTATTCTTCCGGACAAGGCAGGCTTCTCAAAGACATACTTGATTGGATCCATCTTTAATATCAATAAAGTAGTGTGAGTCAGCATATACTGTCTCAGTCGGCGAGCAGCCCATGCCAAAGCGCAACCAGTTTTCTCAAGCAACGAGTATCGGGTCTCGTAGTCGGTAAACTTTTTGCTAAGGTAATAAATAGCATTCTCTTTTCGGTCAGACTCGTCATGTTGACGCAGCATGCACCCCATTGAGTTGTCGAGTGTTGTACCCCAAAACTTTCCCTCCCTTTTTCACAAGAAATCACAACCCTAGTGTTTTCTCAAATTTTTAAGATTGGCTCAAGAATCGATCAAACAGACTTTTCTTTAGAAGTAAATCAAGAATTAGGGTTTTCTCTCGCATTTCTCAGAAGAAACTGAATCCTCAGAAATTCCATTAACTGTCACATTGTTTTCACACTTTTTTTAAGCCTACTGAAAGGTTACTGGTTGTTCTCAAGGCTTGTTTATCTCGGATAAGAGATAGGAGTTGAAACTGTCATTTGGAACATTCAGGTTCTTGTCTGATCCAAGTTAACCAAGATAATACGTGTCTGTTAAAATGTTTGCCGGTTAATGGAATGCTTGCTTGTTTATTATATAACGCGTATTATGATTGGAATACTGATGCAAGGTTATGAGATTACAGAGTTTTTTGGATTACTTGGATTTTAAGTTATCTGTATTGGAAATGCTGGAATGCAGTTTCAGTTATTTTAAATCAGGAATCTTAAATAATAAGTGAAGACTTGAAGAAAGAATGGCAAGATTATTGAACAGTAAAATATTTTATTGGATGTCAGTCTGCCTCACAAAGATTTTCCAGATGATTGATACAAAAATAATTTATTATTTGAATATTATAAGTTTTTACAACGTATAGTATTTAAAAAATAAATGATTACAATAAATGGAAAATCTAAGTCTAAGCCTAAGCTCCATTGCTCCCATGCTCAAAGTCTCCGGCTTCTACTGCTTTGTCGTCGTACAAATTGCACTCACATGAAAAAGACAAAGGAAAAGAAGATTAGTACAGTTAATTGAAAAGAATTTTCAAACAGAAAAAGAAAGGAAAAATTCATCATTAAAATTTGCCGTCTGGAATCAGAATGCTTATTTTTCATCATGTTTTATTTTTCTCTTTGCAAATCACAAGAAGATTGCTCTTCTTGGTTCACAAAGAAAAAAATAAAAGTGCAAAAGAAGAATGCAAACAAAGCAAAAACTATTCAAATGCAACAGGCGCCAAAACTATCAAACATGGGCCAAACTGAAACATTGTAAAGTCAGCAACCAAACAGCACAAGCAAGGTGCCAAGCATAACCCAATATACAATGCATTACATGACAGGAATCTGTTGTACCAAGCAGCACAAGCAAGGTGCCAAACATAACCAAATATACAATGCATTACATGACAAGAACCTACTGTAACAAATAGCACAAGCAAGGTGCCAAACGGAGCTACAAAACAAATTGCCCAAACTAAGTTACAAAACAAATTGGATGCAAACTGTACAAATGTAGCAACGCAGCATGATAGCAGTAAAATGCAGCAGGATGGCAGTAAAAGGCAAGAGGTAATCCAAAATCACAAGTCAAAACTTGTCACAGTTGTTCATCATTTTCCAGTCAAAAGGGCAAACTTTTCAGAATAATAAGAAAAGCAAAAAAATGCTTTTTTCATAGAGAGAGAAAGAGAGAAGGATATCACCTTTTTGAAGTGTACAGTTTGGCAAGAGGGCTGTCACAAGTGACAAACAAGAAAAAGATATAAGACTATCAAATGACAGTTTGAAAGGAAGAGAGAACATTGAGCCAAGCCTGAAAACTTAGAAGTCCAAACCTGCCCTCTCAAAACCAGTTACAACCAAACTGTAACAAAACTGCAAACTGTTAAGAGGTTCAAAAAAAACCCCAACCTGCATAACAATCAATAGCCAAACTACAAAACAATGGCAAAACTGCACAAGCTGAAGAATAGCCAAAAAACTGCCTAACAGTTTCCAAAGCAATTGCAAAACCTGCTCAAACCTGTTAAGCAATCAAACTACAACAAATAATCAAGTTACAAAAACCAGCAACATCACCAAACTGCAAATCAAAACACACAACTCAAACCACCAAACTCTGTTATCAAAATAGCCAAACTTATCAAGCTACACAAAACAACACAAACTGTAATTGCATAGCCCAAACTGCAACAACTAAAAACCTGCAAGTTTCAAACTCAGAACGACAACCACTAAGGCCTAAAAACCCCAAAACCTGCAAAAGCACAACCAATCTCCGAGCAACCAAACTGCATTACCACACAGTCAAAACAAAAATAACCACAAAACTGTACAACCAAGCCATTATCCATAACAGAACTTGCAGAACAATAATCAAAGTTTCAGAAGTGAAACAATCAAGAACAACAAAGTTTCAGAACAAATCATCATTAACCTTCACATTCAAGAAGAGAGGAAAAAAGTTTCAGAGGCAAAGAAGTTTCAGAACAGCATCATCATCAACAAATTAAGAGAGAGAAAAAGAGTTTCAGAATCCAACAACAACAAAGTTTTCAGAAATATTTCATCATCAAACATCAACATTCAGAAGAAAGGAAAAGAGTTTCAGAATAATCATCAACCAACCAAAACAGAGTTTCAGAGTATCAACATTCAAGTTTCAGATTATCAATCATCATCAATGATCAATAAAGAGGAAAGAAGTTACCAAGAAGCTCGTCGTCACTTTCTCCTCCGCCTCTAGCCGCCAAGGAGCGTCGCCAGCCCAACCTCTCTCTTTCATCACAGCGAAAACCCCAAGGTACATTTCTTCACCTCAATAAACCATGCAATGCATTAGATTAGTCAAACTGTAAAATCAAACTAGAACAACATAAGCAAACATGAACAAACTGTTAAAATCATAAGGAGAACAAAACGTACCATTTTAGACCAAGGCCTTTGTATGTTAGGAAGAGGATATAGAGTGGGGGTGGCGCTCCGGCGGCTTAGGTCTAGAGGGAAATCAGAATCGCGCTGAGAAAGATGAAGAAGAGAGAAAACGAGAGAGCGGCGCCGCTGTGATTTTCGTTCCACAAACCCTAAAATCCTGAGACCCCAACCAAAATGTGAACAAAATTGTGTATTGGGCCTTGGGCCCCAAAAGCCATAAGCCACACGAATTGGCCAGCACACCCCCCTTTTTTCTCCATTCTGACTTTTTGTTCTTTTTCCATTTTCATTTGGGCCTAACCCCAAACAACTCTTAAGGCCCATTTTGTTTGTTTTTTTTATTTTTTTTCAATTTAATTCATTTTATTTCTTTATGTTAAAATAACATACTAACATTTAAAACTTTTTTTGTAAAATAAATTAGTTTCTTTTATTAGTCTATTTAAATCATTTTTTTATACATGGTAAAAATACTAAAAAAACAAAACTTTTAAATTGATTTAGTTAGTTTGCTTCCTTTAAAGTTTTTTTTATCATTTGATTAATAAAACACAAAAAGAATAATAAAATATTTAATCTTTATTTTTTAGAATAAATTTTTATTTATTTATTTTCAAGATAAATACATGCATTTCATAATTTATTGATTCTCTTTATTTTTATGTCTTGTTATAGCTTTATATTTGAATTGTGACGATTCGATTTGGTTGTAATATTTGGCCATTATTATTCTTGTGAGACTTATCCCTATTTGTAAATAATTGTACCCCCATCCCCGGATGCTTTTGTAATAGTTTAGATTTTTAATTCTCGCACTTTATGCTTTCAAATATGCCATGACTAGAGATTAGGGTTTGTATGCGAAAATCCAAAAGCAATCGCTAGATGACCTAATACAAGACCTAAATGCATGAAAATGACAAACACAATTCACACTTGCACCTCTAGGGTAACCTCTCTTGTTGCCTCGGAAATGCAATCATGTCCCTCGAATATGAGACACTCTAGCAAATGCCCCTTTGATAAACAAAGATCGTAGTCCCTCGATGACCCTCGATGTTGCCTTCAATAAAATGATCTCATCCCTTACAAAATTGCTAGAGCATCTCACAAGTTGTTTTCAATGATTGTATGCGATGACCCGCGCCTGTCTCGTTTAAACATCCTAATACAAGGTTGTTTACCAAATGCAATGGTAAAGCAACACTGTCAAAAGGGTTAAAAACATATAGGAAAGATTTTTGAGTAGAATAGGGTAGACAACTCTTAGTTACTTGATCAAAGCTTGCAAAAAATCCTTGCTATTTTCAAACACAGATCACAATACAAAACATTTCCCAACTCAAACTTTCAAAACATTGAAATATCTTTTCAAAAGACAAACACCTTTGTATATATTCAAACAAGAATCATTACAAAGGTTGCCACAACGATGGCCTCTTTTCAAAGCATTTTCAAAACCACACACACAAAGCACCATTTCAAACAATTGAAAAGCAAAAGCAAGTGATCTAAACAAGTAACTAAGAGCCCATGGAAAGCCATGGATGAAAAGGGTGCTTGAAACTTCCCTTTTCATAATCTACCCCCCGAACCCAAGAAAACATCTCAAAGGTCTTTCCTGTGCTTTTTGACCTTTCCTTAGGATAAAATAAAAAGTAGGCGGCGAATCTTGCTAAACCGCACAATTGCGAACACAAACGCAAAACCTCAAGTCAGTTCTCCCACCGTATCACAGGACCGGCGACTCTACTGGGGATCATTCTAAAAGTGGGGTTACCTTAGGGTTTTAGATCACCTTTGCATGCTTATCTTGTTTGCCTTGATTGCTTTACATTTGGTTCTATTGTTTGGGTTTGAAATCCTCTACCCGGATTTGGGAAACATTCATAGGTAAATAGCAATACGTTGTGGAAACTGTGCGGGGTATACCTACATGGTTGAAGCAATAGCTATATTAGTGCGACATATTTGTGGGTACCGGTAGCCTTTGAGTTAATCAAAGAGAATACGGGACCGCTGAGTGATGTCATGAAGCACTAATGGACTTTTAGAACCTTTACTTGACCAACTTGGCCTTTTTAGGGGTAGTGAGATGACCGGCTTTGGTGCAGTCCGAAGTTGGTAGATACTCGATACTACACTCATTGAGGGTTGTTTTCTTGGAATATTTCGGTCGCCAGTAAAGTGGCTAAACCGAAACAATGAACACAGAAAATAATCCGGTGATATTGAGCTCCTTAGAACCTGGTTACTATTTATAGGACAAGTTGAGCCAACAATCTTCAAGAGGGTACTTACCTATGAAACCCCATGCAAGCCTAAAACTAGGATCTTGTGTGATTTGCTTGTACATATACTTGTGCATACATCATAAACATCATAAAGCATTATTTGCATCCACTAACCATTTCAAGGGTTTGGATCTTCAAGTTTGTTCCTGTTTTGTAGGTCATGGAATCCCTTCGCAGGAAAACAATTCAAGTCAACCTTGTGAGAATCCCTCTACTCAAGGAGCTTACTTCCAAGATTCCAAAGAATTCTCCCTTCAGTGAAAGACATGGTAGACTTCTCAACTTGGTCAACTCCAACATTGAAGAAGACATGGTGAAAGTTCTCTTCCAGTTCTTTGACCCTCTACACCATTGCTTTACATTTCCTGATTACCAACTAGTACCTACTTTGGAGGAATTTTCTCAGCTTCTGAGGATTCCTATTCTCCATCAACTACCCTACAACGGTACGGAAAGAGAGCCAAAGCCTGAAGATGTTGCTCAAGCCTTACACTTGCAACCATCTGATATCAAAGGTCATTGGGAAACCAGAAGTGGTGTCAAGGGTTTCTTGGCAAAGTTTCTGTTTGAGAAGGCACAAGACTGCTGGAATTCTTTAGATCTACAAGCTTTTGAGGAGATTGTAGAACTTCTCATCTATGGGTTGGTCTTGTTCCCAAACCCTGATCAGCTTATAGATGTGAATGCTGTCAAGATTTTCATATCTCAGAATCCTGTGCCTACATTTCTTGGGGACATCCTACACTCATTTTACACACGAACAATGAGGGAAAGAGGTGTTCTCATGTGTTGTACTCCTCTTCTAGCAAGGTGGTTTATTTCTCACCTTCCCCAGTCAGTCTTGAAGAATGAACAAGGCTTGAGGTGGTCGCAACGATTGATGACTCTTACACATGCTGATGTTCATTGGTGTTCTCGGTCCAGAGAAAATGTCATCATCATTGATCATTGTGGGGAATTCCATAATGTCCCACTACTTGGCATTAGGGGAGGCATTACCTACAACCCTTGTTTAGCTCTGAGACAATTTGGGTATGCCCGAAGGGATGGCCCTCATGATATGCTGATTCCTGACTTGGTTTTTGACTTCGACAACGACGCTCAAGGACTTCGACAAATGTTTATCCGAGCATGGAGGATGCCCAACAAAGTGGATAGTAAGACACTGGGGCACAAGAATTCCATCCCCCTTGAGCCTTATCTCAAGTGGGTACGAACCCGCGCCCAGAGTCTTATGATGCCTTACCCTCACGTTTTCCCCGTGATCAAAGAGCCTGTTATGGAAGGAGAGGTTCCATACACCCTCCTACATCCAGACATGCCAACATCATTGGAAGAATTGCAAAAGAGTTGGATACAGCTCAAGGAAGAGAGGAACACTTTTGAAGCCAGCTTCTATGCCAGTGAGAAGAAGGTTTTGGAACTTACCCGCCGACTTCACGAAGAGGAGACTCTTAACACTTACATCGCTCCAAAAAGGATGCGCAACGTCTTTTTACATTAAGAAGCTTTGTAATATTTTGCCCATGAGGCATTTATGTACTGACAAATTTCTTCTTATTAATATAACGTGTGTTCTTTTTGTCTGCAACAACTTTGAATTTCTGAATCCTTGGATGCATTACATGAATAAACATATCATTCATCATATGCATAAACAGGTCTTCACACCAGGTTTCCTTATCTTTCTGCTGTTTATTTCAGCAAGATGGATATAGAGCAGACGGTCAAAGATCTGCAAGCACAAAATTCGCAATTCCAACAACTCCTCATGACCTTGGCAAAGGTTCAAGAGGACCTTAAAGCACTGTTAGATAAGGATAAAGAGAAAGAAAAGGAAAAAGGAAAAAAGAAAAAGAAAAGGGTCGGGGTAGCTACTCTGGGAAGAAGATTTGAGAACCAAGCTAGAAGAGTCCTGGAGTTCCCCTCGACGTCTGATGAGGGGACCGGCAAAGGAAAAGGAGCTGTAGTACCTTCCGAGTCTGAAGTTGAAGAGGAAGAAGTTGAAGAGGATGAAGATTACTCTGAGCAGCAGTACCCTCCTGCGGACGACAGGTATAAAAATCTGGAAGATCGGTTAGCAGCCATGGAGGTACAAAGGGTACCTGGATTGGATTTCGAAGAGCTGGGATTGGTTGCTGGGATCGTCATTCCCCCTAAATTCAAAGTGCCTACATTTGCTAAATACGACGGTTTGTCTTGTCCAAAGATGCATCTGCATTCTTATGTCAGAAAGATCCAACCTCACTCTTCTGATAAGGATCTGTGGGTCCACTTTTTTCAAGATAGTTTGTCGGGTACACAATTGGACTGGTTCTACCAGCTTGAGAGGGCTGATGTACATAACTGGGAGGACTTGGCTGCTGCCTTCTACCGACAATATCAATACAATGCAGATTTAGCACCTACTCGTACTCAACTACAGAGCACGCGTATGGTTTCTAATGAGGGCTTTAAGGAGTATGCCCAGAAGTGGAGGGACCTGGCTGGAAGGGTGCAGCCACCATTGTCTGAAAGAGAGCTTGTCGATATGTTTTTGGGGACGCTGTCTGGTCCATTCTTTAATCACCTAATAGGGAGCTCATTTGCAGGGTTCACGAAATTAATTCTGATAGGGGAAAGGGTCGAAACTGGTATTAAGAGTGGTAAAATTCAGAAGGATGCATCTGCTTCAGCCGCTATCAAGAAGACCTTCCCAGCCAAGAAGGAAATTTCTGTTGTTTACACCCAGAGAAATCGAGAAAGAGAGGAACGCCGACCAACAGTGAGGGTCGTATTAATTCAGAAGTCCACATCAGATCAACCTAGAAATAGTCAACCGAGGAATGATCAACCCAGAACCTATCAGCAAAGGGTAGAAAGGCCATAATGGCATTATACCCCGATAAACATGACACCCGCTCAGATCCTTCCACATCTCCTGAAATTAAACCTTGCTAATTTGAGAGAGGCACCGAAGAATACAAATACCACTTCTCCATATTATCATTCCAATGCAAAATGTGCTTATCATTCAGATAGCATAGGGCACGACACCAATAACTGTTGGGCCCTCAAAAACAAGATCCAAGATTTAATAGATGCCAAGGAGGTAGAATTCGATGCGCCCGAAAAGCCGAATGTGATTTCTGCCCCAATGCCAAAGCATGGTCACAATGTCCATGCTATTGAAGAGGATTTGTATGTTGCTGCTGTTGATGACTTAATGACTATGTTGCTAATGATCAAGATGAATCTGTTGAAAGTCGGGATCTTCCCAGGCTGTGAAAAAGATTGTTACCTTTGTTCGACCTTGAAATCCGACTGTCCGCTATTGAAGTCGGGCATCCAACGCCTGATGGATAATCAAGAGATCCTCTTTCAGAAAACTCCTATTACTCCTATTACTCCTGTCACTCCTGTTACCCCAATCAATGGTGTTGCTATAATCACCATTTTCCGACAATCTTTCCAAGACCTGCAAAAGGCCTGTTAAGATTACACCTGATCCAAAGTTTGTACCACTGAAGATTACCATGTCGGGGCCTATCTCATATAAGTCCAACAAGACAATAGCGTGGAATTATGGAGGAGAGATCTTCTACCACGGTGTTAAGCAGATCGAATCAGTCGAAGAAGGTTCCGACGAAGAAACTCCTGACATAGGAAATATTGAGGGGACAAGTAAGATCACTCGTAGCGGAAGAATCTTCTCTCCGGAGATTGCTCCTCTAAGGGCAGTTTTCGGACCCTCAAGTGCTCGTGTGCCAGTCAAGATATCTATGCGAAGTCCAGTGATTGAAGAAATTGTTACTCCCGAAGTTGTACCCTCTGCTGTTACTGCTGATAAAGGTAAGGGGATCCAAGAAGCGCCCGTCAGGACGAGGGCTCGGCCTTTGGTTATCCCCGAGACCACCCAAAAGGAAATGGAGGAAATTTTAAAGATAATCAAGAAGAGAGACTATGATGTCATAGAACAACTGGGGCAAACCCCTTCAAAAATCTCCATGCTGGCTCTATTGCTCTGTTCCGAGGCTCATGCCAAAGCCTTGATCAAATTCCTGAAGACGGCACACGTGCCTCAAGAAACTTCCGCGGATCAGTTTCAAGAGTGTGTAGCCAGCCTAACCGCCGACAATGGTCTTGGTTTCTCTGATGCCGATATAACATCTAAGGGAAGAAAGCATAATGATGCGCTGCATGTTTCGGTCGAGTGCAGAGGGACCACACTTGCTCATGTTCTGGTTGATACCGGGTCGTCTTTAAATATCCTACCAAAGAAAGCATTGGACAGATTGGACTGTGAGGGTTTGACCTTAAAGCCCAGTAATATCATTGTTAGAGCCTTCGACGGTTCTAATCGGATGGTTCACGGAGAAGTGGACATCCCAATTAAGGTGGGAACAGAAATTTTCAACTCTATATTTTATGTGATGGACATTCGTCCTTCATATTCATGCTTGTTGGGAAGACCATGGATCCACAACGCTGTGGGAGTCACTTCTTCTCTACACCAAATGCTCAAATACCCGGTTCAGGGTAAGATCATAACAGTTCATGGTGAGGAGGAGTATATGATAAGCCACCTTAACTCTTTCCGCTATGAGGAGTTAGATGGTGAATTCATAGGAAACACCTTTCCAACACTTTGAAGAGGTTTCTCCTGAAGTTGCGACGGCCAAGACAATAACTTTTGTGCCTGCAGTTACCAAGCCTGTGTCCCAGATGTCTTCCCTTAAAGATGCGAAGGCTATGATCGAGGAAGGAGGAAGTACAATGTGGGGTCAGCTACCAGATTTTCCTTTCAAGACAGATAAGTTCGGTTTGGGTTTCACTGCTACTAGTCAGAAGGCTGTGCGTCGCTCCCGGGATGGAGGACCACCATTAAAGATCACTCATCACGGAGTTCATGCTTTGGAAGATGTTGAAGACGAGAGTAATTTTGAAGACTGGATCTTTCCAACCATTGAAGGAGGACTGAACAACTGGGAGGCGAAAGACTTCATTCCCATTACTTTCATCAATCAGTAATTTATCTTTTGAACATTTTAAGTTGGTCTTTAATAATCATTAAACAATTCGTACACTCTTTTTGCCTTGTGCCTTACCCGGGGCATATAGGTCCATTTGTAAGGGATTGATTTCTTCATTTTCATATGCCATTTTTAATGAATCATGGACGTTTTCATCTATAAACTTTTGTGTTCATTTTCTTTCTTTTTACATTTTATTTTGCTTAAAGGTGGATATCCCTTACACACACCCACGCTCACAAAATGAAGGTACCCATCCACTCCGGATTCCATGGGTAACAATTATGCTATGGCCTTCAATGACTCTGAAGATCTGGTCAATCATGCCGAATACGAAGGTGATGAAGACTGTGAAGTGCCTGGAGAGTTGGCTAGACTTCTACAACAGGAAGAGAGGGTTATTCTGCCCCATGAAGAGCTGTTAGAGACTATCAACTTGGGTACTGCCGAAGACAAGAGAGAAGTTAAAATGGGTGCCAACCTAAAGGCAAATGTCAAAGAGCGCTTAGTTCAGCTGTTGAATGAATATGTTGAGATCTTTGCCTGGTCCTATAAAGACATGTCGGGACTCGACACAGATATTGTGGTTCACCGTCTCCCTACAAGAGAAGATTGTCCACCAATAAAACAAAAAGTCCGCTGAATGAGGCCCGATATGTCTGAAAAGATCAAAGTCGAAGTGATGAAGCAGTTCAATGTCGGGTTTCTTGCTGTTACTTCCTATCCACAATGGGTTGCTAACATTGTGCCCGTGCCTAAGAAGGACGGCAAAGTGAGAATGTGTGTGGATTACCGAGATTTAAACAGGGCTAGCCCTAAAGATGACTTTCCACTACCGCACATTGACATTTTGGTCGACAACACAGCTCAACATAAGGTATTTTCTTTCATGGATGGATTTTCAGGGTACAACCAGATCAAAATGGCCACCGAAGACATGGAGAAGACTACTTTTGTTACACATTGGGGTACCTTTTGTTATAAAGTAATGTCATTCAGACTGAAGAATGTTGGGGCAACCTATCAGCGCGCCATGGTAGCTTTGTTTCATGACATGATACATCATGAGATCGAAGTCTATGTAGACGACATGATAGCCCGTTCACAAACAGAAGAAGAACACCTCGACCATCTGCAAAAGTTGTTTGTCATATTGAAGGAGTATAAGCTCAGACTGAACCCTAGCAAGTGCACTTTCGGAGTCAGGTCTGGTAAACTCTTGGGATTCATCGTCAGCAACAAAGACATTGAGGTTGACCCTGCTAAAGTCGAAGCTATACGAGAAATTCCTGCCCCCCGCACTGAAAAGGAGGTCAGAGGTTTCTTAGGACGCCTAAACTACATTGCAAGGTTCATTTCTCACCTAACATCTACCTGTGAACCAATCTTTAAGTTGTTGAAGAAAGATCAGGTGGTTGAATGGAATGATGACTGTCAAACTGCTTTTGATAAAATCAAGGAATATTTGCTAGAGCCTCCTATCTTGATGCCACCCGTCGAAGGAAGGCCGTTAATCATGTATTTGACTGTTTTGGATAATTCAATGGGGTGCGTACTGGGCCAACATGACGAGTCTGGTCGAAAAGAGAATGCCATTTATTACCTTAGCAAAAAGTTTACCGACTGTGAGACTCGTTATTCACTGTTCGAGAAAACTTGTTGCGCTTTGGTATGGGCTGCTCGCCGAATAAGGCAGTATATGTTGACACATACCACTCTGCTGGTTTCTAAAATGGATCTGATCAAGTACATATTCGAAAAGCCCGCTTTATCTGGAAGAATTGCTAGATGGCAAATGATCCTGACTGAGTATGATATCCAATACACAACCCAAAAAGCTATAAAGGGGAGTGTACTAGCTGATCATCTAGCTCATCAAGCTGTTGAAGATTACCAATCCATGAAATTTGACTTTCCCGACGAGGACATTATGACATTGGACAACATTAAAGGTAACGGACCGTATAACGGACCTGAACAAGGATCCCGATGGACCCTGTACTTTGATGGTGCTTCAAATGCACTCGGCAACGGTATCAGCGCGGTACTTATCTCTCCAGAAGGTTGCCATACACCTTTCACCGCTAGACTCTGCTTCAGCTACACCAACAACATGGCCGAGTATGAAGCTTGTATATTTGGTCTCAAGGCTGCGATTGACTTAGGAATCAAATATTTGGTTGTGTTTGGGGACTCAGCTTTGGTTATCAGTCAAATTAAAGGAGAGTGGGACACTAAACATCCTAACCTCATCCCATACAAAGAACATGTCCTGACATTGTTACCTCATTTCGAGCAGATTACCTTCGAGCACTTCCCGCAAGAAGAAAATCAGCTAGTAGATGCTCTAGCTACAATGTCTTCCATGTTTAAACTTAACTGGGATAATGAGGCTCCCCAAATTACCATCGAACGGATGGATGAACCTGCACATTGTCATGAGATTAATACCGAAGAAGTAGTGGAACAACCCTGGTTTCACAAAATCAAAAGGTATCTCGAGACTCAAGAATACCCTGAAGGAGCTTCAGTCAATGACAAAAAGTTCTTAAGGAGATTTGTTGCCGAGTTCTTCCTGAGAAATGGTATCCTATACAAGCGCAACCATGATTGTGTTCTGCTTCATTGTGTGGACAAGGTTGAAGCCGAGCAGATCATGACTGAACTGCATAGTGGCACATTTGGCACCCACTTGAGCAGACATACGATGGCTAAGAAAATCCTAAGGGCAGGCTACTATTGGTCTACCATGGAAGCTGACTGTCATCAATATGCCTGCACTTGCTACAAATGCCAAGTCTATACGGACAAGGTGCATATTCCTATGGTTCCTCTCAATGTCCTAACAGCTCCTTGGCCATTTGCAATGTGGGGTATCGACATGATTGGAGAGATCAAGCCTACAGCCTCCAATGGACACCGCTTCATCCTAGTGGCCATTGATTACTTTACCAAGTGGGTCGAAGCGGCTTCTTTCGCCTCCGTTACAAAGAATGTGGTTTCCCGCTTCATCAAGCAGAACCTCATTTTCCGGTACGGTATTCCTGACCGAATCATCACGGACAACAGTACAAACCTGAACAACACTATGATCACCGCTCTGTGCGAACAGTTCAAAATTCAACATCACAATTCATCTCCCTATAGGCCAAAGATGAACGGTGTTGTCGAAGCTGCGAACAAAAATATCAAGAAGATCATTTAAAAGATGACAGTCACCTACAAGGACTGGCATGAGATGTTACAGTTTGCTCTACACGGGTACCGTACCACGGCGCGAACATCAACTGGGGCAACACCTTTTTCTTTGGTATACGGCATGGAAGTTGTTTTACCTATAGAAGTTCAGATTCCTTCCTTGAGAATCATGAAGGACGCTGGTTTGAGTGAAGACGATTGGACTCAGACCCGGCTTAATTAACTTAACTTGATTGACGAGAAGCGACTTACTGTTGTTTGTCATGGCCAGACGTATCAAAAACGTATGATCAAGGCCTTCAACAAGAAAGTCAAGAGACAAGTATATCAAGTCGGGGATCTTGTAATCAAGCGGATTATCTTGCCGCAAAGTGATCCCAGGGGCAAATGGACTCCTACTTACGAAGGACCATTTGTGATCAAGAACATCTTTTCTGGCGGGGCAATGATCCTGACCACCATGGACGGTGATGACCTACCACATCCTGCGAACGCAGACATAGTCAAAAGATACTACGCATAAATGACTTGACAAGTTGAAAACCCGAAAGGGCAACTTCGGCAAAAATGGGCATCCCGGCGAATTGAAAACCCGAAAGGGTGGTTCAGGCAAAAATTAGGGATAAACAAAAAAAAATTATACACCCGGAAAGTTGAAAACTCGAAAGGGCGACTTGGGCAAAAAAGGGTTTCCCGATGGATCGAAAACCTGAAAGGGCGATCCAAGAAAAAGTTAGGGAATTAAAGTGTATGACTATGTCTCGTCGGATCACTTTAAGGACAATCTCTTCACGGACAAGCTCCAAGCTTCTGATCACTCCAATCATTTGCGGACAAAGCAACGAATGGACAGGATACTCAGAGTTGCGAAGGCTATAGAAGAATGGGAACCCCATGGAATTGTTACACATAGCCACCTTTGTTTGTATAGATATTTCCCAATTTTATGGCGACATTCTCTTACTAGGATGTCGGTCTCCTTTGTACAAAATGCTTACACAAAGTTAATACAAAGTTACTTCAAAGTGCAGAAAACTGTTTGCCTTTTCTTTCTTTTTTACACTTGTGTTTTATTTGAAAACGTCCAATGATTTATTAAATGAGCATATGCATTTGAACATAATCACTGCTTACAAATAAAACGAAATGAGAAAGAGTAATTACTGATAGGATGGAAGTGTAGGAAAGCGTCTTTAGGCTATTCCAGGAGAAATACCCTGCAATACATCATCCAGATCCTAGGCGGAACTAAAGCTTTGAAAGGCATATCCCCAGCGGAGTTAAGTCTCAAGGATCCCCATCAGAGTTGAGTGTTCAATTTCCCAATCCACAACGGAGCAGTACTTTGAACTACAAACCCACAGTAAGAAGGAAACTTTCTTCCCCAACGGAGTCAGACCTTCGACCTGTGAACACCAGTGAAGACCATCTAGTTTCCTCCCTTCTCCCGGAGAGTCGCTTTTAAACCAGATAATTCATCAGAGAGTTATTTTTAAACGTTTTCCCCCAGTGAAGTCGCCAATCAAATCAGCATGTCGCTAAGACCCCAACGGAGAGGAAACTTTGAGCTACCAATCCCCAACAGAAACCATTCAGTTTTCCCCTGATATCCTCAACAGAATGGAGTTTCTCATTCTTGCTTCCCCAGTAGATTGGCATACACCCAAGCTTCTGATATTCCCGACAGAATGAGGATTCTCATTCTCAAAGTGGCATACAACCTAAGCTCCTGAACTTCTTCTAAACAGGAATAAGATTTTCCCAGAGTCCTGAGCTTACTCTCCAGCAGGATAGCTACTCCCCAGCAGTACAGCTATTCCCCACGGAGTTTTTACTCCCCCAACAAAATCAAGATTCTCATCCTTGATTCTCCAGTGAAGTTGTCAGAGCCTTCTTTACTCTCAGCATAAATTTGTCATAGTTTTTAATCCCCTACAGATCGAAGATTCTCGTTCTTGACTCCTCAGCACAAATTCCCCTAGCAGAATGAAGATTCTCGTTCTCAGTTCCCCACGGAGCTTTCAGATATTCCCCAGCGGAGTTCTCCTCAAAACAACAAAACAGGAATCCCCAGTAGATTGGCATATAACCCAAACTCCTGATTTTCCCCAGCAGTATAGCTTCTCCCCACAGAGGTTGTCAAAAAAACTTGAAGACACACATACTCTTCAACAATGGTCCAGGATTTATCTTCCCTGATGGCAGTCAAAGATTTTATTATCTCCAGCTATCCAGGATTTATCTTCCTCAGCAAGACATCACATCAGCTTACATGTGCATACATTGCATTCATATATCATAAACATTGATATAACACATATATTGCATCATACATTTCATGCAAACATAACTTTGTGTTTCAGCTAATATTTTACCCTTTTCAGGATAACATTAGCAAACTTCAACTTCAAGGATCATGAAAATAGTTTACGGATGCTTCCAAACACGGATGTCAATCTATCGCTTGTTCAGATTCAACTTTTGAAAACAGTTTACGGATGCTTCCAAACACGGATGTCAATCTATCGCTTGTTCAGATTCAACTTTTGAAAACAGTTTACGGATGCACCAAACATGGATGCTAATCTATTGCTTATTCAACTTCAATGATCATGGAAACAGTTTACGGATGCTTCCCAACATGGATGTTAATCTATCGCTTGTTCAGATTCAACTTTTGAAAACAGTTTACGGATGCACCAAACATGGATGCTAATCTATTGCTTATTCAACTTCAAGGATCATGAAAACAGTTTACGGGTGCTTCCAAACACGGATGTCAATCTATCGCTTGTTCAGATTCAACTTTTGAAAAAAGTTTACGGATGCACCAAACATGGATGTTAATCTATTGCTTATTCATCTTCAAGGATCATGAAAACAGTTTACGGATGCACCAAACATGGATGTTAATCTATCGCTTGTTCAGATTAGGCTCATTGAAAACAGTTTACGGGTTCTCCAAACATGGATGTTAATCTATTGCTTATTCAGACCCCCAGCTCAGAGACGTTCTAGACATGGATACCTTTCTGATACTCATTCTTTCACCTACAACATACAGTTCAACAAACGTCCTTGGATGGCATCTTTAAGCCCATATCCGACAAGATTCTGTCACATCTCCAAATGGCATCTTTAAGCCCATTCCCTCAACTATGCTTTGACGAGTGCAAATTTATGGGCACTCTAGTGTCCAATCATCTTTTACCTTTGAGTCGCGAACGACAAACTTGCCAATCTAACTCTTCAGGTTCAAGAAGATTGAACAGGGGCAGCTATTGTACCCCAAAATTTGCCCTCCCTTTTTCACAAGAAATCACAACCCTAGGGTTTTCTCGGATTTTCAAGATTGGCTCAAGAATCGATCAAACAGACTTTTCTTTAGAAGTAAATCAAGAATTAGGGTTTTCTCTCGCATTTCTCAGAAGAAACGAAATTCTCAGAAATTCCATTAACTGTCACATTGTTTTCACACTTTTTTTAAGCCTACTGAAAGGTTACTGGTTGTTCTCAAGGCTTGTTTATCTAGGATAAGAGATAGGAGCTGAAACTGTCATTTGGAACATTCAGGTTCTTGTCTGATCCAGGTTAACCAAGATAATGTGTGTCTGTTAAAATGTTTGTTGGTTAATGGAATGCTTGCTTGTTTATTATATAATGTGTATTGTGATTGGAATACTAATGCAAGGTTATGAGATTACAGAGTTTTTGGGATTACTTGGATTTTAAGTTATCTGTATTGGAAATGCTGAAATGCAGTTTCAGTTATTTTAAATCAGGAATCTTAAATAATAAGTGAAGACTTGAAGAAAGAATGGCAAGATTATTGAACAGTAAAAGATTTTATTGGATGTCAGTCTGCCTCACAAAGATTTTTCAGATGATTGATACAAAAATAATTTATTATTTGAATATTGTAAGTTTTTAAAACTTATAGTATTTAAAAAATAAATGATTACAATAAATGGAAAATCTAAGTCTAAACCTAAGCTCCATTGCTCCCATGCTCAAAGTCTCTGGCTTCTACTGCTTTGTCGCTGTCCAAATTGCACTCACATGAAAAAGACAAAGGAAAAGAAGATTAGTACAGTTAATTGAAAAGAATTTTCAAACAGAAAAAGAAAGGAAAAATTCATCATTAAAATTTGCCGTCTGGAATCAGAATGCTTATTTTTCATCACGTTTTATTTTTCTCTTTGCAAATCACAAGAAGATTGCTCTTCTTGGTTCACAAAGAAAAAAATAAAAGTGCAAAAGAAGAATGCAAACAAAGCAAAAACTATTCAAATGAAACAGGCGGCAAAACTATCAAACATAGGCCAAATTGAAACATTGTAAAGTCAGCAAGCAAACAGCACAAGCAAGGTGCCAAGCATAACCCAATATACAATGCATTACATGACAGGAACCTGTTGTACCAAGCAGCACAAGCAAGGTGCCAAGCATAACCAAATATACAATGCATTACATGACAGGAACCTGCTGTAACAAACAGCACAAGCAAGGTGCCAAACTGAGCTACAAAACAAATTGCCCAAACTGAGTTACAAAACAAATTGGATGCAAACTGTACAAATGTAGCAACGCAGCGTGATAGCAGTAAAATGCAGTGGGAT
Source organism: Vicia faba (assembly GCA_948472305.1). Lineage (NCBI taxonomy): Eukaryota > Viridiplantae > Streptophyta > Magnoliopsida > Fabales > Fabaceae > Vicia > Vicia faba. The sequence continues at coordinate 1,435,821,618 of OX451736.1, forward strand.
GGCAGTAAAAGGCAAGAGGTAATCCAAAATCACAAGTCAAAACTTGTCACAGTTGTTCATCATTTTCCAGTCAAAAGGGCAAACTTTTCAGAATAATAAGAAAAGCAAAAAATGCTTTTTTCATAGAGAGAGAAAGAGAGAAGGATGTCACCTTTTTGAAGTGTACAGTTTGGCAAGAGGGCTGTCACAAGTGACAAACAAGAAAAAGATATAAGACTATCAAATGACAGTTTGAAAGGAAGAGAGAACATTGAGCCAAGCCTGAAAACTTAGAAGTCCAAACCTGCCCTCTCAAAACCAGTTACAACCAAACTGTAACAAAACTGCAAACTGTTAAGAGGTTCAAAAAAAACCCCAACCTACATAACAATCAATAGCCAAACTAAAAAACCATGGCAAAACTGCACAAGCTGAAGAATAGCCAAAAAAACTGCCTAACAGTTTCCAAAGCAATTGCAAAACCTGCCCAAACCTGTTAAGCAATCAAACTACAACAAATAACCAAGTTACAAAAACCAGCAATATCACCAAACTGCAAATCAAAACACACAACTCAAACCACAAAAACCCTGTTATCAAAATAGCCAAACTTATCAAGCTACACAAAACAGCACAAACTGTAACTGCATAGCCCAAACTGCAACAACCAAAAACCTGCAAGTTTCAAACTCAGAACAACAACCACCAAGGCCTAAAAACCCCAAAACCGGCAAAAGAACAACCAATCTCCGAGCAACCAAACTGCATTACCACACAGTCAAAACAAAAACAACCACAAAACTCTACAACCAAACCATTGTCCATAACAGAACTTGCAGAACAACAATCAAAGTTTCAAAAGTGAAACAATCAAGAACAACAGAGTTTTAGAACAAATCATCATTAACCTTCACATTCAAGAAGAGGGGGAAAAAGTTTCAGAGGCAAAGAAGTTTCAGAACAGCATCATCATCAACAAATCAAGAGAGAGGAAAAGAGTTTCAGAATCCAACAACAACAAAGTTTTCAGAAATATTTCATCATCAAACATCAACATTCAGAAGAAAAGAAAAGAGTTTCAGAACAATCATCAACCAACCAAAACAGAGTTTCAGAGTATCAACATTTAAGTTTCAGATTATCAATCATCATCAACGATCAATAGAGAGGAAAGAAGTTACCAAGAAGCTCGGCATCACTTTCTCCTCCGCCTCTAGCCACCAAGGAGCGCCGCCAGCCCAACCTCTCTCTTTCATCATAGCGAAAACCCCAAGGTACATTTCTTCACCTCAATAAACCATGCAATGCATTAGATTAGTCAAACTGTAAAATCAAACTAGAACAACATAAGCAAACATGAACAAACTGTTAAAATCATAAGGTGAACAAAATGTACCATTTTAGACCAAGGCCTTTGTATGTTAGGAAGAGGATAGAGAGTGGGGGTGGCGCTCTGGCGGCTTAGGTCTAGAGGGAAATCAGAATCGCGTTGAGAAAGATGAAGAAGAGAGAAAACGAGAGAGCGGCGCCGCTGTGATTTTCGTTCCACAAACCCTAAAATCCTGAGTCCCCAACCAAAATGTGAACAAAATTGTGTACTGGGCCTTGGGCCCCAAAATCCATAAGCCACACGAATTGGCCAGCACACCCCCCTTTTTTCTCCATTCTGACTTTTTGTTCTTTTTCCATTTTCATTTGGGCCTAACCCCAAACAACTCTTAAGGCCCATTTTGTTTGTTTTTTTATTTTATTTTTTCAATTTAATTCATTTTATTTCTTTATGTTAAAATAACATACTAACATTTAAAACTTTTTTTGTAAAATAAATTAGTTTCTTTTATTAGTCTATTTAAATCATTTTTTTTATACATGGTAAAAATACTAAAAAACAAAACTTTTAAATTGATTTAGTTAGTTTGCTTCCTTTAAAGTTTTTTTTATCATTTGATTAATAAAACACGAAAAGAATAATAACATATTTAATCTTTCTTTTTTAGAATAGATTTTTATTTATTTATTTTCAATTTAAATACATGCATTTCATAATTTATTGATTCTCTTTATTTTTATGTCTTGTTATAGCTTTATATTTGAATTACGACGATTTGATTTGGTTGTAATATTTGGCCATTATTATTCTTGTGAGACTCATTCCCATTTGTAAATAATTGTACCCCCATCCCCGGATGCTTTTGTAATAGTTTAGATTTTTAATTCTCGCACTTTATGCTTTCAAATATGCCATGACTAGAGATTAGGGTTTGTATGTGAAAATCCAAAATCAATCGCTAGATGACCTAATACAAGACCTAAATGCATGAAAATGACAAACACAATTCACACTTGCACCTCTAGGGTAACCTCGTTTGTTGCCTCGGAAATGCAATCATGTCCCTCGAATATGAGACACTCTAGCAAATGCCCCTTCGATAAACAAAGATCGTAGTCCCTCGATGACCCTCGATGTTGCCTTCAATAAAACGATCTCGTCCCTTACAAAATTGCTAGAGCATCTCACAAGTTGTTTTCAATGATTGTATGCGATGGCCCGCGCCTGTCCCGTTTAAACATCCTAATACAAGGTTGTTTACCAAATGCAGTGGTAAAGCAACACTGTCAAAAGGGTTAAAAACATATAGGAAAGATTTTTGAGTAAAATAGGGTAGACAACTCTTAGTTACTTGATCAAAGCTTGCAAAAAATCCTTGCTATTTTCAAACACACATCACAACACAAAACATTTCCCAAATCAAACTTTCAAAACATTGAAATATCTTTTCAAAAGACAAACACCTTTGTATATATTCAAACAAGAATCATTACAAAGGTTGCCACAACGATGGCCTCTTTTCAAAGCATTTTCAAAACCACACACACAAAGCACCATTTCAAACAATTGAAAAGAAAAAGCAAGTGATCTAAACAAGTAACTAAGAGCCCATGGAAAACCATGGATGAAAAGGGTGCTTACACCTTCCCTTTTCATAATCTACCCCCCGAACCCAAGAAAACATCTCAAAGGTCTTTCATGTGCTTTTTGACCTTTCCTTAGGATAAAATAAAAAGTCGGTGGCGACTCTTACTAAACCGCACAATTGCGAACACAAACGCAAAACCTCAAGTCAGTTCTCCCACCGTATCACATCGAGTACCGTCAAGTATAGGATCAGAGGTCTCCCTTCAACTGGCGGCATCAGAATAGGAGGTTCTTGGAGATACTCTTTGATCCTTTCGAAAGCGGCCTGACATTCATCGTTCCATCTTACCACTTGATCTTTTTTCAGTAACTTGAAGATTGGCTCACAAGTAGCAGTCAGGTGCGAGATGAATCAGGCAATATAGTTCAGACGTCCCAGAAAGCCTCTGACTTCTTTCTTTGTTCGGGGAGCCGGCATTTCTTGTATAGCCTTCACCTTGGCAGGATCCACTTGAATACCTTTACCGCTTACGACGAAACCCAGTAGCTTACCAGATCTCACCCCGAAGGTGCACTTGTTCGGGTTTAACCTCAGCTTGTACAACTTCAACCTGTCAAATAACTTCTGAAGGTGGTCAAGGTGTTCTTCCTCAGTCTGGGATCTTGCAATCATGTCGTCGATGTATACCTCAATCTCATGATGGATCATGTCATGGAACAAAGCGACCATGGCGCGCTGATACGTTGCCCCAGCATTCTTCAATCTGAAAGGCATGACCTTATAGCAGAAGGTACCCCATTGAGTAACAAAGGTTGTCTTCTCCATGTCTTCAGGATCCATTTTAATCTGATTATAACCGGAGAAACTGTCTATAAAGGAGAATACCTTATGCTGAGCGGTGTTGTCAACCAGAACGTCGATATGAGGTAGAGGGAAGTCATCTTTGGGGCTTGCCCAGTTCAGATCCCTATAGTCAACACACATTCGAACTTTACCATCCTTTTCGGCATAGGAACCACGTTGGCAACCCACTGTGGGTAAGAAGTAACTGCTAGAAAACCGGTATCAAACTGTTTCATAACTTCGGCCTTGATTTTCTCAGACATCTCTGGGTGCATTCGGTGGACTTTCTGTTTCACTGGAGGACAATCTTCCTTGGTAGGCAAGAGGTGAACCACAATATCGATATCCAACCCAAGAATATCTTCATAAGACCAGGCAAAGATCTCAACGTAGTCATGCAGCATCTGAATCAACCGTTGTTTAACACTAACTTCCAGATTTGCACCGATCTTGACCTCTTTCTTGTCTATCTCTGTACCCAGATTCATCGTTTCCACTGGCTCTTCATGCGGCTGTATAGCCCTCTCTTCCTGAAGTAACAGTCTAGCAAGTTCACCTGGCACTTCACAATCATCTTCACCTTCGTCTTCGGCTAAGTTGATCGGACTTTTGAAGTCATAATTGGCAGTAGCAGAGTCGTTATCAGTGGGATCCAGAGTGGATGTAGACCTGTATATGTGAGTGTGTGTAAAATAGCTATTTTTCAATATATAATAAAAGAAAAACAAGGAGCGCAAAATTTGAAATGCAAGAAACGTCCAATGCTTTTATTAATGATATATGTAGATGACACACATAAAGCCCTCACAAATGAAGCCACGGTGCCCCGGGTAAGACATCGGGCCGTAAAGTTTAAAACATTGTCTGTTACAAACTCAAAACAAAAGTTTCATTACTGGGTAACAAAAGAAATTGGGATGAAGTCCTTTGCTGTCTAGTTGCTTAGTCCATCATCAGTAGTTGGGTAGATCCAACTGTCGAACTCAGATTCTTCAACATCGTCTTCAATGGCATTTACTCCTGAATTGATGATGAACAGGGGAGCTTTTCCGATCCGTGCACTCCGAACAGCCCTTTGAGCTTCTGCAGTGAAACCCAAACCAAACTTGTTAGTCTTATGTGCAAAATCAGGGAGCTGGCCCCAATTTGCACACCCACCTTTCTCAACAACAGCCCGTGCATCCTTGAAGGAAGCCATCTTCATGGGAGGATCTTCGGTGACAGTTTCAGCTGATGCCAATGTTTGGGGTACCTCTTCAAAATGTTGAAACGGGGTTTCAATGAACTCCCCATCCATCTTTACATATCGGAAAGAGTTGAGGTGGCTCACCATGTACTCCTCCTCTCCTCGTACCGTCACAATTTTTCCTTTTGACTGGGTACTTCAGCATCTGGTGGAGCATAGAAGTCATTGCCCCAGCTTTATGGATCCATGGGCGACCCAGCAAACAAGAATAGGATGGTCGAATGTCCATCACATAAAAAGTAGACGCAAAGACCTGAGAACCAACCTTCACTGGAGTATCCACTTCTCCGTGTACCATTCTTTTTGACCCATCAAAGGCCCTAACAACAATGTTACTTGGCTTCAACTCTAGACCCTCACATTCCAACCGGTCTAGAGCTTTCTTAGGCAAAACATTCAATGAGGAACCAGTATCCACCAATACATGGGTAAGAGTAGTGCCCCTGCATTCAATGGAGACATGCAGGGCATCATTATGATTTCTCCCCTTAGCAGGCAGGTCAGCGTCAGAGAAACCTAACCCATTATCAGCAGTCAGACTAGCCACACAATCTTTAAACTGATCAGCTGATGTTTCTTGCGGCACGTGCGTAGTCTTCAGGAAAGCAATCAGAGCCTTGGCATGGGCTTCTGAGCAAAGTAACAGAGACAACATAGAGATTTTAGATGGGGTTTGCCGCAGCTGCTCGACTATATTATAGTCGCTCTTTTTGATAATCTTCAGAATTTCTTCCATCTATTGTCTAGAGGCTTCAACTGTAATTGTCTTTGGTGCCTCCGTCCGGGCAGGTTCATCAGTGGTCCCTTTACCCCGAGTGTCAGATGACTCGGCAACAGGGGTAAGAATGGGAACTTGAACAGGACTAGTAGCAGGTACACTAGCAGGTGTAATAACAACAGGTTTCCGAATAACTGGTGGAGAGATCTCAGGGGAGAAAAGCCTTCCATTATGGGTGACTTTACTAGATCCCATGATATTGCTTACGTCAGTATCATCCTCTTCAGCCCTCAAGTCTTGCTTAACTCCGTGATAGTAAACGTCAGCCCCATAATGCCAAGGGACAGCTTTATTGGATGTATAGGGGATAGGCCCAGGAAAAGTGATGATCAATGGTGCGATTCTTGGAACAGATGTAATTCTAACAGGCTTTCTCGAGGAAGCCTTGGAAGGATTGTCGAAAATGGTGATGATAGCAACTTCTTCAGCAGGAACCAAAGGAACAACAGTCTTCTCAAATAGAATTTCTTTATTATCCATCAGGCATGGGACACCTGACTTCAAAAGATGACAACCGATAGGTAGGACAGAACACATACGGCAATCTTCATTACAGCCCAGAAATAAACCGGCTAACAAAACGTTCTTCTTTACAGTCATCAATGGGGTAACAATGTCGTTCACAGAAACCACAAACGAGTCTTCATCTATAGCATTCACTCCATGCTTTGGCATATGAGCAGTCACAACATTAGGTCTTTCAGGTGCTTCGAACTCAATCTCTTTCGCATCAATTAAGTCATGTACCTTATTCTTCAAAACCCAACAATCATCTGTATCATGCCCCGGGCTATCAGAGTGAAAGGCACAACAGGCATTAGGGTTGTACTTCGGTGATGTTGTATTTGGATTCTTCGGGGCCTCCCTTGGAATCACAAGACTGGTCTTTAATAACTGCGGCAGAATCTGGGATAAAGTCATGTTGAGCTGAGTGAATTGTCTTCGAGGTCTCTCGGCCCTTGACTGATTGTTGTGCTAAGAAGCACCAGCAGGTCTTGATATAACCACCGCATTAACAGCTTGGTGGCGTTCAGGTCTATTCTAACTTTTTGAGCTGTAAACAGCACTCGACTCTTTCTTAAAAGGCTTCTTATCGGTGCCTGATGAAGTACCCTTCTATATTTTACCAGATTCGATACCAGCCTCAATTCTTTCCCCGGTCATAATCAGCTCCGTAAACCCGGACGATGAACTTCCAATCAGATGGTTAAAATACGGACCAGACAAGGTCCCCAGAAACATATCCACTAGTTCCCTATCAGCCAAGGGTGGTTGCACTCTTCCGGCGAGGTCCCTCCACTTTTGAGCATAATCTTTGAAACCTTCACCCGCACCCATGGACATACCCTGGAGTTGGGTACGCGTGGGAGCAAGGTCGGCATTGTATTGATACTGCTTGTAGAAAGCAGCGGCCAAATCTTCCCAATTACGAATACTAGCTCCTTCCAGCTGATAAAACCATTCAAGCTGAGTCCCTGAGAGACTGTCTTGAAAGAAGTGGATCCAGAGATTCTTGTCAGCGGTGTATGGCTGAATCTTCCTAACATACGAACGGAGGTGCAATTTTGGGCAAGATACCCCGTCGTACTTAGCAAAGGCTGATGCTTTGAACTTATGGGGAATCACTACCCCAGAAGATAAACCCAAATCACCAAAGTCCAGACCAGGCACTTTCTGAACTTCCATCACGCTCAATCGGTCTTCCAATTGTTTATATCTATCCTCAGTCGGAGGATACTGGACTTCGTCGAAGTCAGTCTCGTTGTCTGATACCACAGGGCTAGGAACCCTCCTTTCTTCCTGATTATCTTTCCCTCCAGGTGACGGGGTCAAATCAACCTCTTCTCGTAAATCATTTCTGAATCTGTGACCCATATTAAATAAAACCGTCTTCTTCTTTTTCTTCTCTTTCAGGATAAGGGCCTTCAGATCTTGCTGACCCTTAGCCAAACTCATAAACAATTCTTGGAACTGGGTGTTTTGAGCCTGTAGAGCCTTGATTGCTTGTTCAGTTGATGGCTCAGCAGACATGATGCTGAAATAAACAGCGAAGAAGATGAGAAAAACTGTAGGGTACCTGTTATGAGGTGCATGGAATGAAATACGTATGATATGATTTCAAAGACATCGAGAGATTCACATTTGTAAACAAAAATGAAACACACTTTTATTAGATAAACTTGGAATTCAATTGTTCAACAGATGCCTTTAAGGCGTTACAAGAAAGAAATACTGAAAAGTAAATCAAAAACTAGAAATGATCAAAAAGACAATCAATGCTCCCATGGTCGTTTCTTGTCGGTGCGGACATAGTCATTGAGAATCTGCTTGTTCTCCAGCTGCCTTGTCAACTTCTGAATCTTTTGCTCTTGCTCATGATACTTTTCTCGGTAAGTATCTCGTTCTTCCCTCAGCTGCATCCAGTACCTCTTTAATGCCCCAATGTCAGTAGGCATGTAAGGGTGTAGGATGGTAGGAGGAACCCCTTCTTCATCAGCAACTTCAACAATGATAGGCAAGACGGCTTCGTAGGGCATTCCCATCTTTTGGGCACGTATGCAAACCCATCGGAGATATGGTTCCATTGGTAGAGAAGTCTTTGCACCCAGCTCGTGTGGATCAGATCTGTGTACTCTATCCCAAGCTCTTATGAATATGCGGCGTTGCTCGTCACTATCCCCCTGGAAATCAAAAAAAATACTAGGCATTAGCAACTCATGAGGTCCTTCTCTCCTAGCACGGTCAAACTGACGTAAGGCCAAACACGAATTATAAGTGATTCCTCCATGGGTTCCTATCAGTGGAACATTGGGGTATTCCCCACAGCGATCAATAATAGCCATGTCTTCCATGCCCTTAATAGTCCAAATGATGTCATTATGAGAGAGAGACATGATCCTGTAGGCCCAGCCCATGCCTTCCTTGTTCTTCAAGACTATTTGGGGAGGTGAGAAATAAACCACCTCGCCAACAACGGAGCACAGCACATAAGGGTTCCCCGCCTCTGAGCAGTACGAGCATAAAGAGAATGAAGAATGTCACCCAAGAGAGTGGGCACAGGATTACCGGAGATGAAGATTTTTACCGCATTCACGTCAACAAAGGAATCGGAGTTAGGAAACAACACCAAACCATATATCATAAGAGCCAGAATGTCTTCAAATTCCTGGAAGTCTAGACTGTCCCAGAACTGATTAGCCTTACCAACCAAGAATTTAGTCAAAAAGCCCTTTGCTCCACTTCTAGTTTCCCAGTTTGACATTACCTCAGCCTTTGTCAGATGAAGGGCTGAAGCAATCTCTTCTGGCCTAAGGATCTTCTCTTAACCTGTAAACGGGGTTTGCTCTAGAATAGGGATACCCAGTAGATCAGAGAACTCTTCCAAGGTAGGGACCAGCTGGTAGTCTGTAAAAGTAAAGCAATGGTACAGTGGATCAAAGAACTGGACTAAGACTCTCATCATCTGTTCATCCATCTTGGAAGTGACCAAACCAAGAAGGTGCCCATGTCTTCTGATGAAAGAGGTAGTATCTGGCATCTTTGTAACCAATTCTTTAAGCAGAGTGGGAACCTGGACAAAGTTGATCCGGATGGTGTTTCTACGCATGGGTGCCATGACCTACAAAACAGAACAAAGATGAATTTCTCCTGTCTTTGAAATAGGTTAGTCCAATGCAAGATGCATGCAATGTCATGATGTCATGATAGAAAACACACCACAAGTATCCACAAATAGTAAACATGGTAAAGGCAAGCAAGTCACACAGAGAGCCCTTAGATTTTAGGCTGGCAAGGAGCTTAGGTATTACCCTCTTTCAGTTTAGTTGGTTTAAACCTGTCTTAAAAATAGTAACTGGGTTCTAGAGGATCTCAATATCACTGACTACCCTCGATCGGTCATAATTCCAGTTTAGCAACCTTTTCTTGCGGTCGGAATCATCGCGAGAGTTTAGTCTCAATGAGTGTAGCATACTGCTACTGTTCTATGGCCAAGTTGGTCAATTTAAAGGTTCTAAGGTCAGTTGGTGCTTAATGACCCCTTAGCAGACCCATATTCTCCTCGTTGCGCCATAAGGGATATTGGTACATACTAAAGTGCCACACCAACGTAGCTACTGCTTCAACCGTATCGGTCTATGCCGTACAGTTCCCTCACAATTTATTGCTACTTACCTAAAGGGTATCCCCCAGATCCAGGTTAGGACCTATAGTAACTCTGATTCAACCCACAAAGATAAATCATACAAGTCAAGCAATTGAAAACATTATGAACTATTCCTAAGGTATACCCCACTTATTAGTCCCCAGCAGAGTCTCCAGTTCTGTGATACGGTGGGAAGAACTAACTGTTTTTTGGAATGCTGATTTGTGTTTTGCGTTTGTTTTTGCAAAATGTCGCGGTAAGCAAGAGTCTCCATCGACTTTTATTTTATCCAACAAGGAAAGGAAAAAAGCACAGAAAAATTCCTTTTTCGAGATTTTCTAGGTACGGGGGGTAGATTATAGAAAGGGAAGGTATTAGCACCCTTTCTATCCGTAGTTATCTACGGGCTCTTAGGTACTTGCTCAATTGTTTTCAAAATTTCTTTCTTTGTGCTTGTGGGTTTGAAAAAGTTTTTGTTTTGAAAACTTTGATTTAACTCTTGCTTCTGTCCTCAAGAGTGTATGAAGTGTTTTTGAAAACTTTGTTCGAAAAGTGTAAGTGTGAAAAAAGTTTTGTTTTGAAAGAGCAAGTATATAAGAACCATCTACCTACTCGAAAAAGGAATCGTTCTATGCTAATTTCCTTTAGACAATGCTATCATACTATTGATGAGTAGGTAGCATCGTCGTTGGAGTTTTAAGGGTCAATTCGAATTAGGGACTTACGGTCAACAAAGCAACGTTAGGACGCCTTAGCGGTAACCCTAATGTCTTAGATCATTTGTTTTGAGGCAACAATATCCGAGGCAACCTTTCCGAGGCAACTTATGATCTTTGGACAAGAGGACGACCTCTAAAACGACCTATACTCAATGACCGTGTATGAAGGCAACCAAGTGGGGTGTACCCTAAGAGTGCGCATGTGCGAGTGTGTCGTTTTCAGTTATTTTTATCTTTGTACATGTTAATGGTGATCTAAGTTTATTTTAGGTTAAAACATTTAATCTTGTCATGCATACCTATTATCAAGCATCTAGCAATTATATTTTGCGGAAAATAAATTGCGGAATTTTAAATTACAAGGCATCGGGTATTTACATCGCCAAAGACAAACCCTTTAAAAATAAATAAAACGATAAAAAATAATAAAAGTCTTATTAAACTATTACAATCCGGGAGCAAGTACAATATTGAATAAATAAATCGTGTGCGGGAGATTAAATCGAGCGCAAAGTTCTAGGGTTTTGACCCTTTTTTGAAAGAAAAGATTCTTTTTGTTATTTTTATTTTAAGAAAGAAATTAATCTAAATTAATTACTAGATTAAATTAATTAAATTAATTAAAAAAATAAATTATTTTTGGGTTTTTGGTATTTTAAGAAAGAAATAAAAATTAATTGAATTAGTAAAAACCTAATTAAGTCTAATTTAATTTTAATTATTTACAAAAATATATTAAAGTTATTCTAATTAAAACCTAAGTTAATTTAATTAGTATTTATTAATAAAAATAAAAATTAAAGTTTGATTAAATAAAGAAAATATTTTGTGATTTTTATTTTATAAAGAAAAGAATTTTTTGATTGGTTAGTAATTAAATAAAAATATAAAAACAAATAATTAAAATAAAATAAATAAGATGAAAAGAAAGGGGGTTTGGGCCTGATTTTGGTGGTCTGAATAGCAATGCTTAGGCCCAATTGTGTTGGCCCTTCATTGACTTTGCAGATCTGGTGGGCGTGTGTTGACTTTGTCTATGGTGGACCCTCACCCCTGGATCACCAGATTTGGCCTTTGGCCATCTGGCCATTGGATATGTGAAGGTATATGGTATGTTGCATGCTTGGATACGCACTTGATCACCTTAAGAGAAAAAAACAAATGGAAATTGGGGGGACCTGGGATTCGAACCCAGGTCCTGATGGATATTGGCATGCACGCTTACCACTAGGCCACTTTGTTCTCTTTGTTAATAATATACAAATAAATCATAATATAAGAAAATAAGTCAATATGCCAGCAAACAAAAAAATGTGCGCGTGATTTCAATGGTCCAACGATGGCGTGACACGCATCATCTTCAACCTCATGTCTGTGGCTAAAACATTTCAGGCCTATACCAACGGACAGAAGTCCGTAGCTATAAACCAGGCCATCTCCAAAAATTGCTACGAGCCACAAAAATGCATTTCAAGGGCATGGTTGTGCTCGTCTCATCATCCCGGTCACAACCATGCCCTTCTTGATGGACAATTATTCCTGAAACAGAAACACCCAAAAATATCCACGAAACCCTAGCTATGGCATCTTGCAGTATAGGTCAGATAAACAAAATTGAATAATGCCAATAGTTTGGAAATGTTATGAGGATTACAAATATACCAATAATTTACTCAAATGATGCAAGAATGATGAATCACGATTTCAAGAACAGAGCGAGTTATCTTGACACTTACAGCGCATTTGGGTGTATGAGCAAGCTTGATTTTGGTCCAGGAAGGTTGAGTGAACACCCAGGAAGAGATTGGGACAGGTCTCAGCTTTTGAAAGTGTCTCTAGATATGGTTTCGAATTCAAGATTTTTAGTGTTTTTTCCAAACTTTGTTCTGCCTCTTCTTGCAGCCTCCAACCCTTATTTCGATTCCTTTCGCTTCCTTATGTACTATGGAGTGCATTAGGTTAAGAATTATGGATTGAATCTCTCTAAATCAATGCCTTGGGATTTGATTTGATTCACTCTTTACAACTTTCCAAATTTGCCAAATCTCAATCCTTTTGCTCATGAATTGGTGAGATTCGAGTTTGATGATGATATTGATGATAATCAAGACCTGAAATAGCAAAAAGATCTCATGTAATCAAAGCTTTGGATTTTATATGATTTAATTTTGATTTAAAATGAATAAATTCAATAAAAATCAAATTAAATAATAAAAATAAGATATGGGCTCATGGCTGAATCTAGGACACGTGGGAAATGATGCAAGCTCAAATCAAGTGGAAAAGAATGGGCCCATTTGACAAAATTTTAAGTTTTGAGGATAGTTGACTTTTGGCAATTTTGCAAAAATGTCCAACTTCAATAATGCATAAATTCTTCAATTTTGAACTTTTGGAGGTGTTCTTGGACTTTTTAGAAAGCTTGAGATTCTCTATAACCAACCCTTTTGGTCTCATCTCATTTTGATATTCCATGTTCAAGTTATAAGCTTTGGCAAAAAAGGTGTTTTTGTTGACTTTCAAAAATGACCTATAATGTCCAAATTTATAACTTCTTGTGAGTGCATTTCTTGATCTTGGGGTATGAAGATGGACTGTAGGAAATTGCATCCTCTTCAAAATGAGCTTTTGATGGATCATTTATCATAAAGTATGAGAAAGTTATTCTTGGTCAAAGTTGAGTTGACTTTTCCTACAAAACCCTAATTTAGCAACTTTTGAGTCTTGATGAATTTTGAGCAATCCTTGATGAATCATGATCAAACCTTTATAAAATGATGAAATATCCTTCAAAATGATAATTTTGACAAAAAATCTTGAAGTATGACTGTATGTAGGTCACAGTTGACTTTTGCCCTAGCACGGTCGATTTTTGGACCCTTTGAGCAATTGACTGAGAAAACTTCCTCTGTAAGGCTTGAAACTTGACATGGATGACCTTGAGAACCTATTAGGACATTGGGGAGAACTTGAGGTCATTTGGATACAAGGATCTTGATGCAACACAAAACCCTAATTTGGGGTTGACTGCCTTAGGAGATGACTTGTCTGACCCACTCTTGAGCAACCTTGAGCCACTTGGAGATTTTTCTTGAAATGTTTTGAGGAATATGAGAGGGAAAATTTTGGGGTACAACAATATGAATTTGAACATAATTACTGTTTACAAATAAACAAAGTGGAAAAGAACAATTACTGTCAGGTTGAAAGGAAAGGAAAACGTCTTTGGGCTATTCCATGAGCAATCCCTACAGTACATCATCTAGATCCCCGACGGAGCTAAAACCTTGAAATACATATCCCCAGAGGAGTTATAATTTCAAACCCTTGATCCCCATTAGAGTTAGAACTTCAAACTCCCAAATCCCCAGCAGAGCCAACTATCAATCCACAGCGGAAACCATCCAGTTTCTCTAAACTCCCCAGCAAGTTATCTTGAAGCCTGGAACTCAACCAAATAACAGTTAACTTTTGTCTCTCCCCAACCTAGGGTAACTCCCCAGTAGAGTGGTAGACGACCGAAAACTCCTGAACTTGCTCTCCAGCAGTAAGCCTTCTCCCCACAGAGTTTTTACTTTTCAACAGAATGAAGATTCTCATTCTTAATTCCCCAGTGAAGTCACCAAAGTTTTATTGCTCCCCAACAGAATGAAGATTCTCATTCTTAAATCCCCGCAGAAGTCATCAGAGTCTTCCTTATTCTCTAACAGATCAATGATTCCCATTGTAATCCCCAGTAGAAGTCATCAAATCCTCTAGATTCCCCAAGCAGCTTTCTCAAGCAGTTTGGCATTACTCTCACAACAGATTTTTTGTCAATACTCCAACTTCAAGACATGAAGGATCCCTACATCCCCACAGAAGTTTCCAAGGATTTCTTACCATCAGCAATCAAGGATTTTTAATCCCCAACAGTCGCCCATGATTTATTTTCCCCGACAGTAGTCAAGGATTTTTATTATCCCCAGTTGTCAAGGATTTATTTTCCTCAACAATACAGCAAATCGGCTTACATGCGCATACATTACATTCATATATCATAAACATTGATAAAGCACATTTGTTGCATCATACATTTCATGCAACATAATTTTGTATTTCAGCTAACATTTTACCCTTTTCAGGATAAGATTAACAGCTATCATTAACAAATGTTCAAAGATTGCAGATACAGTACAGATACGCTCCAGACGCGGATGCTATTCTATTACTCATTTGGATCTCAACTTCAGATACAATCCAGATACACTTCAGACACAGAAGTCATTCTGTCAATTGTTCAGATTCCAGTTCAGATACGCTCCATATACGGATGCCATCCTGATACTTATTCAGATTTCAACTATCAGATACATATTAGATACGCTCCAGACACGGAAGCCATTATATTTCTCATTCAGACTTCAACATTCAGATACAGTACGGATACGCTCCAGACACGGAAGCCATTATGTCACTCATTCAGATTCAGACTTCAGATACAGTATGAATACGCTCCAGACACGGAAGCCATTATGTCACTCATTCAGATTCAGACTTCAGATATAGTACGGATACGCTCCAGACACGGAAGCCATTTTGTCACTCATTCATATTCAGACTTCAGATACAGTACGGATACGCTCCAGACACGGTTGCCATTCTCTCACTTATTCTGATTCTCCCCAACTCGGATACGCTCCAGACATGGTTGCTATTCCTTTGCTCATACAGATACAGTTTCCAGATATAGTTCAGATATGTTCCAGATACGGACACCATTCTGATGCTCATTCTTTTGACTTACAACTTACAACTCAACAAACATTCTTGGATGGCATCTTTAAGCCCATCTCCAACAAGATTGTATCACCTCTCCAAATGGCATCTTTAAGCCCATTCCCTCAACTACATCTTGACGAGTGCAAATTTACGGGCACTCTAGTGTCCAATCATCTTTTACCTTCGAGTCACGAACGACAAACTCGCAAATCTAACTCTTCAGGTTTAAGAAGATTGAACAGGGGCAGTTGTTGTACCCCAAAATTTTCGCTCTCATATTATCAAGATTTTCCTTACAAGACTTCTTAGACTCAATACAAGATTAGGGTTTGCTCAGCTCAAGACTTCATCTTGCACTGATGACTTGAAATTAGGGTTTGAGTTTGCACAAGGATTTTTGGACCATCAATGCTTCATGTGACTTTCATACACCATCTTGTACCCCTAAGATTTCTCATACCAAGTCTCAAGCTTTCAATCACATTTTTGACCAGTCAATTGGACAGTTGACCTAAAAATCAGCTGTATTGGGGGAAAAGTCAACTATGGCCAATTTACAGTCAAACTTCATAATTTTTTAATTCACAACAACATTTTAGGCTCCTATGTACCATTTGATCAAGTTTGGATCACAACTCCTCAAGAAATTTGATCAGATCATTAAAAGGGCAAAATGTTCAAAATTAGGGTTTTGACTGAGAAAGGGCAATTTCTGATTTTTTGACCTAGGCAATGACCAATTGGGTTCAAGCATGATTCCAAGGATTCAATAGCATCATCTTTACCTAAGTGTATAGTTCAAAAGATCTCAAATGCATAGGATTGACAGATGAATTCTGCAGTCAACTGATCAAAAGTCAACTGTACACTGAAAAGTCAAACTTTGACTTTTTAGTCAAAATCAAGTGCCAAGGGTCATAATTCATCAAGATATGTCAAAATGTGAAACTTGTTGATCAAGAATCCCAAAATTGCAAATTAGGGTTTTAATTTGAAAAATTTTCATAACTTAGAATTTTTTTAAGTATCGAAAATTTCTTATTTTTTCCTAACTTTTCACCACTTTTTCACCATGATTCAATTTGATTCAAAGAAAACTTCCAACATGAAAGTTGTATTCCTCCATGAAATCTACAACTTTGATTCACAAAGTTTTCCCAAAAGATGCTTGTATCTCAAGTTATGAATTTGTGAATAGGGGTCTATAAACTTTTTAACTTAGTGAAATTTTGCCCTAATTTAGGCAGGTTTTTGACCTAACTTCATGGAAATTTTTCACCTAGTTCCAAGAGGTATCTCAAAATTCATTTCAAATATGGATTGTAAAGCATGTTACAAGCTTTCCAAAATGTCCAAGAACTCTCCAATATCATTTGTTGTTAGGGAGAATCGAAGAAGAGAAAATGGCATTTTATCACTTTTATTCAAGCCATTTTCACAATGCACCAACTTGCAAATCAGATCCTAGCATGCTTGTACCTTGAACTACAGGTCCTAATCCCTTCTACACTCCATAATTAAATGCTATCTCAGTGGTTAATGGCTTTATTTTTGACCTTTAGAGCATTGTACAAGAGTTTAATCCATAAATGGCATAAAGGGCACATTGCCATTTTCATAAAGCATGCTTTTTGCAACTTTGCAATTCTTGAGCCATGGACCTGTTTCTTTTGTGCAAGCATTGTCCACAGATATCAAGCTTTGTTCACCAACTCTCTGCATCCTATAAACAAGCAAGTACAAGCCTTTTGCATAGTCACTTCAACTTTTCTTCAAAAGCAAGAAAAGTTGCAAAAGTCAAGGGAACTTGCACATCTGATAAAGGGTGAGCTTGGCTTCATTCTAAAGGACTTCACAAACTTGTCTCAAGCAGAAACACGAAAGCAAAAGATCCTAAACACTCTCAAACTGAAAAAACACATTTTTCTGCCCAAGCATTGCAGTTTCTGCAAAACACTAGCCATCTCAATATTTGCTCGTGTGTTTTGCTTTGTAACACATCAAACATCTTCCACACATCCTACCTAAACTATCCAAGTCCTTGTCCTGGTTCTGTAAGCCCTATTTTCAGACATCACCATTTTCATTTTGGAAGGTTGCAGGTTGACTCATGCAGGAAGTTTCAGCCATCCACAAGGCCAGCTAAGCATTGGAATAGCTTGAGGGAACTTCAAGGAAGCTCACACGATCTTCAGGCCTCCCTCAAAGTCCCTACATTGCCATATCCAAACTCAGCTGAACAAGGTATTTTTCAAAACTCTATCTCTCTATTTAGGAATCCTCAAGCTTTGATTTGTGAAGCAAAGATGTAGTCCTTAACATGGTGAAGCTGTACATATGCATAGTTGTCATTTATATTAACTGAGCTAAGAGAATTTGATTGTTAAACATGTTGAAAAAACTAGGTCAGAAATTAGGGGTGATTAAATTCTCTCTGATCTTTGAGAGTTAGTTTACAAACTTTATATCACTGGAATCATGAGATCATAAGCTACATTTTTTGTGTTATGAGTTTTTGATTTTATGCAAGCTAGAGCAAGATACAGGTTTGAAGCAAAAAGTGCGCGTTTGGGAGAGGCTGGAGGACAGGGATGAAGTACTGGGCCTGGTGCGCCTTGGGCCTGTTTGTTCTACTTTCCACACCCCACTGATCCACTATCCACACCCCATTTGTATATTTTGTTTATTTTTCATATTTTCTTTTCATTTTTATATTTATTGCTTTTATTTATTTTTCTGAACATGAAAAAATCTTGAAAAATATTTTCTTTATTTTTTGCATTTTATTTTATTTTTTATCTTATTTTTTACATAAAATATTGATTATTTAGAATAAATAGAATCTATTTTCTTAAAATAAATAGTAAACACATTTAAAAATATCATACACTTTTATTTTTATTATCCATACACATAAAATATTATTTTTATACATATTTTAATTTTTAATATTTATTAATTATATTATTTATTATTTCTTGTATAAAAATAGACAAAATAAATAATAGTGAAACATATATTTTCTTTAATAAAAAATTAGGGTTTCCCCTTTCAAAATAATAATATTATTTTTTCTTATTTTTAGGACTTAAATAATTTTATTTTCTCATACATAAAACAAATACAAAACATTTTGCATAAATACATTTTATTTGCATATGTAAATACTTGTTTATTTATTTAATTTGCAAATATTCAATTGGGTTGTAATAGTATCTTAGGGTTTTATTTTGTGCAAATATCCCCATTCAAAAACTTGTATCTCCCTTCCCATAATAATTGTTGTAATAGCTTAGATTTATTTTACGCAATTTATCGCATTATATACATGTTTAGTAAAATTAGGGTTTGTATGATAAGACAAAAATCAAACAAATAGAATGACCTAATGCAAGACAAATGCATGAAAAATGACAACACCTTGCACACAAGCACCCCTAGGGTTTCACCCACTTGGTTGCCTTAACAAAATGGCCATGGTATGCATGCAAAGTATCTTGGCAAAACAAAACAAAACAAAAGATCATAGTCCCTCGATGACGCTATCAAAAGGTTGCCTAAAAACAAAATGATCTTGGTCCCTTAAAATGCTAAAGATACTTGGAAACATTGTTATCATGGTCATACGATGACCCACGCCCGTCCCGTTTAACATCCAAAGATAGGGTTGTTTACCAAATCAATGGTAAATCAACAATGTCAAAGGAATAAAAATGTACAAGAAAGACTTTTGAGTAGGTAGATAGCTTCTAGTTACTTGATCAATTTGTAAACAATCCTTGCTATTTTCAAACAAACACACACACATTTTCAAAACATTGAAACATTTTTCAAAAGACAAACATCTTTGTATACATTCTCACGAACGAGAATCATTACAAAGATTGCCTAAATGATGGCCTCTTTTCAAAATAATTTCAAAACCACACAAAGCACCATTTCAAACAATTGCAAAAGCAAAGCAAGTGATCTAAACAAGTAACTAAGAGCCCATGGAAAACCATGGATGAAAAGGGTGCTAGCACCTTCCCTTTTCATAATCTACCCCCCGAACCCAAAAACAATCTCAAAGGTCTTTCCTGTGCTTTTTTTCCTTTCCTTTTGGATAAAATAAAAGTCGATGGCGACTTTTGCTAACCGCAACATTTGCAAACACAAACGCAAAACCTCAAGTCAGTTCTCCCACCGCATCACAGCGTCTCTATCTGTAGAGACTCAAGCTATAATTGAGGAATTGTAGGTGGTGTGTGAATTTCCTGAAGTTTTCCCTGATGAGATTCTTGATGTACCGCCAGAGAGGGAAGTTGAATTTGCAATTGATCTTGTACCTGGTACCAGACCTGTGTCTATGGCACCATACAGGATGCCTGCATCTGAATTGTCAGAGTTAAAGAATAAATTGGAAGAGTTACTTGAGAGGAAGTTTGTAAGACCAAGGGTATCACCGTGGGGAGCTCCAGTGTTGTTAGTAAAGAAGAAAGATGGAAGTATAAGGCTTTGCGTTGATTATAGACAGTTGAATAAGGTGACAATTAAGAACAATTATCCGCTTCCAAGAATAGATGACTTGATGGACCAATTGGTGGATACTCGTGTGTTTAGTAAGATTGATTTGAGGTTGGGTTACCATCAGATTAAAGTGAAGGATGAAGATATTCAGAAGACGGCTTTCAGGATGTGTTATGGACATTATGAGTATTCAGTGTTGCCTTTCAGTGTTACTAACGCGCCGGGAGTATTCATGGAATATATGAATCGTATCTTTCATACTTATTTGGATCGGTTCGTGGTGGTGTTCATTGATGATATTTTGATTTACTCTAAGTCAGAAGAAGAGCATGCAAAACATTTAAGGGTAGTATTGCAGATTTTGAAAGAGAAGAAGTTGTATGCAAAGCTGTCCAAGTGCGAGTTTTGGTTGAAAGAGGTTAGTTTTCTTGGTCATGTGATTTCAGGTTGTGGCATTATTGTAGATCCATCGAAGGATGATGTTGTGTTGCAATGGAAAACTCTGAGGTCAGCTACTGAGATTAGAAGCTTCTTGGGATTAGCTGGGTATTATAGAAGGTTTATCGAAGGATTTTATAAGTTGTCCCTTCCGTTGACTAAGTTGACTTGTAAAGGTAGAGATTTTGTGTGGGATGTTCAGTGTGAAGAAAGTTTTATGGAATTGAAGAAGAGGTTGACGTCGGCTCCGATTTTGACGTTGCCTAATCCAGGAGAGCCTTTTGTGGTGTATTGTGATGCTTCTAAGATGGGTTTAGGAGGTGTGCTTATGAAAAATGGTAAGGTAGTTGCTTATGCGTCAAGGCAGTTAAGGACTCATGAGAAGAACTATCCTACGCATGATTTAGAGCTTGTTGTTGTTGTCTTTGTGTTGAAGATTTGGAGGCATTATCTTTATGGTTCTAGATTTGAAGTGTTTAGTGACCATAAGAGCTTAAAGTATTTATTTGATCAGAAGGAGTTGAATATGAGGCAATGAAGATGGTTAGAATTGTTAAAGGATTATTATTTTGGTTTGAATTATCATCCAGGAAAAGCGAACGTGGTAGCTGATGTGTTGAGTCAAAAGACTTTACATATGTCAGCAATGATGGTTAAAGAGTTGGAATTGATTGAGCAGTTCAGAGATATGAGCTTAGTTTGCGAGGTTACTCCGTAGAGTTTTATGTTGGGTATGTTGAAGATTAATAATGAATTTCTAGACAGTATCAGAGAAGCTCAGAAGTTGGATATGAAACTGGTAGATTTGATGGTTGGGAATGACCAATCTGAGAATAATTATTTTAAGCTAGATGCGCAAGGTGTGTTGAGATTTCGTAACTGGATTTGTATTCCTGATGATGCTGAGATGAAGAAAGTGATACTTGAAGAGAGTCATAGAAGTCAGTTGAGTATTCATCCAGGAGCTACAAAGATGTATCAAGATCTGAAAGGCTTGTTTTGGTGGCCTGGGATGAAGAGTGATGTGGCACGTTTTGTGTATGCATGTTTAACTTGTCAGAAGTCGAAAGTTGAACATCAGAAGCCTGCAGGGTTGATGCAACCGTTGGAAGTTCCAGAATGGAAATGGGATAGCATTTCAATGGACTTTGTGGCGGGGTTGCCTAATACTTTAAGAGGACATGATTCAATTTTGGTGATTGTTGATAGACTTATGAAGTCAGCTCATTTTATTCCTATTAACATCAGTTTTCCAGTGTCGAAGTTGGCTGAGATTTACACTAGTGTGATTGTGAAGCTGCATGGTGTTCCTTTGTGCATTATGTCAGATAGAGATCCAAGATTTACTTCTGATTTTTGGAAGGGTTTGCAAGAAGCGTTGGGTTCTAAGTTGAGGTTGAGTTGAGCGTATCATCCTTAGACAGATGGTCAGACTGAACGGGCGATTCAATCATTGGAAGACTTGTTGAGGGCATGTGTTCTCGAGCAGGGAGGTTCGTGGGATACCTATCTTCCGTTGGTGGAATTCACTTATAATAACAGTTACCATTCTAGTATTGGGATGGCACCTTTTGAAGCATTGTATGGTCGAAGATGTAGAACTCCGTTATGTTGGCATGAATCTGGTGAGAGTGTAGTACTTGGACCTGAACTTGTTCGTGAGACTAATGAGAAGGTGAAGTTGATTCGAGAAAAGATGAAAGCTTCACAAAGTAGACAGAATAGTTATCATGACAAGCGAAGGAAAGATTTATAATTCCAAGCTGGTGATCATGTGTTTTTGAGAGTTACACCTATGACTGGTGTTGGACGAGCATTGAAGTCTAAGAAGCTCACTTCTCGTTTTA
Source organism: Vicia faba (assembly GCA_948472305.1). Classification (NCBI taxonomy): domain Eukaryota; kingdom Viridiplantae; phylum Streptophyta; class Magnoliopsida; order Fabales; family Fabaceae; genus Vicia; species Vicia faba. The sequence goes on from OX451736.1 coordinate 1,435,843,800, forward strand.
TTGGATCGTATCAGATTTCAGAGAGAGTGGGGAATATTGCTTATAGAGTGGCTTTACCGCCTAATCATTTGAATTTGCATGATGTGTTTCATGTGTCGCAACTTCGGAAGTATATTTCAGATCCATCTCATGTGATTCATATGGACAATGTGCAAGTACGGGATAATCTTACGGTGGAGACGATGCCTGTACGGATTGTGGATCATGAAATAAATACTCTGAGGGGCTAAGATATTTCCTTAGTTAAAGTGGTTTGGCTAGGAGCTGACGGAGAGAGCGTGACTTGGGAGTTGGAGAGCAAGATGTGAGGCTCCTACCCTGAGTTGTTTGATTGAGGTAAATTTTCGAGGACGAAAATATTCTAAGTGGGAGAGAGTTGTGACGCCCGTAATTTAATTAATCATTTAATTAAATTATTTTTGGAATATTTGTGAAGATGTGTTATGATTAATTGGATTTTATTTATTAAGTGGAGAAATAATATTAGAATTATAATATTATTTGGTGTGAGCTTATTTTGAAGGAACAAAAGTAATAAGGGGGGTTTATTAGTTTGGAGCCCAATAAGGAATAAAGAAATAATAGGTTATTTTATTGTTGTTAGAAGGAATAGAAAGAAGCAGTAGAAGAATAAGGATTGAGAAGGAGAACGTGAAGCTGCTGGAAAAAGTGGAAAAACGGCAGAACGAGAATTCAACCGGAAATTATAGAGCGACCTTCAATTCAAGGTAAGGGTGGGGTTCTGACTTTATAATTGGGTTCATGATGATTGATATGTGGGGTTAGAGGTGATTATTGTTTTGTTATTGAATTGGATGTGTATGATGATGTATGATGAAGATTTGATGAATTTTAGATGAATAATGATGTCCCGATGTTGTTTGATCGATATAGAATCATAGGATAATTGTAGGTGATGATTTATCATGATTGTATTAAGTTTGTAGGGCTAAAACATGAATCCCGTAGTGAGAGGCAGGGAAGAAAATCGCAGAATTATACAGGAAGAATCTGAATGTGTCGACCTCAAACTTGATGCGTCGATACATGAGGGCCTAGAGACTCAGTATGAGTTGACACGAAGAGGCTTGCGTCGATACATGAAGGTTGAAAGACTCAGGATGAGTCGATCTATGGGATGCATGTGTCGATACATGCCGTGTGCAAGACTCGGGATGAGTCGATCCATGAGAGGATATGTTGACTCATGTTGTGCAGTTAGAGCAGTACGCGTCAATCCAGGGGGTTTTGCATCGACCCATAATGCCTGATTTTTGGCAGATTCAGTTTTAAAGTGCTGTAACTTGAGTTTTAGAATGTCGTTTGAGGTGTCGTTCGAAGCGTTGAATAGCTAACGCGATGAACTTTATTCTGGAGGATTTAAATGAATAATAGGGAGAGTAATCCTAGTAGCCAATTTAGGGTTTAGAATTAATTCCCATGTTGATCGTTGTGTTGGTTTTGAACAGAATGATGCAAATTAGATGCCTAGAGGCTGCTGTTAGAATCATAACAGTAGGATTTAGTGACAGTAATGATGTAAGAATTACATAATAGCAGTATGAATTACTGTGGTATTAATGTACAGTTGAGTTATTAGTGAGAAGTTGTTAATGATGTTGTGTTGATGATTTATAATAAATAAATGATGTTTGATGAATTGTTATGATGATATGAGATATTGATGAAGAGACGTTGAGATGCTTTTGAGATGTTGTTAATTTGAGATGTTGTTAACTTGAGTGTTGTTATTACATTCATGATTGTGTCGCATACATTGCATTTTTTGAGAAGGAGCTTATGCTCGTTGAGATGGCCTGTATTGACGAATTTTGAGATGAAGGCTATGCCTTGTTGATGCCTCTATTAATTGGTAAATTTTTGAGATGGGAGTTCTGCTCCAATGGTACCACATGCATTTGCATAGTATTGAGTCGCATTATATGATTGCATGAAGAAGTGTGTAATGATGTTGTGAATGTGTATTATTGTTGTGATTATTGTTGATTATGAGATGAGAAGTGGTGATATTATGTGATCTAAATTAATATATTAATTATCATGCGCTTTATTATATTGTTAGATATCTCACCCCTTCTGTTTGAATGCTGCCCTTATGTTGGTAACGTGCAGGTAATCGAGAGTGAAGGTTGTATACCTTCAATAGTTCCAGTCGGTGTCATTGCTCTGATATGTAACACTCTGGGGGATGAACGCTTGTTGTTTTTTATTGTTGATTATTATTAATTTGTGTTGTTTCAAAGTTGTTATATTGATGAAAAAAATTGTTATTGAGAATTCCGTTGCGTAGATGTTGAGTTATTTAATTAAAGATGTTATGATGATGGTTCATCCGATGTTTTGAAAGTGTTATATATCCACGATGAATGCAATGAGTTTTATAGAAGAATTTGTGACGCCCCGTTTCGTTTATATGATTGAATTTTATAACTCTGATTTATTTTATATAATTGCTTGGGGTAGAATTGGGGTGTTACAGCCTAAACGATGGCCTCTTTACAAAATACTTTCAAAAACCACACAAAGCACAATTTCAAACAAAAGCAAGTGATCTAGCAAGTAACTAAGAGCCCATGGAAAACCCTGGATGAAAATGATGCTAATACCTTCACTTTTCATAATCTACCCCCGAACTAAAAAAAAAACATCTCTAAAGGTCTTTCCTGTGCTTTTTCACCTTTCTTTTTGGATAAAAGAAAAGTCGGTGGCGACTCTTGTTAACTGCAACATTTGCGATAAAATGCAAAATCTCAAGTCAGTTCTCCCACCGCATCACAGTAACTTACTATAAACGATTGATAACCTGTTACTTGATTAAAGTATATCACTTTTTATTATTGTGTTCATTCCATAATCAATTTTAATATTTGCATATCCAACTTTCAATAGCGTGGTTCGTATAGACGAAAATTTTGAAAAACTTCCACTTGCACCCTTTTCTAAACAAATTCAAAACTAAAATTTTTATCTAGATTTTTTTGGCTTGATAATCTATTCACCCCTCTATATAGCGCCATCGTCTAACACATCATTTTAACCTTTTTATTTATTTTATTATAATTAGAATACCATATGTATTTATATTTAGTTAAAAATCAAATATATTATAAATTTTGTTAACTAACCTTTTTTTATATAAAAAACATTTCAAATAGCCAAATTTTATTCCATAAAAGACAAGTTTGAATGAAATTGTACTAAATATCATATTTTTAGCCCACTGGGTGACAAGAAATTCCTCTTTACTGATCCATTACAAATTTTTTCTTTTTATTTTTTTATAAGTTTATTATTATATAGCTATCAAAAATAAGATGGCAATGAATTTTTTATTTTTATATTACAACAACAACCAAGCATTATCTCGTTAACTGAGTTAGGCTACATTAATTAATTTCCGCCATAATATTTTATTCATGACCATGTTTTTATCCAAATCTCTAATCTCTAAATATTTCTTAATAAATTCTCTTATAATTTTTCTAGGTTTTTTATACCTATAGATGTTTGCCCCCTCTCCATCTGATCTATTCACTATATCAAATAATCTATACATCTTCTCTCTACCTGTTCAAACCACCTAAGTCTATTTTGCACCATTATTTCTACTATGGATGCTACCCCAACACTCTCTTTAATATTATCATTTCTAATCTTATTATGTCTAATTTTATTGTACATCCAACACAACATCCTCATCTCTACTACATTGATCTTACTCTAAGGTTAATCCTTAACCATCCAACTACCTGTCATGTACAATATTGAAGGTCTTACCACAGTCCAATAAAGTTTTTTCTTCAGCTTGAGTGATACATTTGTGTCACATTAAATCCCATGAATCCCTCCTCCATTTCAGCCAACCTACTTGATTTTGATTGTTTACATCCCTTCTATTTCTCCATCGTTTTGTATTACAAATTCAAGATATTTAAACCACGTGACTTGTGAAATGATGTGAACTCTAAGTTGTTAGAGGATGAAAACTTATCTAGAGGGAGATGAATAAATACCCAAGTAGAAATCCTCTATAAAACTTTATTGTTTTGAAAAAAGTTAAGAACTATGGCAAGCGGAAGTTTTTTCCTAGATCAAATAAGTCGTCTAAACTGAACTGGTCATTGGAAACTCGAATATGCGTAAGAAACTAAATGGAATGTAAAGAGAATGATAAGAGAATAACACAATATTTTCTCAATCAATTGTTTTACTTTAATGACAACGATAACTTATTTTCAATGAAATTATTGATAAAGTTTAAACTAGCAAATTATCAAATACATGGTGTGCAATCGATTTTTCAGATTTTTCCCTATAACTTTGTTGATATGAAATACCACTTATAACAATCAAGTTTAACAATCAAAGGATTTTTCTATACATATCGATTACACAATCAATGAATTTAACAATTTTCTATAGAAAGTAAATGAGAGAGAGAGAACATAAGGATTTGTTTAGGCAGTTCACCAATCATCCTCGCTATGGTTACGTTTGTCCCCAATTCTAAATGGAATTGAGATATCAATCTTACTTTAAAAAAATTTGATTACAAGATAAATATAGCAATACAAACCTACAAAACCAATGTTTGGTGTTGATTATAACCCTTTATCTCCCCTTGATCTTGAGCTCGACCAAGTATCTCGTTAACACCAATTGATTCATTGTCTCACGCTACTCCTTTGCAAGAACCCCTGTTCTTCAAAGCTTTGAATCGATTAAACTTAATTGCATATTATCGTGTCCCAAGATTTCCAAATGATTCACCGTCTCACACTACTCCTTCGACTGAACCCACTATTCTTCGAGGCTTTCACTCGATCGAATCCAATATTTATGAAATATTGTGTAAACCCCCAAATAAACACTAGGATACTCGTGATTTTCAAAACCGGGAGGTTGTGAAACATACACTTCTTCATTAACGTATCCGTTAAAGAAATCACTTTTCACATCCATTTGAAATAATTTGAAATTCTTAGAGCATGCAAAGTATATCATATACCTTTGAAGTATAAACATGTAAAGGAAATGGTTTACTTACAAAGAGAAAATTGAAACAATATTACCTCACCATATGAATGATGAAGGTTGCACATGCATTTTACAAGGAACTCTCGAACGAAAGTTGAAAAAAATGAAAAATGTGCCATAAACTATTTTGACATCAACGTTCTTATCACTTTTCCTTTGTCAAAGTACCCGATAGTGTGATTTTTAATGTATCCAAAAAATTTATTGATTTGATGATAATCCATTTTGATTGGACTTTAGTTCTTGTTCTTTTCATGATTGTTATCTTTATCCTCCTCAGATTTCATTGTCTTAGGTTGATCAATCCCTCATTCGGTATCTTTGAGTATGTCTTTTGAAGATACACTTGCATCATTAAATGAAATACCTTTTCCAAAATTTCTCAAATAAGAAACATTAAAAGTAATCCACACATATTTTACCAATTAAGAACACTAGTTGTTATCTTCCTAGGCCATATATCCCCTATTCATTGCCACAAAGTCAATGAATTTTGGAGATGTCACCTGTCATATGTCTTAAGCCTCCACAAACAAGAGCACATATTTTCTTCATAGAGCTAAAACATTTATCTTCCTTATCCTTTCCTTTATCCTTCTTTAGCTTATTCTCATGCATTTTCCCATGTTTCTCTAAGCAAGTGAATTCTTGCTCATGTTCTTCAAGCATACCAAACACTGTAGTGAGATCTAGTGTTGTAAGATCATTAGCTTCCTTGATCGTGGTAACCTTTGGTTGTCGATCCCTAGTAAGACATCTCAAAAATTTATTAGTAGCAATTTCATTGGAAACCGGTTTCCCAAGTGCATTCAAACAATTTATGAGATGAGAGAACATCTTTTGCATGTCGGGAATGGTTTCACCATGCTTCATCCGAAATAGTTCAAACTCTTAATTTAATGTCGTAATTCTATCTAGTTTGACTTTATTAATTACCTCGTGGGAACTTGTAATACGTCCCATATAGCTTTAGTTGTTTGACGATGTGAAACACGATAAAATTCATAAACACTAAGAATGGATATGAGAATATTTTGTGCGTTCCAATCTTAAGCCCACTTTTTCTTATCATTATCACTCCATTGTGCTTCCGGTTTAGGTGTGAACACCATTAGCATCGGTCACGGTAATTTCAGTTGGACCGTTGATAATGACGTTCCACACACCCTTATCATATAATTGATATGAATATGCATACAATCTTTTTAATAAGCCTAGTTCTCACCGGTAAAAATTGGCGCTCTATTGTACGTCCCTTTAGGTTCGGTAGCCAATATCTAATAAGTGTTTTTGAAACACGGAATGAAACGGAGCTCTGATATCACTTGTTGTATGATGAAAACTTATCTAGAGGGGGGTGAATAGATCCCCGAGTAAAAAACCCTTATAAAATTTTACTCTTTTGAAAAAGAGTTAAGAACTATGGCAAGCAAAAGTTTTTTGCCTAGATCAAACAAGTCGTCTAAATCGAACCAGTTATTGGAAACTCGGATGTGCGTAAGAAACCAAATGGAATGTAAAGATAATGATAAGATAATAATACAATAATTTCTCAATCAATCATCTTACTGTAACCACAACGCTAACTTATTTCCAATGAAATTATTGATAAAACATAAACTAGCAAATTATCGAACATGTGGTGTGCAATCGATTTTTCAGATTTTCCCTTATAGTTTTGTTGATATGAAATACCAATTACACTTTAATTTATTGTAATGTAATAAACAAAGCAATTTCAAGTTCAACAATCAAAGTATAATTCTATACGAATCGATTACATAATAAATGAATTTAACATTGCTTATAGAAACCTCTGATCTTCAAAGCTTTCACTCAGCCTAATCCAAATTGCAAATTTTTGTAATCCAAGATATACTAATTTGATCCACCGTGTCATGGTACTCCTTTGCAAGAAATTCCATTCTACAAAGCTTTCACTCGATCAAATCCAAATTGTGTAATCTCGTCCAAAACCTTAGAATCAACAATTGATCTTTAAGGAAAACCCCAACTTAGTTTTTTCATTTGAAACCCCTAAAGATTCTCAACCCAATTTATAATTCAACAACCTAAATTGGACGTTATCAACCTAGAATCTAGATGGTACCCAAACAATGAATAATTATGTGTAATTTGTTTGTGTGTATCCAGGGAAATAGACGTTGAAGATGAAGATCAATCTTTGTATGTTTTAGTTTGATCAAGTTGGAAATGATGCATTTATGAAGTATTTATAAGTGTTCAAGTTGGTGGCAAAAAGGTAATTTTCAAAATTGAAAAAGAATGTAACTTTTGTGAAAACCTACAACATGTGTCGATACATATAAGTCATATGTTGACATATGTAAGTCATGTGTCGACACATGTGTTGACCTGTTAAAGATCATGTGTCGACACAAAGAAACAGAAGCTACAGACTTTAAAAATAGGTTACATGTGTCGACCTAAAAATTGTGTGTCGACACATGGATGATATTTTCCAGCATGTGTCGACCTAAAAAGGTGTGTGTGTGTGTGTGTCGACACATAGTTATAGAAGCTACAAGCTTTATTATTTACCCACTTCTGTCGACTCATACAACATATGTGTCGACATATAAACATGTTTTTCATGTAAACGCTTATTTTTAATGCATGATACCTTTTCCAAACATGTTCTAAATGCATTCTAATTTTTCTAATTCTTAGGTGCACATAATGACTCAGAGATACCGCCTAATATGCAGAAATGCTAAAGTTTTCCTAGTTTTGATATCATATAAAACATCTAATGGGCATATGCACTCACACAAGTTTCACCTTAAAGTTAGAAACACTTCTCCTTTTGCTCAACTTACTTCCACATATTGCGTCTGATTTCTACTTAGGTGAAGGTCGTACGTTTCAAAAACTCATCTCTAAGTCTTCATCATCTCCTTTAAATCCTCATTCAACTCTTCAAGTAAGACTATATCATCTGGAAAGTGCATGCATATGGGTGATAGCTCTTAGATGTGCCTTGTAAGTATATCCAAGATTAAATTGAAAGGTAGAGGTTTAGGGTTGAACTTTGATGTAAACACATTGCAATGGGGAAATCATGTGTATCTCCATTCTATGTCCAAAAACTAGTCGGAACCCCTTCATACACATCTTATATAGCTCGAATATAAGTAATCCCAACCCCTTTAATGAGTTGAGTCTCTTTTCTTAGTCTTTGCTCAATTACTCTTTCATATAACTTCATGGTATGAATCATAAGTTTAACCCTCCTATAATTTGAAAAAATTTATGTACCCCCTTTGTTCTTATAAATTAGAACTAAAGAGATTCTTCTCCATTCATTTGAAATTTACTTTGACCTCATAATTTTGTTAAAGAGTTTGGTGAGACACTCAATGCCTCTATATCCAATAAGTTTTTCACACTTAAACATGTATGTTGTCTGACCCAATCGCCATACTATTATTCATCCATTTCAATGCTTCTTTTAACTCTTGTTTATGAATTCGGAGGTAGTAGTTATAGTTTAGATCATGTTCTTTAATGTCGTGTATGCTAGAGTATGATGAGATGTCATATCTTTCATTAAATAAATTATAAAAATACGTCTTCCTTCTATCCTTTATATCATTTTCCTGAATCAAATTTTGCCTTCTTCTTGTTTAATACACTTCACTTAATCAAAACCTCTTATCTTTTGTTCTCTTCCCTTGAAAAGCCTAAATATAAATCTTTCTCCCTCCTTTGTTCCTAAAGATTGCTATAAAAAACCGTCAAAAGATTGAGTTCTTGATTCACCCATCACCTTGTTGCTCTTGTTCTTAGATTTCATATATTTTTCCTAAGTTTCTACATTTTTACACCTAGACCATTCTTTAAAATAATCTTTTTTTAATTTAACTTTACTATGAACACTTTCATTCCACCACTATAATCATTTTCCCCTAAGTTTAAAACCTCTTGATTCTTCTAATGTCTCTTTAACTACTTTTATAATCTCTTATATTATCTTATTCTACATATTATTTGTGCTTCATTGTGGTTGTATAAATCCTTCCTCTAAGATATTGTGTTGTAAACTTCTTTGTTTTTCACCCTTCAAATGCCACCAATTAATCCAAGGTGCTCCCATGTGACTTCTTATATTATTTTTCTCCGGTTGATTATTACATTCATAACCAAGACCCTATGTTAGGTAGTCAACTCTCTCCCGAAATAACTTTATAGTTAAATTAAATATTCATATCTCCCTTCCTAATAAGAAATAAATTTCTATAAGAACATGTCACCTCTTGTCTTGTTCCATTATAAATTCCATGTTATGATTAAAGGCGGGAGTAGGCCAGATTAACTAATATGGTACAATCTAGCCCACACAAGCTCAGACAAGGTTTTTTTTAAAAACAGAAAATGCACAAATTTCTCAATAGGATTATTTAGTTAAAAACGCTAGGCCACATATCATAAAAAGTATTTTAAGTCTATCAAGTCGGCCTATTTAAATACAATAACAACAACAACTAATCCTTATCCTTATAAGCAGTGGTCGACTATATGAATCAACTCTCATCATAATGTTCTATCAAGAATTATGCTTCTATCAAAATCGTTAATATCGACATCTTTCTTAAAGACTTCTCTTATAGTCTTTCTAGGTCTTCATCTTCATCTAGTTGTTTGACTTCTCTCCATATAATATACTATCCTTACCACAGAATCTACAAGTCTTCTCTTTACATGCTCAAACCACTTAAGTTTATTTTCCATTATCTTCACTACTATAAGTGCTACCCCAATACTCTCCTTAAAATTTTCTTTTCTAATCATCCATCATTTTGTATTACAGGCCTAAGGTATTTGAACTGTGTGATTTGAGGGATGATATAGTCTCCAACTTTCACCTCTAGGTTAGAAACGCTTCTTCTCTTGTTGAACTTGCATTCCATAGACTCCGCCTTACTTCTACTTAGGTGAAAACCATACATCTCTAAATCTCTTCTCCAAGTGTCCAACCTCTCATTTAAATATTCTTTCGACTCTCTAAGAAGGACTATATCATCTATAAAAAGCATGCATCTTAGTGTTAGCTTTTGGATGTGTTCCGTGAGTACATCCAAAATTAATGTAAAAAGGTAGGGACTTAGTGTTGAACATTGATGTGAACCTATTGTAATAGGGAAGTCGTCTGTCTTTCCACCTTGTGTATGCACACTAGTTGATACCCCTTCATACATATCTTGGACAATTCGAATATATGCAATCCTAACTTCTTTCTTGTCTCAGTCTTTCTGTGAAATCTCTCTACACTCTATCATACGCCTTCTCAAAGTCAATAAAAACTAAGTGCAAGTCTCGTTTGCCTACTTGATACTGCTCCATCATATGTTATAGTAGATAGATAGCTTCCATGGTCAACCTTCCAAGCATAAAACCAAATTGATTCTCAATGACTTGAGTCTCTTTATTAATTTTCATTAATGAACATTTCCCATAACTCTATAGTGTGACTTATAAGTTTAATCCCTATAATTTACACAATTTTTTATATCCCCGTTGTTCTTATAATTGGAACTAAGGCGTTTCTTATAATTGGAACTAAGGTGTTTCTTCTCCATTCAACCGAAATTCTCTTTGACATCATAATTTTATTAAAGAGTTTGGTGATCCACTTAATACATCTCTCTCCAAGATTTTTCCATAGTTCAATAGGTAGCCTAACCAACTTATTATTATTCATCATATGTTATTATTATTTGATACTGCTCCATCATATGTTATAGTAGATAGATAGCTTCCATGGTCAACGTTCCCATCTCTATAGCCCCTATAATTTGCACAATTTTTTATATCCTCGTTGTTCTTATAATTGGAACAAAGGTGTTTCTTATAATTGGAACTAAGGTGTTTCTTCTCCATTCAACCAAAATTCTCTTTGACATCATACTTTTATTAAAGAGTTTGGTGATCCACTTAATACATCTCTCTCCACCTCTCTCCACTTGGAATACATCTCTCTCCACCTCTCTCCACTTGGAACTAAGGTGTTTCTTCTCCATTCAACCGAAATTCTCTTTGACATCATAATTTTATTAAAGAGTTTGGTGATCCACTTAATACATCTCTCCAAGATTTTTCCATAATTCAATAGGTAGTCTAACTAACTTATTATTATTCATCCTTTTCAACATTTCATTTATCTCTTATTTGTGAATCTAGCGGTAGTAACTTTAGTTTTTGGTAATAACTTTAGTTTTTGGTCCTCTTCTCTAATGTTGGCTCTTATCTTTTATATGTTTATTCTAAGCCAAAACTTTACCTTCTTCACCTTTAATACAATTCATTTAATCCAAAGCTCATCTTTCTTTTCTCATCCCTTATCAAACATATATAATTATTAAATAATTATACTTCAACTTAGTCCAAAATTAAAATAATTATACTTTAATTTTTTTAATATTTATGACTCATACAATTATGTAAATAATTAAATTCAATTTTATATTAGATAATCTTTTAGAGCTCTTTGTTACTTTAATTTTTTTAATATTTACGACTCATATAATTATGTAAATAATTAAATTCAATTTTATATATCCTATTAAATTATTTTTAATTTAAGATTTAAATTTTAGTTTTAATATAAATGGAAACAAGTACTTTTTTATTCAAATACTTTATAAATAATATCAAAATAAAAATAAAAATAATATTATAATAAGAAAATATACCGTCATCTAAATATTCTTATATATCAAAACATTATATTTATGATTCAAATATAAATTAAAATATGCATTTCTTTTGGAGAAAAAAATTTTATACAACTAACTCCATCAATATTCTATAAACACACGCATATCTAAATCACAAACTTATGCGATTTTTTTACATTATTTATATTATATTTTAATTTTACAATTTTATTTTAAGCTAAAATATTTTAATATAATATGTGAAACATTCAAAAATGTATCATTAATGTAAAACAACTTTGTTTTGTTTTTTTAAAATATTTCTCTTTAAAAATTAATAACTATTTTATAATATTAATGATGTATCTTTTAAAAATTTATAACTGTGTATTCTTATACAATAAAAATTAGTGCAGATATTTATTTACCCAATTGTGATAATTTTTCACTAGGCACCCATAAATGTATAATGACTTAATTAATATGATAATATATTATATATTTATTTTAGATTTAGAAATATTTAACTGATCACAACCAACAAAGCATTTTTTTAGGCACAGACTAACTCTATTTTATTGAGTTGATAGTAAAAGTTTTTTTACACATTCAGTCAATAAAATATTAACAAACTACCATATTATTTAAAAAAATTAAAATTTAAAATATCTTTATTAAAATTGAATTAATATCAAATGAAAACAGAAAGCGGAATGGGGCCAACTTTTCTTGGTTTATAGTAAAACAATTCAGGACCGCTTAATTAAAAAACAAAATTTTCAAAATCGTTAAAAAACATAAATCTATAGAAAAAATATTCCTCCAAACTTAAATATGTAGATGCAGTCCAGCAACGAGCACGAAACAATGGAGATAAATCGTGCGCGCAAATGATGGAACAACAACTAAATTAGTGTCGCAAACGAAGAAATTGCCTCAAAACATTGGTGTTAAACACCGTTAAGGGACAGAGTGAGTTTGCTTCAAAAGTAAAATTGACATGAAGATAAATAAAACATGTTACAGTACTAAAGGGCCTGAAAGATCAGATTGAAATCAAATTCAGACGAGTGAGCCTGCATAGTAATTGATATTCGCAAGTATGTAAGTATAATTGATTGGACCGTAGAATCGACGGAGTTCAATCAAGAAGCTGACTTGCGTTTCAAATGCAATTATATCAGAGATTAATTTTATAAAAAAAATTAATCAATCGTAGGAGAAGATGTTGAACATAGAAGAAAGAACAGAAAAATTAAATATAAATATAATGAAAAACGATATTAGTGGCGTTTTGAGCGATGAGTCTGTGGTGTTTATAAAGGGAATCAGGGTAGCCGCTAGGGTTTTTATTCATACAATCTGTGAGATATGGGCCGGGTCCAACCGAGGCCCATTTTTTAGTCCAATTTTATTTGTAACATAAACAGGAAGATTGTGTTTTAAGACTATTTTCTTAAAGTGGAAATTCATTCTTTTTTTTATTGAAGGAAAGTGAAATTTTATTTTAGTTCCTTTCATTTAGTTGCAATTATGAATCAAATAAAATATTTTTGGTACTATTGAAGAACTAGAAATAACAAAAACAAATGACATATTATTCTTGATCTTTTTTTGCTTTTCTTTTTGAATCATACTAGGAGAATGTTAATTTATAAGAAGTATTTTTTCTCACGGAATTATGCAAATTTTGTAGAGATGTACTCAACTCCTCTATTTTTTTCGATTTGTTTCTACTACAATCATCTAGTTTTATAACATAATTAAAAAAATTGGTATCTAACAATAAGACCGATTAATTTAAAAAGATCAATCTTATTGTCAATTAGTTGAGTTTATTTAATGGTTGCATATGGTGTATACTAGTACTAATACTAGTAAAAGCTAAAGTTATTCTCTTGAGAAATGAGAAGTCACAATGAAAAAAACCAAAAAAGATACGTACAGTTAAAATGCATACTTAAAAATACGCAATTATTGAGACAAATCCATTTAATGGCTTTACATAGGAAACCAAAAGGCGAACGGTTAGGGAGATACTAGTGAATGTTGAGATTTGAAGAAAATGATTATTGAAAAAGTATGTCGCAGTGCATTGATCATGAGACAACCAATTTCCAAAAGCAATTAAGAAATGCTTCCAAACCAATGGCCTATGGAAAAATAATGCCAATGCTCTAGCTCGTTTGTATTCCAAACACCCTATAAAAAGGATTAAGGCTAGATAAGCCGTTTTTGAGATTCCAGCCTTGATTAACAAGTTACCCATGGAAGCAATTCAATCATCACAAAAGGAAATGGCAATAACATGATAATGCATAGAAAATACTTCAGCAAAAAACAATCATTCATTTTTTCAAAACCTTCAATAGCGTGATTTAAAATTTGTTTTAGTGATAAATTTTGAGAATGAGATGTAAAAAAACCTTTTCTGTGATGACGAACAACACACTTTCTTGGGAGAAATCTGAGAGAACCGTGTCTTGGGTGCTCAAATTTTAGGTGAGACATTTTTTTCTTATTTTAACTACAAATAACAACACAATGAACAAACAATTCAGAGATCCAAAACATTAAACAGTTAACAGATCTGAGAATGAAAAGGGGATAGCATCAAAAAAGCCTACCATTCGCAATAGTATGAGATAGAGATAAATCAAGGTATACAGGCTTAGATGTCAGGACAAATGATCAAGACTAGCAAAATCAAATACTTACCTGAAACAATTGGCTGAACTGTCATCCGATAATGAAATATCAATGAAGTCGCCACTGAACGTCTTTTATCCCACCGAGAGGGAAATGTAAACATTGAGAAAACCTGAGAAAGGTGAAATCACGGTCTTGAGACCGAGAGATCGGGTAAGGGAGTATGTTACGTGATGGAGAAGGTATTAGCACCCCACATGTCCGTAGTACTCTACGGTGTCCACTCTTGTTGTTCTAATCTAATGGGTGTTTAGGATCCATATCTAGGTTGTACAGGGAATGCATGCAAAAAAAAAAGAGAAAATAATGTAGGGAAAATAAAAGTTGTGCTCACTTGGGCCCTACCCCAATGCCTACGTATCCCTTTTAAGGAATCAAAGCAGCCGTAGTTCGACTCATATATTTTGGTTGGTTTCTGTTTTTAGTTAAAAAGACAAAAGGAAGAGTCAAGATGGCAAAACATCAGGTAAAATGACAAAACATTAATAACAATGATAAAGAAACAAAAAGGGATAACAATACATCGCATGATAACACAAACTCAGATAAAATGATAAAACGCCAGCATGATAGCAAAATATCAAACAAGACGATGAAACATTATACCTAACAATGATATTGAAAATCAAAGTAGGATAACAAACATGTGCGATGGAGAAACATCGACTAAGAGATAGAAAGATAACATGGCAAAGATGACGAAACATCAATAAACCAGATGACAAAACATCACACCTAACAATGATATTGAGAATCAAAGTAGGATAACAAACATGTGCAGTGGTGAAATATCGGCTACAAACAGGTGCGATGGCAAAACATTGGTTAAGAGATAGGAAGATAACATGGCAAAGATGGCGAAACATCAATAAACCAGATGACAAAACATCACACCTAACAATGGTATTGAGAATCAAAGTAGGATAACAAACATGTGTGATGGTGAAACATCAGTTACAAACAGGTGTGATGGCGAAACATCGGCTTAAAGATAACAAAGGTATCATGACAAAGATGGTGAAACATCAATAACAAACATATGCGATGGCGAAACATCGGAAAAAAGATAACAGAATATCATGGCAAGGGTGGCAAAACATCACTTTGACAAGTTTTAAAACAAAGCCGAAAGGCGCACAAACAATTAAGATTGGTTTGTATTTTTTGCCTTGAAGAAGGATTTAAGTTTATTAGAGATATTTTATGATTTTACAAGAAGAAGTTTTAGTTTTAAGATGTGATATGCAAAGAAAGGAAAAAATAACTAAGGGAGACTAGCCTAGCACTACTCTTAATGTTATCATACAATGATTGACCCTAAGGTTGAGGATGAAAAAAGGGAAGTTTCTACTCTATGTTAGCATGCATGGGTAAATATCCTAATGTCTAGCTCAATAACTAAACCTACACGAGCGATCCTAAGGGAGCATGGTAAAAACCAAACAAGTGAGCAAACAAGTGCTTTGGCAAGAAAAGACATGTCTATTGGTTGACTTTAAACAAGGAGACAAATCGTCGTTGTTAGGAGAGAAATCTCGACTAACATCCACAAGGTGTGGGAAAGATGGACCCCACGTCAGCAAGAGTGAGGGTTTGAGAACGCCTCTAGTACTCTGTTGGAAAAGTCGACACCTGTATAACCATGGGGATAGGAGAATGTTGCTCGACTATCAATGAATCACATTTCATCTTGAAAAAAGTTTTGAAGGGTAAAAGTGCTCGAGCGTACAAAAAGGTTTGAATGAGTTGAAGTGTTTTTGTTAATTTGAAAGATGTTAAAGTATGGTTAAATGAATTAAAGTTTGTTTAAAGAAAAGAAGTTTTAAAAGAAAAGGCACTCGAAAAAGTCGAGGTTTATTATGAAAGCGGTTCGAGTTTATAAAGAAAGAAGATTTTGAAAAAAAAAATGAGAAAGTTTTGAAAATTAAAGAAATGACTTTTAAGCACTATGGTCCCATCTCCTTCATTGGGGAGTAATCACTTGTTTATTGCTTTCTTTTAATTCAAGAACATTTTGTTTGTAATATTAAATAATGACTTTTAAGCCATGTGTCTGGCCCGGGGCACTATAGTCCATTCGTCAAGGGTTTTATTTATGTTCATTTTATCATATGATCATTCAATACAAATCATTGGACTTTTGCATTCAAATCTTTGTGATCATTATCTTTCTTTTTTTTCAAATAAGTTTTTTAAAATAGCCATGTATCTTACATGCACACACATACACACACTCTTGCAGGTCCTCATCCACTTTGGATCTTATTGCCAATGACTCTACTATTGTCAACTATGACTTCAAACGTCCAATTAACCAAGCCGAAGACAAAGGCGAGGAAGATTGTGAAATACCGGGAGAACTAGCCAGACTTCTATCACAAGAGGAAAAAGTTATTTATCCGTATGAAGAGTTAGTTGAAGTCATCAATCTAGGTACCGAGACAGACAAGAAAGAGGTCAAGATCAGCGTTAACCTGAAAAGCAGTGTCAAAAGCAGATTGGTTCAGATGTTGCTTGACTATGTGGAAGTGTTTGCTTGGTCTTATGAAGATATTCCAAGGTTGGATACCGACATTGTAGTTCATCGTTTGCTGACAAAGGAAGATTGTCCTCCTGTCAAACAAAAAGTTCGTCGTATGAGGCCTGACATGTCTTAAAAGATGAAAGCCGAAGTGATGAAACAATTTGATGCATGGTTCCTAGCTGTGACATCTTACCCCCAATGGGTTGCAAATGTGGTGCCAGTACCGAAGAAAGATAGAAATGTTCGCATGTGCGTAAATTATAGGGATCTGAATAGGGCAAGTCCCAAGGATGATTTCTCTCTACCTCATATTGATGTCTTGGTCGATAACACTGCTCAGCATAAAGTCTTCTCTTTCATGGATGGTTTCTTCGGCTATAATCAAATCAAGATGGCTCCCAAAGACATGGAGAAGACCACTTTCGTTACGCAATGGGGCACTGTGATCGGTGGATCTGGAACTGACTGTTTAACGCTGGTTCGCGAAATGTCGCGGAAGCAAGAGTCGCCACCGTCTTTTATTTTCTCCAAATGGAAAGGACAAAAGCACAGAAAAATTCCTTAAAGAGATTGCTCTCGGTTCGGGAGGTAGATTATAGAAAGGGAAGGTGTTAGCACCCTTTCTATCCATGGTTATCCATGGGCTCTTAGATACTTGCTCAATGTGTTTTCAAAATTGTTTGTTTGCTTTTCAATGTGGGTTTTAAAAAGTTTCTTTGAAAAATTTCAGTTCGACTCGTACGTCAGAGTGTTTGAAAAAATTTGCTTTGAAAGCTTTTGAAAAGTGTTGGTGTGAAAAGTCTTTGAATTTTTTGTTTTGAAGAGAGCAAGTATCCATGAGTCGTCTACCTACCCTAAGGAATTCGTCTGTGTAAATGTCCTTTAAAGTAGTGCCATCCCACCATTGAGAGGTAGGTAGCACCACCGTTGGAGGTGTTCGGGTCAATTCGAGTTTGTAGGGACATGGTGATCACCGGAGTAATGGGAAGACACCTTAGAAGCTACCCTCATGCCAGGTTCCCGGATCATGAGGACTTACTAAGACATCCTCTACTCTACGATCACCTTTCGAGGCAAGGCAACAGTGAGGCGTACCCTAGGGGTGGTGTGTGATTTGTGTGTCGTTTTCAGATATTTTGTCTTGTCATGTTCATTGGTGTTCTACGCTTGATTTTATTTTAAGTCCATACATTCTTTCATGCTTTTGTTAACAGTTAAAAGTTGCGGGAAAAGTAAATCTAAGACTATTACAAATGGCGCGGGTCCACATCGCCAAAATTAAACTGGACCCGATTTGACGGAAAGTAAATAAAGCGAAAGAAATAAAAGTGCGAGCAATCGTTTACACGGCTTTGGGAGAGATACATAATTGCTTAAATGAAATAAACAAATGTGCGAATAAAATAAATTACGAACGAGGGCGTTGGACCCTTTTGCAAAATATTATTAATAAGGAATTAAAATTAAGAATTAAAAGAAAATGTTTTTTAGTATTTTTGTGTTTTTTGAGATTTAATAAAAAGGAATTAATTAAAAACCAAAATGAAATGTTAAACCTAGTTCTAATTATTTTTAAGTTTATTATGAAAGTATTAAAATTTAACCTGAATGCAACCCTAATTAGTTTACAAGTTTAATTATGAAAATAAATAAATCACTAATATTATGGCAAAAAACAAGGAAAATTAAAAGGAATAAAAAGTCATTAAACCTAATGCTATATTTTTGGATTTTTAGTTATTAAGAAAGTATTAAAATCTAACCTAAATGCAACCCTAATTAGTTTACAAGTTTAATTATGAAAATCACTAATATTATGGCAAAAAACAAGGAAAATTAAAAGGAATAAAAAGTCATTAAACCTAATGCTATATTTTTGGATTTTTAGTTATTAAGAAAGTATTAAAATCTAACCTAAATGCAACCCTAATTTAAATTGAATTTATTTACATGTTAATTTATGTATAAGGAAATAATTAAAATAAAAATTATTTATCACATTTTTGTCATTTCTGATTTTTAGGCATTTTTGTATATTTGTAAAAAAATAATAATTAATTTAATGAAAACGATAAAGAAAATAAAATAAAATAAAAAAATGAAATGTAATGAAAAGTGCATACCAGGGGGTTTCAGTCCCAAATTAGGAGGTGTAGGCCTTAGCAATCTGGCCCAACAAGTCCTTGATCTTTTTGACTTTCCTGACTAGCCTGTGGTGCGTTGACTGGGGTTTATGGGTGTCCTTTAATCCCTGCCCTTGATTTGAACGTGCTAGACGCGTGGACGGCTTGAGATGGCAAGCGTATGGTGATCCACAATGTTGTGCCTGCATGGGAATTAACATAGAAAAATAATATTGAAATTATTCAGACCTGGGACTCGAACCCAGGTCTTGCACCTCACCAGCCAACACCTGGGCCACTACGCCCTTTGGTGCGTTGTTAATACATAATAACAATTAAACAATATAAAAGAAAAGCAAAATTAGTGGGAGTCAACGCGCCAATTTTTAAACCCACGAATCACTGGTTGACACGATGTCGTCTTCTTCACGTTCCCTGAAAACAAAACCATATGGCAACGGTTTCTTAAGCGTGGTTTAAGGTCGCTTTAGAGAAAATAACGATTAGAGCTATGTAACTCATAAATTAATCGCGACCGTGGCTTCTTCTTCATCCAAGCATGCCAAATTGAACGATGGTGGTTTGGAGTCCTGATTTTTCCTCTTTGCAAAAGCCCCAAATTCCACCTCTGAAAACCCTAACCTTCACTCATGGCATCATCGTGTATATAGCATAAAAACTTAATTAAACATGATGGTTAGTTTCAAAACTTGACAAGGAACATGAATGTACAATTAAAATGCAATGAGGATGTCTAAAACTGAAAACACGATCATCCCTTTTTTGCTGTACAGGGGAGGTTCTATATACCAATTCCTGGGGCTTGAGTTGATGTTAGAGATTGGAATATGTTCAGGAATTGCCAAGGAAGCTTTTGGAAAAGGAATTAGGCTTTGAATCCACCTCTAACACTGAATTCAGTTTTGAGTTTTATGGCAATTTTTCAAGTTTGCAAATTGGTCTCTCCTGCGCAAGTTTCAGTGTGTGGGCATTAGGTTTTGACTCAACACTTATGAGGGAAGGGAATTAGGTCATTAGCTGGCCTTGATCCATGCCCATGAGAGAATTAGTCTTAGGTTTTTCACCATTAACAAACTTTCCCCTTTTTAAGCAAAACCAAGACTTGGTGTACAACCTAACCCTAGCATGAGTTTGTGAGCTGGCACATGATATATGGAAGCTATCCAAATTCAAATGACACTATTCCATTGAATTTTAAATTTTATTTGAATTTTTAAAGATTTAAAATGAATTAAATTATCAAAAATTAAATAAAATAGAAAAATCAATGTTTGATCTTGAAATTAATCATGGGACACGTGTGTGGCATGACAAGGCTGAATCAAGTGGAAGAAAGTGGGCCCTTTTGTCAAAAATTGAAGTTTCAAGGATAGTTGACTTTTGCCATTTCACAAAAATTTCCCAACTTCTACAAGGCATAACTTGCTCAATTTTTAAGCTTTTCTCATGCTCTTGGACATTTTGGAAAGGTCTTCGAGTCCTTTAACCAATGCCTTTGGTCCCATGTCATTTTGATTTCCCAATCTCAAGTTATGGCCTTTGACTCAAAGTCCCTTTTTGTTGACTTTTGAAAATGACCTATAATGTTGAAATTGATAACTTTTTGTGAGAGCATTTCTTGGACTTGAAGTATGAAGATGAGTTGTAGGAAATGTCTTTATATTCAAAATGAGATTTGGATGGAATTTTTCTGATAATCCATGTGAAAGTTATGCCCTGGTCAATTTCAGTTGACTTTTTCAGCTGTCCAAATAAGGCAACTTTTGCATCTTTGATGATTTCTGAGCCAAATTTTGAGAATCATGATCAAGCATTGATCAAATGATGTTTGTGGCTTCAAAATGATATGTTGACCAAAAATTTGAACTTTTGACTGCCAAATGACCATTTTGCCCCTACAGTTGACTGTAGTGCAATTTAGGGTTTTGACTGTGCAATTTTGAGCTGAATGCCTTGAAACTTGATATGAGGATGCTTGACCATGTTTGTAAGCATATGAGACTTGATTGAGCCTTTGAACACTTCCTTTTCTTGATCAGATTCAAAACCCTAGTTTTGACTGTATAGGAGGCCCTTGCACTGTGCAACCCTTGGGGGAGTTTTATGACTTGGCTTGGCAATTTCTTGAAGAATATGGGAGGGCAAATTTTGGGGTATAACAGTTGCCCCTGTTCAATCTTCTTAGACCTGAGGATGCAGATTGGCGGACGTGCCTTTCGTAATCCGAGGGTAGAAGATGATTGGACACTAGAGTGCCCAGAAATTTGCGCTCACATAGTGGCAGTGATGGTGGAATGGGCTTATAGATGCCATCTGGATGTTTGATTGCATAAGAGATTCCTTGGCGAGAAGCTGTATACCTGCAAAACAGAAAATGAGTACCTGACACGTTGCAGGAGCTGATTTTTAGATGCCTGGTATAGATGTGTCCTGACTGGTTACAGGAGCTGAGTCTGGAGCTTCAAACGGCGATGAAAGAACCAGGGATGGTTACTACCTTAGCATGAATGGTAAGAGAACCTTGGGCGACTTTAACTTCAACAACGCTCGTTGAGAAAAAATCTTGGGTGACTTTAACTTCAACAACGCTCGTTGAGAAAAATCTGGGTGATTTTAACTTCAACAACGCTCGTTGAGAAAAAATCTTGGATGTCTTCTACTGGGATAAGAATCAGGGAGATCTTAGGGTCGATCTGACTGAACCAGAGAGGCCTTTGACTGGGTAAGAATCAGGAAAATCTTAGGGTCGACTTAACTGAACCGGACAAGGTCTTGAAATATCTTCAACTGGATAAGCATCAGGGAGATCTTAGGGTCGATCTGACTGAACCAGAGAAGGCCTTTGACTGGATAAGCATCAGGAAAATCTTGGGGTCGATTTAACTGAACCGGTCTAGGTCTTGAAATGTCTTTAACTGGAATAAGTGTCAGAACGTTGCCATATCTGGTTCATATCTGGACTATATCTGGAAGGAAATCTGGAAGCAGTGTCAGAACGTCACCATATCTGGTTTACATCTAAAACTATATCTGGAAGGAAATCTGGAAGCAGCATCAGAACGTCACCATCTCTGGATCATATCTGAAACTATATCTAGAAAGAAAACTGGAAGCAGCGTCAGAACGTCACCATATCTGGATCATATCTGAAACTATATCTAGAAGGAAATCTGGAAGCAGTATCAGAACGTCACCATATCTGGATCATATCTGAAACTATATCTAGAAGGAAATCTGGAAGCAGTATCAGAACGTCACCATATCTGGTTTACATCTGAAACTATATCTGGAAGGAAATCTGGAAGCAGCATCAGAACGTCACCATCTCTGGATCATATCTGAAACTATATCTAGAAAGAAATCTGGAAGCAGCGTCAGAACGTCACCATATCTGGTTTACATCTGAAACTATATCTGGAAGGAAATCTGGAAGCAGCATCAGAACGTCACCATCTCTGGATCATATTTGAAACTATATCTAGAAAGAAATCTGGAAGCAGCGTCAGAACGTCACCATATCTGGTTTACATCTGAAACTATATCTGGAAGGAAATCTGGAAGCAGCATCAGAACGTCACCATCTCTGGATCATATCTGAAACTATATCTAGAAAGAAATCTGGAAGCAGCGTCAGAACGTCACCATATCTGGATCATATCTGAAACTATATCTAGAAGGAAATCTGGAATCAGCATCAGAACGTCACCATATATGGGTCATATCTAAAACTAAATCTGGAAGGAAATCTGGAAGCAGCATCAGAACGTCACCATATCTGGATCATATCTGAAACTATATCTAGAAGGAAATCTGGAAGCAGCATCAGAACGTCACCATATCTGGATCATATCCGAAACTATATCTAGAAGGAAATCTGGAAGCAGCATCAGAACGTCACCATATCTGGGTCATATCTGAAACTATATCTAGAAGGATATCTGGAAGCAGCATCAGAACGTCACCATATCTGGTTTACATCTGAAACTATATCTGGAAGGAAATCTGGAAGCAGTATCAGAACGTCACCGTCTCTGGGTCATATCTGAAACTATATCTGGAAGGAAATCTGGAAGCAGCATCAGAACGTCACCATATCTGGGTCATATCTGAAACTATATCTAGAAGGATATCTGGAAGCAGCATCAGAACGTCACCATCTCTGGGTCATATCTGAAACTATATCTAGAAGGATATCTGGAAGCAGCATCAGAACGTCACCATCTCTGGGTCATATCTGAAACTATATCTGGAAGGAAATCTGGAAGCAGCATCAGAACGTCACCATCTCTGGATCATATCTGAAACTATATCTAGAAAGAAATCTGGAAGCAGCGTCAGAACGTCACCATATCTGGATCATATCTGAAACTATATCTAGAAGGAAATCTGGAAGCAGTATCAGAACGTCACCATATATGGATCATATCTGAAACTATATCTAGAAGGAAATCTGGAAGCAGTATCAGAACGTCACCATATCTGGATCATATATGAAACTATATCTAGAAAGAAATCTGGAAGCAGCGTCAGAACGTCACCATATCTGGATCATATCTGAAACTATATCTAGAAGGAATTCTGGAAGCAGTATCAGAACGTCACCATCTCTGGGTCATATCTGAAACTATATCTAGAAGGAAATCTGGAAGCAGTATCAGAACGTCACCATCTCTGGGTCATATCTGAAACTATATCTAGAAGGATATCTGGAAGCAGCATCAGAACGTTGCCATCTCTGGGTCATATCTGAAACTATATCTAGAAGGATATCTGGAAGCAGCATCAGAACGTCGCCATCTCTGGGTCATATCTGAAACTATATCTAGAAAAAATTGCGATAGTTGATAGTAGTCATTTTGGTATTGATCTTTTTCCTGAAAAGGCAAAACATAATTGTATGCAAAATCATGATGCATGAACTGTATGTCTTCAAAATCAATGAGATTCGTGTAGTATGATGCCTATGCATGCTATAGTGTATGAAGATGTGATGTTTATGAATGTATATTTGTCTAAGAAAATAAATCCTTGACGGGTGCCGGGAAGTCGTATCCTGGGCTGATGTTGAGGAATAGATTTTGCTTCCGCTGGGGATGATAGTTGCAAGTATACCGGTAGGAGAAGATAACTCCGTTGGGGAATGAACTTGGCAAATGACGGATTCTGCGGGGAGAAAAGATACTCTAGTGACCATGCTGAGAAGCAATACTCTGTGGGAAGAGGGATGCCTTGCTGCGTTGTTGATAACTTGCTGAGGATACCGTTGTTATGTTGGAAGTATTGATGGACTTCGCTGGGGATAAGAAAGAACTACGTTGACGACGACCTTTCCTTGGCTTTTGGCTGAGGATAACCCAGTTATATCCTGTTGAGGAAATAACTCTTTAAACCAAGCCGGACGACGCGTTCGTGCTCTGCGAGAGGATAAGCTTCCAGAATCTACTGGGGATAAGCTTGCTGCTTGGGGATATGAATTCCAGCTTTCCTGGGGAGACTAGATTGGACTCTCCTGGGGAAGTATTGAACTGTGTTGGTTATGTTCTTCAACGGACCCTACCTTGACACTTTAGAGGACAGAGCAATCAGATTGCTTAGACCACCCATTATTGCCCCTGTTTCCGATGTGGGATGCTGATAATTGTTGAGGGTCAAACCTTCTTCTAGTAGGCAGATGGCAGGACATAGTCGTACGCTTTAATCCCTAACTTTTGCCTGGACCGCCCTCTCGGGTTTTCAGTCCACCGGGATACCCATTTTTGCCCAAGCCGCCTTTTCAGGTTTTCGACTTGCCGAGTGTACAGATTTTTTTTTTCATCCCTTCATTTTGCCCGAACCCTTTTGGTTCGCCGGGAAGCCCTTATTTTTGCCTAGGTGTGTCAACCTAGCGGGTCTTTGATTGTGCGTAGTATTTTTTCGACTATGTCCATGCTTTCAGCATGTAGGGAGTTGCCCCTGTTAGCAGTATTTTGTCATGCCACCAGAAGGTGTTTGATCAGGTCAGATTCGTTGTTGGAGTGTCCCAAATGACTCAGGTAGAGATTTGCCCCAGGCTATTTGGCCTTTCGAGAGATTCTCTGGATCTTGACTTAACTGCCCCAGATGGTAGACCATGATCATGCCGTGCCCCTTGATTGGAGATACTCTTGTTCATTAGACTTTCGTCATGCGAATTTCTATGCTGTTCAAACAAAAAGTCATATGCAAACAAAGTTATGTTAAAAATGCAAAGCTTATGTCTGTCTCGAAGATTTTGAAAATGCATTCTTTTTCATAAAACAAGTAAATGTTTGTAAAAACATGATGTCAACTCCGTATTTACCGTAGGCCTTAAGGAGTCAGGATACCTTTCGTAACAGTATGCTTTCAAACTAACCCATGCTTCAGCTAGGACTTTTAAGGGTTATAACGTGGCCTGGTTCACGGTTTAAGAAACAAAGGATAAAGGCTCAAATTATTTGTACCCACCCGCTCTTCGTGATGTTCTCCAAACCTAAACTCAGTTGATCATACGTTAGACCTAGTTTGAGTCTTTGTTCCGATTTTCCAGTGATGGTTCGGATATTGATGATTTATTCTGAATAGGCAGTCATCATTTTTTGTCGAGGGTTTGTGGGACCTCTTTCTTTTTGATTTTGTTATCCCTATTTTTGCCTGAACTGTTTCCTTTTTTGGAATTACAGTCAGCGGGATGCCCCAGTTTTGTAAGTCTTCTTCGTTGGCTTTGACTTTTTGGGCTTTTCATTTATGATTTTTTGTTGATAATGACTGTCTGTCCTTATGATTATTCGGAACCATCACTGTCTTTCTTCGTTTTGTAAGGATCTCTTTTTGGTGCCATTCGTTATGCACTCGGATCAACTGAGAGACTACCCTGCCCCAGGTTATGATTGAGGGTTTTGATTTTCGAAAATAAAAACTCCTACTTCTTTGGCTCAGAGGGGTTGACGAGGGATTATCATCCTTATAACTCCAGTGTTTAGGGATTGAAACAATGCCTGTACCTCATTAGCGGGGTCTGTTTAAAAGCATACTGTAAAGATCGTGGTATCGTTTTCGTCATCCTCCCTCAAGAGGCTCAGAATTATTAACCAAGAGTTGATCATCAGAAAAAATACGAAAAGAATTTTTGAATATAATGAAAACAATTGTATTAATTCCCAAAACAGACGTATGCGATGCATTAATAGAATAAAAGAGTTTGCTATGACAGTAATTGTTTGTATAAGCAAAGAAAAATACAACTCAAAAATTCAAATAAACAAAGGCTTCAACGATTGGGTAACGAAGCAGTGATTATGTTCGGAGTCTCGGGCACTTCAAACTGAATCTCCCCGGCGTCGATCATGTCTTGAATTTTGTTCTTGAGAGGCCAGCAGTTGTCCGTAGTATGCCCCGGGCTATCAGAATGATATGCGCACCTATCATTGGGGTGATAGTTGGGAGCAGAAGTGTTCGGATTCCGAAGAGGAGCCCTTAAGGTGATCAGCCCTGCCTTCAACATTTGTTGCAGTGCTTGATCCAGCGACATGTTGATTTTGGTGTACTGTCGTTTCTCCTTGCGCTGCTGCCCCTGTCCTTGTTGAGCAGGTCCAGGATTGGAGATCTGGATTGCCCCTACCTCATGACGGCTCTTTTTACCGTGCACAACATTAGATTCTTTCTTTCCATGATGAGGCTTTTTATCAGAAGGTGCAGCCTCTTGAATTTTCCCAGACCGGATGCCAGCTTCTATTTGCTCTCCAGTCAAGATAAGATCTGTGAATCCAGCAGACGAATTCCCAATTAGGTGGTTGTAGAATGGCCCAGACAGGGTCCCCAAGAACATATCGACAAGTTCCCGATCAGTCAGAGGTGGTTGTACCCTTCCAGCAAGATCCCTCCATTTCTGCGCATATTCTTTAAAACCTTCACTTGATCCTAACGACATACCCTGGAGTTGAGTACGCGTAGGAGCAAGGTCGGCATTATATTGATACTGCTTGTAGAAAGCAGTAGCCAACTCCTCCCAGTTACGAACCTTGGTCCCATCTAGTTGATAGAACCATTCAAGATGAGTCCCTGAAAGACTCTCCTGGAAGAAGTGGATCCACAAATTCTTGTCCACCGTATATGGTTGAATCTTCCGAACATAGGACCTGAGATGTAGCTTGGGACAGGACGCCCCGTCATACTTAGAGAAGGATGGTGCTTTGAACTTGTGGGGGATGATCACACCAGTTGACAAACCCAGATCTCCGAAATCCAGCCCAGGTACCTGTTGAACCTCCATAGCCTTCAACCTATCCTCCAACTGTTTGTACTTGTCCTCAGCCGGAGGGTATTGTTCGTCGTTGAAATCTGTCTCGTCGTCGGAGACCACTGGACTAGGCACCTCTCTCTCATGGTGACTGATTTCCCTCACAGATGGGGTTGTCCTCTCAGTTTCAGTCTGCGGTGTATTCCCAGATCTGCGTCTAGGGCTGAACAAAACAGTCCTCTTCTTCTTCTTGTCCTTCTTCAAGAGCAGAGCCTTCAGATCTTGTTGCCCCTGGGTCAAATTCATGATCAACTCTTGGAACTGGGCGTTCTGAGCCTGGAGGTCCTTGATAGTCTGCTCGGTTGATGATTCAGGATTCATGACGATCGGCTGAAATAAACAGCGGAGAAGGGTAAGCAACCTGTCAAAGGGATACCTGAAATGCAATGAGATGTATGACATGCATGTAATGTTTTCAAGGACCTCGCGGGGTAAACAGAGAAACTTTGTTAGCATTTGGAACCGGTAGCTTGATTGTAAGGACTTCATTTTGTTGAGAGTCCTTCTTCAAGGGTCAAAGGCTCACCATATCAAGTGGGTCATAGCCCCTGACAACCTTGGCTAGAGGAAAATAAATCCTCTTTGCCCCTTACTAGATATTTGATTCATCATGGCCTGCATCACAAGCCCTTGAGATCCTTGAAACGGGTTAGGATGTATGCAATGGTATGATGTCATGCTATGCATGGGGTGATGTAGGTAAACCATGTTATGAATCCCAATTAAGGACTATAAACAGACCCTGCAAGAAATTCAGTATACTTTGTTATGAGTCCCAATTAAGGGCTATAAACAAAACCTGCAAGAGATCTAGTAAACCCTGTTATGAGTCCCAGTTAAGGACTATAAACAAAACCTGCAAGAACTTTGGTAAACCTTGTCATGAGTCCTAGTTAAGGACTATAAACAAAACCTGCAAGAAATTTGGTAAACCTTGTCATGAGTCCTAGTTAAGGACTATAAACAAAACCTGCAAGTAGTTCAGGTGTCAGATAACAGGCATGCAAGTAGTCAAGTACGAAGGCACGCAAGTCACACAAGAGAAACCCTTAGAGTTTAGGCCAGCAAGGGGTCTGGGTATTACCCTCTTGAAGTTGGTGGGCTCAACCTGTCCTATTAGAGTAACCGGGTTCTAAGGTTCCCAATATCACGGGATTGCTTTCATTGTTAATCGTTTCGATTTAGCCACTGAACTGGCGACCGAAATATTCCAGGAAAGCAACCCTCAATTGAGTGTAGTATCGAGTATCAACCAACCTCGGACTGCACCAAAGTCAGTTATCTCACTACCCTAAAGAGGCCAAGATAGTTCAATTAAGGTTCCTAAGGTCTGTTGATGCTTCATGACACCACGCAGAGGCCCCGTACTCTCCTTGACTGAACTCAAGGGTTACCGGTACACACCAAAGTGCCACATCAACGTAGCAGACTGTTTCAACCATGTCGGTATACCCCGCACAGTTCCCTCACAGCCTTGTTGCTACTTTCTAAGAAGGTATCCCCCAGATCCGGGTTAGGATCTATAGAACTCCCAAGCAACCCACAATTTAAAGCACACAAGGAAAACAATTGAAAACATAGTTATGAGCTAGCCCTAAGGTATACCTCACTTTAAGTTTAAGTCCCCAGCAGAGTCGCCAGTTCTGTGATCGGTGGATCTGGAACTGACTGTTTAACGCTGGTTCGCGAAATGTCACGGAAGCAAGAGTCGCCACCGTCTTTTATTTTCTCCAAATGGAAAGGACAAAAGCACAGAAAAATTCCTTAAAGAGATTGCTCTCGGTTCGGGAGGTAGATTATAGAAAGGGAAGGTGTTAGCACCCTTTCTATCCATGGTTATCCATGGGCTCTTAGATACTTGCTCAATGTGTTTTCAAAATTGTTTGTTTGCTTTTCAATGTGGGTTTTAAAAAGTTTCTTTGAAAAATTTCAGTTCGACTCGTACGTCAGAGTGTTTGAAAAAATTTGCTTTGAAAGCTTTTGAAAAGTGTTGGTGTGAAAAGTCTTTGAATTTTTTGTTTTGAAGAGAGCAAGTATCCATGAGTCGTCTACCTACCCTAAGGAATTCGTCTGTGTAAATGTCCTTTAAAGTAGTGCCATCCCACCATTGAGAGGTAGGTAGCACCACCGTTGGAGGTGTTCGGGTCAATTCGAGTTTGTAGGGACATGGTGATCACCGGAGTAATGGGAAGACACCTTAGAAGCTACCCTCATGCCAGGTTCCCGGATCATGAGGACTTACTAAGACATCCTCTACTCGACGATCACCTTTCGAGGCAAGGCAACAGTGAGGCGTACCCTAGGGGTGGTGTGTGATTTGTGTGTCGTTTTCAGATATTTTGTCTTGTCATGTTCATTGGTGTTCTACGCTTGATTTTATTTTAAGTCCATACATTCTTTCATGCTTTTGTTAACAGTTAAAAGTTGCGGGAAAAGTAAATCTAAGACTATTACAAATGGCGCGGGTCCACATCGCCAAAATTAAACTGGACCCGATTTGACGGAAAGTAAATAAAGCGAAAGAAATAAAAGTGCGAGCAATCGTTTACACGGCTTTGGGAGAGATACATAATTGCTTAAATGAAATAAACAAATGTGCGAATAAAATAAATTACGAACGAGGGCGTTGGACCCTTTTGCAAAATATTATTAATAAGGAATTAAAATTAAGAATTAAAAGAAAATGTTTTTTAGTATTTTTGTGTTTTTTGAGATTTAATAAAAAGGAATTAATTAAAAACCAAAATGAAATGTTAAACCTAGTTCTAATTATTTTTAAGTTTATTATGAAAGTATTAAAATTTAACCTGAATGCAACCCTAATTAGTTTACAAGTTTAATTATGAAAATAAATAAATCACTAATATTATGGCAAAAAACAAGGAAAATTAAAAGGAATAAAAAGTCATTAAACCTAATGCTATATTTTTGGATTTTTAGTTATTAAGAAAGTATTAAAATCTAACCTAAATGCAACCCTAATTAGTTTACAAGTTTAATTATGAAAATCACTAATATTATGGCAAAAAACAAGGAAAATTAAAAGGAATAAAAAGTCATTAAACCTAATGCTATATTTTTGGATTTTTAGTTATTAAGAAAGTATTAAAATCTAACCTAAATGCAACCCTAATTTAAATTGAATTTATTTACATGTTAATTTATGTATAAGGAAATAATTAAAATAAAAATTATTTATCACATTTTTGTCTTTTCTGATTTTTAGGCATTTTTGTATATTTGTAAAAAAATAATAATTAATTTAATGAAAACGATAAAGAAAATAAAATAAAATAAAAAAATGAAATGTAATGAAAAGTGCAAACCAGGGGGGTTTCAGTCCCAAATTAGGAGGTGTAGGCCTTAGCAATCTGGCCCAACAAGTCCTTGATCTTTTTGACTTTCCTGACTAGCCTGTGGTGCGTTGACTGGGGTTTATGGGTGTCCTTTAATCCCTGCCCTTGATTTGAACGTGCTAGACGCGTGGACGGCTTGAGATGGCAAGCGTATGGTGATCCACAATGTTGTGCCTGCATGGGAATTAACATAGAAAAATAATATTGAAATTATTCAGACCTGGGACTCGAACCCAGGTCTTGCACCTCACCAGCCAACACCTGGGCCACTACGCCCTTTGGTGCGTTGTTAATACATAATAACAATTAAACAATATAAAAGAAAAGCAAAATTAGTGGGAGTCAACGCGCCAATTTTTAAACCCACGAATCACTGGTTGACACGATGTCG
The DNA here is from genome assembly GCA_948472305.1 of Vicia faba. Taxonomy (NCBI): domain Eukaryota; kingdom Viridiplantae; phylum Streptophyta; class Magnoliopsida; order Fabales; family Fabaceae; genus Vicia; species Vicia faba. Next base: position 1,435,874,955 of record OX451736.1, read on the forward strand.
TCTTCTTCACATTCCCTGAAAACAAAACCATATGGCAACGGTTTCTTAAGCGTGGTTTAAGGTCGCTTTAGAGAAAATAACGATTAGAGCTATGTAACTCATAAATTAATCGCGACCGTGGCTTCTTCTTCATCCAAGCATGCCAAATTGAACGATGGTGGTTTGGAGTCCTGATTTTTCCTCTTTGCAAAAGCCCCAAATTCCACCTCTGAAAACCCTAACCTTCACTCATGGCATCATCGTGTATATAGCACAAAAACTTAATTAAACATGATGGTTAGTTTCAAAACTTGACAAGGAACATGAATGTACAATTAAAATGCAATGAGGATGTCTAAAACTGAAAACACGATCATCCCTTTTTTGCTGTACAGGGGAGGTTCTATATACCAATTCCTGGGGCTTGAGTTGATGTTAGAGATTGGAATATGTTCAGGAATTGCCAAGGAAGCTTTTGGAAAAGGAATTAGGCTTTGAATCCACCTCTAACACTGAATTCAGTTTTGAGTTTTATGGCAATTTTTCAAGTTTGCAAATTGGTCTCTCCTGCGCAAGTTTCAGTGTGTGGGCATTAGGTTTTGACTCAGCACTTATGAGGGAAGGGAATTAGGTCATTAGCTGGCCTTGATCCATGCCCATGAGAGAATTAGTCTTAGGTTTTTCACCATTAACAAACTTTCCCCTTTTTAAGCAAAACCAAGACTTGGTGTACAACCTAACCCTAGCATGAGTTTGTGAGCTGGCACATGATATATGGAAGCTATCCAAATTCAAATGACACTATTCCATTGAATTTTAAATTTTATTTGAATTTTTAAAGATTTAAAATGAATTAAATTATCAAAAATTAAATAAAATAGAAAAATCAATGTTTGATCTTGAAATTAATCATGGGACACGTGTGTGGCATGACAAGGCTGAATCAAGTGGAAGAAAGTGGGCCCTTTTGTCAAAAATTGAAGTTTCAAGGATAGTTGACTTTTGCCATTTCACAAAAATTTCCCAACTTCTACAAGGCATAACTTGCTCAATTTTTAAGCTTTTCTCATGCTCTTGGACATTTTGGAAAGGTCTTTGAGTCCTTTAACCAATGCCTTTGGTCCCATGTCATTTTGATTTTCCAATCTCAAGTTATGGCCTTTGACTCAAAGTCCCTTTTTGTTGACTTTTGAAAATGACCTATAATGTTGAAATTGATAACTTTTTGTGAGAGCATTTCTTGGACTTGAAGTATGAAGATGAGTTGTAGGAAATGTCTTTCTCTTCAAAATGAGCTTTGGATGGAATTTTTCTGATAATCCATGTGAAAGTTATGCCCTGGTCAATTTCAGTTGACTTTTTCAACTGTCCAAATAAGGCAACTTTTGCATCTTTGATGATTTCTGAGCCAAATTTTGAGAATCATGATCAAGCATTGATCAAATGATGTTTGTGGCTTCAAAATGATATGTTGACCAAAAATTTGAACTTTTGACTGCCAAATGACCATTTTGCCCCTACAGTTGACTGTAGTGCAATTTAGGGTTTTGACTGTGCAATTTTGAGCTGAATGCCTTGAAACTTGATATGAGGATGCTTGACCATGTTTGTAAGCATATGAGACTTGATTGAGCCTTTGAACACTTCCTTTTCTTGATCAGATTCAAAACCCTAGTTTTGACTGTATAGGAGGCCCTTGCACTGTGCAACCCTTGGGGGAGTTTTATGACTTGGCTTGGCAATTTCTTGAAGAATATGGGAGGGCAAATTTTGGGGTATAACAGGCACCTTTTGTTACAAGGTCATGCCGTTAGGATTAAAGAATGCAGGGGCAACATATCAAAGGGCTATTGTAGGTTTGTTTCATGACATGATTCATCATGAAATAGAGGTATATGTGGATGATATGATTGTCAGGTCACAAACTGAGGAAGAACATCTCAATCACCTATACAAGCTATTCGAGAGGCTGAAAAAGTACGAGTTGAGGTTGAACCCTAATAAATGCATATTCGGAGTGCGATCTGGAAAGCTTCTAGGTTTTGTTGTCAGCGGTAAAGGCATCGAAGTTGATCCTGCCAAGGTGAAGGCCATCCAAGAAATGTCAGTCCCCTACTCTGAAAAGGAAGTTAGAGGATTCTTGGGTCGACTTAACTACATCGCCCGCTTCATACCTCACTTAACTGCTAATTGTGAGCCAATCTTCAAACTCTTGAAAAAAGATCAAGTAGTCAGATGGAATGATGAATGACAAGTTTCCTTCAACAAAATAAAAGAATATATGCAAGAACCTCCTATCCTCATGCCTCCAATTGAAGGAAGACCCTTGATCATGTATTTGACGGTGCTAGATAATTCTATGGGGTGTGTTTTGGGCCAACATGACGAGTTTGGCCGAAAAGAGCATGTTATTTACTACCTGAGAAAAAAATTTACCGACTGTGAAACCAGATATTCACTGCTCGAGAAAACTTGTTGCGCTCCGGCATGGGCTGCTCACCGGCTATGACAGTATATGTTGACTCATACCACTTTACTAATTTCTAAGATGGACCTTATCAAGTACATAATCGAGAAACCTGTTATTTCTGGATGGATAGCCATATGGCAACTGATCTTGACTGAATACGATATTCAATACACAATGCAAAAGGCCATCAAAGGAAGTGTATTAAAAGATCATTTGGCCCATCAAGCTGTTGATGATTATCAGTCTATGAACTTTGACTTCCCGGATGAGAACATCATGCTAGTGACTGACAGCGCGAAACTTGGACCGTATAACGGACCTGAGCAAGGATCTCGATGCAATATGGTCTTCGATGGGGCTTCCAATGCTTTGGGTAACGAAATTGGTGATGATCATATCCCCTGAAGGTTGCCACACTCCTTTCACTACCAGACTATGCTTCGACTGTACGAACAACATGGCTGAGTACGAAGCATGCATTTTGGGTCTGAAGGCTGCCATTGATTTGAGGATCAAGCATTTGAATGTGTTTGGAGATTCCGCTCTAGTGATTAGCCAAGTAAAATGAGATTGGGATACTAAGCACCCTGATCTCATCCCTTAGAAGGAACTTGTGCTATCTCTGACTCCTTACTTTGAAGAGATCACTTTTGAACACTTCCCTAGGGAAGAAAATCAGTTAGCCGATGCTTTGGACACCATGTCTTCTATGTTCAAGGTAAAATGGGACAATGAAGCTCCTATGATTATAATTGAGAGATTCGATGAACCCGCACACTGCTATGAGCTCGACACTGACACAGAAAAGCCATGGTATCATGAGGTGAAGAGATACCTTGAAGCACAAGAGTATCCCATAGGAGCTTCCATCAATGACAGAAAGTTCTTACAAATATTTTCAGCCAAATTCTTCCTAAGTAATGAGATTCTGTACAAATGAAACCATGATTCTACTCTACTCCGATGTGTGGACAATAAGGATGCAGAGGAAATTATGGAAGACATGCATGATGGTCTCTTTGGGACTCACTCTAGTGGATATACTATGGCCAAGAAAATCCTGAGAACTGGTTACTAATGGTCAATAATGGAGACTGATTGCAATTAACACTCAAGGACTTACCACAAATGCCAAATCTATACTGACAAGGTCCATGTACCTCCTATCCCTCAGAACGTCATGACCGCTCCGTGGCCATTTTCAATGTGGGGCATTGACATGATTGGAGAGATAAAACCCACTGCTTCTAATGGACATCATTTCATTCTTGTCGCTATCGATTATTTCACCAAATGGGTCGAAGCCGCCTTATTTTCCTCGGTCACAAAGAACATGGTAGCCAGATTCATCAAACATAACCTCATCTGCCACTATGGTATCCCCGAAAGGATCATCACCGACAATGAGACTAACCTCAACAATGCTATGATTATAGAACTTTGCACTCAGTTTAAAATCAAGCATCACAATTCTTCTTCTTATAGACCTAAAATGAATGGCGCAGTGGAAGCGGCTAACAAAAACATTAAGAAGATTGTGCAGAAGATGGTAGTGACCTACAAGGATTGGCATGAGATGTTACCGTTTTCTCTTCATGGCTACCGTACTTCAACTAGAACATCAACTGGGGCAACTCCTTTTTCTTTAGTTTATGGCATGGAAGTTGTTTTGCTAGTGGAAGTTCAGATTCCCTCACTAAGGATTATGAATGAAGCAGACTTAGGTGAAAACGAGTGGGTTTAGACAATATTGGATCAGTTGAAATTGATCGATGAAAGGCGATTGGCTACTGTTTGTCATGGTCAGATGTACCAAAAACGCATTGTGATATGGTGGTCAGAACCAAGACGTGGTTTCCCTATTTCGTTAAGGAAATTTGCTGGTTTGTGTTTTGCGTTTGTGTTCGCAAAATGTCGCGGTAAGCAAGAGTCGCCACCGACTTTTATTTTATCCAACAAGGAAAGGAAAAAAGCACAGAAAAATTCCTTTTTCGAGATATTTCTGAGTACGGGGGGTAGATTATAGAAAGGATAGGTATTAACACCCTTTCTATCCGTAGTTATCTACGAAATCTTAGGTACTTGCTCATCATTTTCAAAATTGTTTTCTTTGTGTTTGTGGGCTTTGAAAAGTTTTTGTTTTGACTTTGATTTAACTCTTGCTTCTGTCTTCAAGAGTGTAATGAAGTGTTTTTGAAAAAACTTTGTTTGTAATGGAGTGTAAGTGTGAAAAATTGGTTTTGTTTGGATTGAGCAAGTACTTAAGAACTAATCTACCTACTCGAAAAAAGAATCGTTCTAAGTTTGTTTCCTTTAGATAACGCTATCCCACTATTAGTGAGTAGGTAGCATCGTTGTTGGAGTTTTGAGGGTCAATTCGAAAGGGACGTACGGTCACTAAAGCAATGTTAGGACGTCTTAGTAATAACCCTAATGTCCTAGATGAATTATTCGAGGCAACAATTTTGAGGCAACCATTCCGAGGCAACAATTCTGAATCAGGACTTTAATCTTTGTTTAGACAAAAGGACCATCACTAAAGCATCTTATACTCAATGACTGTTTACCGAAGGCAACCAAGTGGGAGTGTATCCTAGTAGTGCGCATGTGCGAGTGATTCAATTTCAGTTTATTCATCTTTGAACATTTAGGGTGATCTAACTATTTTAAATTTAGTCATACATTCTTGTCATGCATCCTATTATCAAACATCTAACAGTTAATAATTTGCGGAATTTAAATTGCGGAATTTAAACTAAGCTATTACAAGGCTTCGGGTATTTACATAGCCAAAAACAAACCCTTTGAAAATAAAGCGATGAAAAGTAAAGATCCTAATTAAAACTATTATAAACTGTGAACAAATACAATAATTGGGTAATAATAATAATAAAGCGCGCGAGAAAAATTAGATCGACGAGAAACTAGGGTTTTGACCCTCTTGATCAAAAGAAAAATGTTTTTTATTGTTTTTAATAAAGGAAATAAGTTTTCTAAATTAAATATAAAAATTAATTAATTAATTAAATTAATTAATAAAAATAATTACATGACCTATTTTTTGTGTTTTTGATTATTTTAGGAAAAAAATAAAATACAATTAAGTTAGTAATAAAACCTATTTATTCTAATTAATTTTAATTATTTTCAAAAATAAATTAAAGTTATCTAATTTAATCAAACCTAATTAAATTAATTAATTTATTAATGAAAAATAATACCTAAATCTAATTGGTGAAAAATAATATTTTTGGTGATTTTTTTATAAGAAGAAAATTAATTTTTGGTTAGTAAATAAATTAAAAGAAATAAAATAGAAAAGAAAATAGAAAAGAGAGAATGGGCCTGAATATTGTTTAGAGGGGTGCAAAATCAGAATTTTGGACCCAACAATGGTGAGGTCTGTTTAACTTATGGGATCCAGTGTATTGCGTTTGACTTGGCTCATGGTGGTCTCTCCTGGATGGCCATCAGATTTGATCTCAAGACATGTGGCAGGCTGGATGATGAAGTCCCATGGTGGTCCTTTGGTTTGTGAATACGCTGGAATATCTGAAAGAAAATAATATTGAGAAAAGTGGGGGACCTGGGATTCTAACCCAAGCCTCAAGGCAAATTCCATGCTACGCTCACCACTGCACCACTTGCTGTTGGTTATACATATAATGAAAAATAATAATAATATATAAAACAAAGAATTATTGGAAATTTTGCGCGAAAATTCAAACGGGCGAACCAGGTGGAGCCACGCCATGATCCCTGTCCTTGGATCCGTTGGTAAAAGTGAAACACTTTTACCTACGGACGTTTGTCCGTAACTATAGCCCTGTGCATTCTCAAAATCAAGCACAAACATGATAAATGAAAAACAAAGCAATGGTTGAATTCGTCTGGTCCTGCTGGTTACATTGGTGGCCCTTTTATGGCCCAATTTTGCTTATACACAGAAATCCCAATTTGAGCTCGTAAACCTTAACAATGATGAAACTCCATACAAGCCATGAAAATGCAATTAAACCATACAGAAAGTTTGCATATGTCTCATGGATCAACAATATATGATTAATTCATCCTAACAATGCCTATATCATGAGATTCGATTTCAAGAAAAGAGAGGTATCGTGGCTGACTTACAGTGCGATTTGGGACTGGAACGGCTTGGTTCTTGATTGCTTTAGCTTACTGACACTCCCAGGAGTCGATTGGGATAGGCAAAGAGTCTTGAAACTGCCTCTAAATGGGATTTCGATTCACAACTTTTTCTTGATTTTTTCAGTTTTTGTTCTTGCTCATGCGCCTGTTTCTAACTTTTTTTTAGGTCTGCCTCCCTTCTATATGTACCAAGCAATGTATTAGGGTTGATAAGCTATATTCAATCTTCCTCCTTCAATGATTTTGATCTTGATTTGATTCACCTTTAAATCTTTCCAAAAATGGCCTAAATCCAATCTTTTTGTGCACATATGCCTTCACACGAATTTGAATACTTGCTAGCTGTAATTTAAGACCTGAAACAAGCACAAAATCTTGTGTTTTCAATATTTTAGATTTTATATGATTTGTTTTGATTTAAATTGAATTAATTCAAATAAAAATCAAAATAAATTATAAAAACATGACAAGGACTAGTGGCAAGGGATAGAGCTCGTGGACTATGTTTCCAACTCAAAACAAGTGAAAAAGATTGGGCCCATTTGGCAAAATTTGAAGTTTTAGGCATAGTTGACTTTTGGCAATTTTGCAAAAAAGGTCAACTTCACCAATGCATAACTTCCTCAATTTTGACTCTTTGGAGGCGTTCTTGGACTTTTTAGAAAGCTTGAGATGTCCTCTAATCAACCCTTTTGGTCTCATCTCAATTTGATATTCCACGCTCATGTATGAAGCTTTGACAAAAAAAGTGTTTTTGTTGACTTTTCAAAATGACCTATAATATCCAAATTCATAACTTCTTGTGAGTGCATATTTTGAACTTTGGAGCTGAAGATGTATTGTAGATCATGGCATCCTATTCAAAATGAGATTTGGATAGGTCATTTCTCATAAAGTATGAGAAAGTTATGCTTGATCAAAGTTGAGTTGACTTTTCCTACAAAACCCTAATTTAGCAACTTTTGACTCTTGATGAATTATGAGCAATCCTTGATGAATCATGATCAACCCTTGATCAAATGATGAAATATACTCCAAAATGAGGATGTTGACCAAAAATCTTGAAGTTTGACTGTATGTGGGCCACAATTGACTTTTGCCCTAGCATAGTCGATCTTCAGGCCTTTGAGCAATTGACTGAGCAAACTTCCTCTGTAAGACTTGAAACTTGACATGGATGATCTTGATAACATATTAGGACATTGGTGATAATTTGGGATCACTTGGACTCAAGTATCTTGATGCAACATGAAACCCTAATTTGAGGTAGACTGCCTTAGGAGGGAGATTGTCTGGCCAAACCTTGGACTACCTTGAGCAACTTGAGGATCTTTCTTGACATGCTTTGAGAAATATGGGAGGGAAAATTTTGGGGTACAACAGCTGCCCCTGTTCAATCTTCTTAAACCTGAGGATGTAGATTGGCTTTCGTGCCTTTCGTGATTCGAAGGTGGAAGATGATTGAACACTAGAGTGCCTAGAAATTTGCACTCGCATGAAGTGGTAATTGTCTTGTGATGTCGGGAATGGGCTTACAGATGCCATTTGGAAATTGATGACGAGGGGATGGGCTTAAAGATGCCATCTGAAAGAGTGTCGATCGCATAAGAGATTCCTTAGCGAGAGCTTGTATACCTGTCGTTGAGGAAGATTCCACTGGGGAATGCTGATCTCTGTTGAGAGAAGTAGAATTTTAGGAGCTTCGGTCGTCCTTTATCTACTGAGGAATCCTCAATTTGAATTTTAGGAACTTCGGTCGTCCGTATTCTACTGAGGAATAATCTCAATTGAATTTTAGGAACTTCGATTATCCGTATTTTATCGAGGAAACATCTCTGTTGAATTTTAGGAACTTCGATTATCTATATTCTATCGAGGCAACATCTCTGTTAACATTTAGGAACTTCAGTCATCCGTTATTCAACTGAGGAAAACATCTATGTTGACATTTAGGAACTTTGGTCATCCATTATTCAACTGAGGAAAACATCTTTGTTGACATTTAGGAACTTCGGTCATCCGTTATTTAACAGAGGAATCATCTCTGCTGACATTTAAGAACTTCAGTCATCCGTTATTCAACTGAGGAATCATCTATGCTGACATTTAGGAGCCTCGGTCATCCGTTATTCAACTGAGGAATCATCTCTGCTGACATTTAGGAGCCTCGGTCATCCGTTATTCAACTGAGGAAAACATCTCTGTTGATGTGATACAGTGGGAAGAACTGACTGTTTTTTGGAATGCTGGTTTGCGTTTTGCGTTTGTTTTCGCAAAATGTCGCGGTAAGAAAGAGTCACCGCCGACTTTTATTTTATCCAACAAGGAAAGGAAAAAAGCACAGAAAAATTCCTTTTTCGAGATATTTCTCGGGTTCGGGAGGTAGATTATAGAAAGGGAAGGTGTTAGCACCCTTTCTATTCGTGGTTATCCACGGGCTCTTAGGTACTTGCTCAATTGTTTTCAAAATTGCTTTCTTTATGCTTGTGGGTTTGAAAAAAAGTTTTTGTTTTGAAACTTCGATTTAACTCTTGCTTCTGTCCTCAAGAGTGTATGAAGTGTTTTTGAAAACTTTGTTCGAAAAGTGTAAGTGTGAAAAGTTTTTGTTTTTTGAAAGAGCAAGTATCTAAGAACCATATACCTACTCGAAAAAGGAATCGTTCTATGCTATCTTCCTTTAGACAATGTTATCCTACTATTGATGAATAGGTAGCACCGTCGTTGGAGTTTGAGGGTCAATTCGAATGAGGGACTTACGGTCACTAAAGCAATAGTAGAACGCCTTAGCGGTAACCCTAATGTCTTAGATCATTTATTTTGAGGCAGCAATATCCGAGGCAACCGTTTCGAGGCGACTATGATCTTTAGACAAAAGGGCGACCTCTAAAATGACATATACTCAATGACCGCATATAAAGGCAACCAAGTGGGGGGTACCCTAAGAGTGCGCATGTGCGAGTGTGTTGTTTTCAGTTATTTTTATCTTTGTACATGTTAAGGGTGATCTAAGTTGATTTTAGGTTAAAACATTCAGTCTTGTCATGCATCCCTATTATCAAACATCTAACAGTTATATTTTGCAGGAAAATAAAATGCTGAATTTAAATTACAAGGCATCGGGTATTTACATCGCCAAAGACAAACCCTTTAAAAATAAATAAAGCGATAAAAAATAAATAAAAGTCCTATTAACTATTACAAACCGGAGGCAAGTACATTATTGGATAAAATAAATAAATCGCGTGCGGGAAATTAAATTGAGCGCAAGATTAGGGTTTTGACCCTTTAAAGAAGACATCTTTTTTTGGTTTTTATTTTAAGAAAGAAATTAGTCTAAATTAATTACTAAATTGAATTAAAATAAATTAATTAATAAAAAAATAAATTATTTTTGGTCTTTTTGTTATTTTAAGAAAGAAATAAAAATTAATTGAATTAGTAAAAACCTAATTAAGTCTAATTTAATTTTAATTATTTACAAAAATATGTTAAAGTTATTCTAATTAAAACCTAAGTTGATTTAATTAGTATTTATTAATAAAATAAAAAAATTAAAATTTGATTAAAATGTATAAAATATTTTTGTGTTTTTTATTTTATAAAGAAAAGAATTTTTTTAATTGGTTAGTCAATTAAATAAAACAATAAAAACAATTAATAAAACTAAATAAATAAAATAGAAAAGAAAGGGGTTTGGGCCTGATTTTGGAGTGCTAGATAGCAATCTGAAGCCCAATTGTGTTGGCCCTGTTGACTTTTTTGGACTTGGTGTGCATGCATGGACTTAACTCCATGGTGGTCCTTCAGATCTTGGCCACCAGATTTGGCTTTTGGCCATCTGGCCATTGGATACTTGATGGTGCATGGTACGTTATAGCAAGGCACATGCACTGAATTACCTGAAAAATAAAATTATGAAGGAAAGTGGGGGACCTGGGATTCGAACCGAGGTCCTGAAGGAGATTGGATGTGCACGCTTACCACTAGGCCACTTGTCTTTGTTTGTTAATATAATATGAATAATATATATTATATGAAAACAAAAACTATTGCCAGAAAAATATTAAAAAACGCGCGTGGTTTGAATGGCTCAATGAGGGGGCGCCACGCATCGTCTTCAACCTTCCATCCGTGGCTAAAACCCTGTAAACCTTATAGCTACGGACACATGCCGTCACTACAAGTCGTGCATATTCCAAAATCCGCTGTAGGCCATAAAAATGAATTCTAGAGGCATGGTTATGCTCGTCTCATCATCCCGGTCATAACCATACCCTTCTTGATGGCCAATTATTCCTGAAACAAAAACACCCAAAAATATCCAAGAAACCCTAGCTATGGCGTTTTGCAGTATAGGTCAGATAAACAAAATTAAATAATACCAAAAGCTTGGAAATGTTATGAGGATCACAAATATGTCAATGATTTGTTCAAATGATGCAAGAATGAGCCAAACTTAATCCAAGAACAGAGCTAGGTAACGAGGGACTTACAACGCGTTTGGGCGTATGAGCAAGCTTGCTTTTGATCCAGGAAGATTGAGTGAACACCCAGGAAACGATTGGGATAGGTTTTGGCTTCTGAAAACGCCTCTAGCTATGATTTCGAATTCAAGCTTTTGGTGACTGTGATCGGTGGATCTGGAACTGACTGTTTAACGCTGGTTCGCGAAATGTCGCGGAAGCAAGAGTCGCCACTGTCTTTTATTTTCTCCAACATGGACAGGACAAAAGCACAGCAAAATTCCTTATGAGATAGTTTCTCGGTTCGGGAGGTAGATTTATAGAAAGGGAAGGTGTTAGCACCCTTTCTATCCATGGTTATCCATGGGCTCTTAGATACTTGCTCATTTGTGTTTTCAAAAATTGTTTGCTTTTCAATTGTGAGTGGGTTTGAAAAAAGTTTCGTTTAAAGATTTCAGATCGACTCTTGTATCAGTCCTCAAGAGTGTTTGAAAAATTGTTTTGAAAGCTTTTTGAAAAGTGTCGGTGTGAAAAGAGTTTTTTGATTTGTTTTGAATTAGAGCAAGTATCTATGAGTCATCCACCTACCCTAAGGAATTAGGCTGTGTAATTGTCCTTAAGGTTGTGCCATCCCACCATTGAGAGGTAGGTAGCACCACCGTTGGAGGTGTTCGGGTCAATTCGTTTGTAGGGACAGTGTGGTCACCAGAGCAACAGTAGGATACCTTAGAAGCTACCCTTATGCCATTGATCTTTTTTATTCCGAGGCAACCGTTTCGAGGCAACTATTCCGAGGCAACCGTTTCGAGGCAACTTGTTTCGAGGCAACTAGATCAATGGACATAAGGACTCACTAAGACGTCCTATACTCGACGACCACGTTTCGGAGGCAACATGTGAGGCGTACCCTAAGAGTGGTGTGTGAATTTGTGTGTTGTTTTCAATTTAACATTTATCTTTGATCAGGGCATTATTGTGAGCTACGCTTGTTTTTAATTAGCCATACATTCTTTCATGCAATTAGAATTTAAGAGTGCAGAAATTTAAATGCGGAAAGATAAATCCTACGCTATTACAAGGCGCGGGTCTATACATCGCCAAAATACAAAGACCCGTTTGATAAAAAATGCGGAAAGTAAAAAGAGACCTAATTACTATTACAAGCTTTGAGCAGTTACATAATATTCGAAAGAAAATAATGCGCGGAAAGAAATTGAAATTGAATGTCCGAGGGTTTTGACCCTTTGCTTGAAATTAAATTAAATTAAAGCCTAATAATTATTTAAAGAAAGAAAAGAAAGTGTTTTTTATGTTTTTTGTATTTAATGAAAATAAAGAAAATTAATTAAAATTAGAAGTTAAATAAAACCCTAGTTCTAAGTTGTTTTTAATTATTTATGAAAGATATTCAAGTTTAACCTAATTTACCCTAATTAATTAATTACATGTTTATTTACAAAATAATTAATAATTAATAATAATAATAAGAAGAAGAAATTATTTATTAAGAAAAAGGATAAAAATGCTAAAAACCCTAATTTCTACATATTTTAGTTATTTAAGAAAAGATTAAAATTGAAAACCCTAAATTAAACTAAATTGATTATTAAAATTTATTTACAAAATAAATAATGAATTAGATAATAATTAAACATATTTTTGATTTTTCTGTATTTTATACTGTAAAAAATTAATTTATGAAATTAAAGAAAACAATTAAAAAGGATAATTGAGAAGAATAAAAGAAAAGAAAATTAAAAGAAGAAATACAAACAAGGAGGGGTGTCTGGCCCTTTTGGAGGTTTATTGAGAAGTTCAGTTTGTCCCAACAGATTCCAAGCCCTTTTGACCTTCCAGGATCCCATGCTTGTGGTTGACTGAACGCGTATGGTAGTCTCCACATTTTGGCCATTAGATTGAAGCTCCTGGACACTTGGCAAGCTTGAGCGTTGGGACATATGGTGGTCTTTTGAACGAACGCTGCATGGAAGCATGTTAATGGAAAAATTATGAAATATATAAGGGGACCTGGGGATCGAACCCAGGTCCCAGTACCTGCAAGCCACCTCAGCTACCAACTGAACCATTTAGCGCATTTGTTAATATAATGAATGGAGAACATAATATATAAAAACAATGATTAGTGATCTGAACAAAGAAAAGCGCGCCAGTATTTGAATTGTCCCATCATGTTATGACACATATGCATCTTCCTCGTTTTTGTGCCTGTAACATAATCAAATAGCGGGGGTTTTAAACCCCCACTAAACAAGGCCAGGAAAAATAACGATTAGCACATAAGCAGATATAAAAAGAGCGCGAGGTGTGGACTTGCTTCGTTTGGATGTCACGAATCCATTGGTATAGGTTTCAAGGCCTGATTTTACCATATGTGTAAAGCCCCAAAATTGAAGCTTCTGAAACCCTAGAGGACGTTAATGGCAACTCTTGATACAGGCATTGATAACACAATTGAGGTATACCATTAGCTTCAGAAGGTTCATATTAGTGTAAATCAACAATTAAAATGCATGAACAATGCCTGGAAATTAAAACACGATAATGAAAATATTTATGAAAAGTCAGACTTCGTTCTACCAATTCCTTGAGTATGGAGGGCTGGTTTTGATTGTAATCGTTTCCTGGATGCCCTGGCAATGTTTTGGAATGATTTTCAAGCCTTGAATCGTTCTCTAGGTATGAAAATAGTTTCAACTTTTTTGTGAAAAAATGCAATTTTGTTCTTTGGTTTTGAGTGCAGCTTCCGTGTCTCTTGCATTAGGTTTCAGTCTTGCATATGTATGTGAGTGAATTAGGTTAAGAAAACCAGCCCATAATCCATGCATTGATGATTTGGATATTTGATTTTGTTACATCTTTTTTCAAATCTTTTTGCCATGGAAACTTGCCAATTGTGTAGAATCTTTCCTTTTTGAATGATGCACGAAATATTTGATTCATGATGGAAGAATTTGCTGCATAAAAAGATTTAAAAAACATGATTTAGTATTTTTCTCATAATTAATTTTAATTAAATGAATTAACAAGATTAAAAATTCAATTAATTAATTAAAAATAAGAAAATAACTCCCTTTTAGCTTAATGGGTCGTGCATAGCCTTTGGGTAATGATTCATGGAAGAAATTGAGGCCCATTAGCATTTTTGAAGCCTTTTGTGCAAAGTTGACTTTTCAAAATTCCCAAATATTTCCCAACTTCTACAAGGTATATCTTGCTCAATTTTTAAGATTTGATCATGTTCTTGGACATTTTGGAAAGGTCTTGAAGTCCTCTAACCAATGTCTTTGGTACCATGTCATTTTGATTTACCAATCTGAAGTTATGGTCTTTGACTTAAAGTGCCTTTTTGTTGACTTTTGAAAATAACCTATAATGTTGAAATTGATAACTCTTTGTGAGAGCATTTCTTGGACTTGGAGTGTGAAGATGAGTTGTAGGAAATTTCATTCTCTTAAAAATGAGCTTTGGATGGGATTTTTCTGATAAACCATGAAGAAGTTATGCCCTGGTCAATTTGCAGTTGACTTTTCCAACTGTCCAGAAATGGAAACTTTTGCATCTTGAGACTTTTTGAGCCATGCTTTGAGAATCATGATCAAGAATTGATCAAATGATGTTTGTGGCTTCAAAATAAGATGTTGACCAAAATTTTTGACTTTTGACTGTCAAATGACCATTTTGCCCCTGCAGTTGACTGTGAAGCATTTAGGGTTTTTGATTGTGCAATTTGATGTTGTGAGTCTTGAAACTTGGCATATGAATGCTTGACAATGTTTATAGGCCTGTGGGACTTGATTGGACCCTTGGAAACCTCAATTTCTTTGCCAGAACCAAAACCCTAATTTTGACTGTGTTAGGAGGCAATTGGACTGTGCAACCTTTGAGAGATTTTGGACCATCTGGAGTTTGATCTTGACAAATCTTTAAGGATATGGGAGGGCAAATTTTGGGGTACAACAGTGACTTTTTACAAACTTTGTTATGCCGATGCTTGCACTTTCCAACCCTTATTTCGATTGCCTTGGCTTCCTTATGTATCATGCTTTGCATTAGGGTAGAAATTATGGACTGAATCTCTCTAAATCAATGCCTTGGGATTTGATTTGATCTCCTCTTTACAACTTGCCAAATTTATCAAAAATCAATCTTTTTGCACATGATATTGTATGATTCGAGTTTTATGATGATAATGATGATAATTATGATAATTACAACCTGAAACAGCCAAAAAATCTCATGTAATCAAAGCTTTGGATTTTATATGATTTAATTTTGATTTAAAATGAATAAATTCAATAAAAATCAAATTAAATAATAAAAATAAAATATGGGCTTATGGCTGAAGCTAAGACACTTGGGCAACTATGCAAGCTCAAATCAAGTGGAAAAGAATGGGACCATTTGACAAAATTTGAAGTTTTGGGGATAGTTGACTTTTGGCAATTTTGCAAAAACGCCCAATTTCAACAATGCATAACTTCTTCAATTTTGAACTTTTGGAGGTGTTCTTGGACTTTTTAGAAAGATTGAGATGTCCTATAACCAACCCTTTTGGTCTCATCTCATTTTGATATTCCATGCTCAAGTTATAAGCTTTGGCAAAAAAGGTGTTTTTGTTGACTTTCAAAAATGACCTATAATGTCCAAATTTGTAACTTCTTGTGAGTGCATTTTTTGATATTGGGGTATGAAGATGGATTGTAGGAAATTGCATCCTTTTAAAAATGAGATTTGGATGGGTCATTTCTCATAAAGTATGAGAAAGTTATGCTTGGTCAAAGTTGAGTTGACTTTTCCTACAAAACCCTAATTTAGCAACTTTTGAGTCTTGATGAATTTTGAGCAATCCTTGATGAATCATGATCAACCCTTGATCAAATGATGAAATATCCTTCAAAATGAGAATGCTGGCAAAAAATATTGAAGTTTGACTGTATATAGGTCATAGTTGACTTTAGCCCTAGCATAGTCAATTTTTGGACCCTTGAGCAATTGATTGAGCAAACTTCCTCTGCAAGGCTTGAAATTTGATATGGATGATCTTGAGAATATATTAGTATATCTAGGAACACTTGAGGTCATTTGGACTCAAAGATATTGATGCAACACAAAACCCTAATTTGTGGTTGACTGTCTTAGGAGATGACTTGTCTGACCAACTCTTGAGCAAACTTGAGCAACTTGGAGATTTTTCTTGAAATGTCTTGAGGAATATGAGAGGGCAAATTTTGGGGTACAACAGCTTCCCCTGTTCAATCTTCTTAAACCTGAGGATGTAGATTGTCTTTCGTGCCTTTCGTGATCTGAAGGTGGAAGATGATTGAACACTAGAGTGCCCAGAAATTTGCACTCGCATGAAGTGGTATCAGCCTTGTGATGTCGCGAATGGGCTTACAGATGCCATTTGGAGATTGTTGGCGGGAGGATGGGCTTAAAGATTCCACCTGCATGAGTTTCGATCGCACAAGAGATTCCTTAGCAAGAACTCGCGTACCTGTTGTTGTGGAAGATTCCGCTGGGGAAGTCTGGTTTTTTTTGTTGAGATTTAGGAGCTTGCATGTACTTCAACTGAGAGAACATCTCTGTTGAGTTTTAATAACTTGTCCGTAATTCAACTGGGGGGAAATCTGTTGAGATTTAGAACCTTATCTGTAATTCAACCGAGACTAATTCAGTTGAGATTTAAGAACTGGTCAGTACTTCGACTGAGGGAAACATCTTCATCGAGATCTAGGAACTGTCTGTACTTCAACGGAGAATAATTTTGTTGAGATTTAAGAACTCGTCCACACTTCGACGGAGGAAACTTGTCGAGATTTAGAACCTTATTTGTAGTTCAACCGAGACTAATTCAGTTGAGATTTAAAAACCGGTCAGTACTTCGACTGAGGGAAACATCTTCATCGAGATCTAGGAATTGTCTGTACTTCAACGGAGGATAATTCTGTTGAGATTTAAGAACTCGTCCACACTTCGACGAAGGAAAATTGTCGAGATTTAGAACCTTATCTGTAGTTCAACCGAGACTAATTTAGTTGAGATTTAAGAACCGGTCAGTACTTCGACTGAGGGAAACATCTTCATCGAGATCTAGGAACTGTCTGTACTTCAACCGAGACTAATTCAGTTGAGATTTAAGAACTCGTCCACACTGCGACAGAGGAAAATTGTCGAGATTTAGAACCTTATATGTAATTCAACCGAGACTAATTCAGTTGAGATTTAAGAACCGGTCAGTAGTTCGACATAGCTGAGAACTTAACTGCGTCTTTCCTGAAAGGTAAAGGTCAGTCGTATGCAATGTATGATATATATCAAGCAATGATGTTCTCAAAATAAATGAGATTGTGTTGTATGATGCGTATATGCATGTATCATGATGTATGGAAATGTAATGTTTTAGCTGGGGAAAATAAGTCCGTATAGCTGCTGGAGAAAGAGTTGAATTCTTCATTTCCGCTGGAGATGGTGAACGAAGATGATTGCGAGAATAAACCTGCAAGAGATGATAACTCCGTTGGGGAATAAACTGATGAGGAGATTACTCTGTGGGGAAGAGATGCTCTGTAGTGGATTCCACCGATAAATTCCACTGAGGGTGAATTACCGTTGCTGGTGATACTGAATCTTCTTGGGGACTGACTTCTTGTTTGTGAAAGGAAAGAACTCTGCTGGGGATGATCTTTCAGTTGTGACTTCACTGGGGATAACCCTTTAGACTCTTATGGGGATAATCCTTTGAACTTGCTGGGGACAATCTTCCAAAGTCTACTGGGGATGATTCTCCAAGCTCTACTGGGGGAGCTTCTTCAGACTGCGCTGGAAAAATTTCAGACTCCACTGGGGGATATTTTGCATTCTGCCGGGGAACATTCTTATACTCCACTGGGGAATATTAAGACTGTCGGGGATATTAAGCCTTTCAGTACTGATGGTAAATAAAATCTGCTTGGGGAGAATATTACCAATTCATTCATAGTTGCAAGTCTCAGCTGGGGAGAGCTATCCTTACTGTCTTACTTTGCGGAGAGTGAAAGTACCTTGGCTATATTCTTCAGCTGAATCTACCTTGTACCTGAGGGACAGAGAAACTGTACAGTTTGGACAATTCTTATTTGCCCATGTTTATGATATTACGAGTGATGGTCTTTTGTTTCGCATGTAAATACTTATGAGCAGCAATTAATGTCAAATGCATATATCAAAAATGAACATTGGACGTTCTTTGCAAAACAAAACAGAAAAAGGAAAAAACAGTTTGAAATTTCTCTGAAAATGAATTGTATTGATTTTGAAGTTTGGGCCGGTAAATAGGCGTTTTTGTACAAGAGGCTGACGTCCTAGTAAGAGAACACCGTCGAATAATAGAATTTATGCAATTTGTGAAAAGCTAAACAAAATATCCATGTGAATAATCTCACTGGGTTCCAACTCTGCTATTGCCTTTATGTCCTTGAGCATCTCATCACTTTGCTGCTTGGTTGAAGGTAGATCAGATTGATTAGTGTCGTCCGAGCTTGATAGTCGATACCGAAGTCTCGTTGCAAGGTGATCCAATGAGACGTAGTGTTACGCTTTAATCCCTAATTTTTGCCTGGACCGACCTTTCGGGTTTTCAGTCCACCGGGATACCCTTTTTTGCCCAAGCCGCCTTTTCAGGTTTTCGACTTGCCGGGTGTACAGACTTTTTTTTTCATTTTCATCCCTTATTTTTGCCCGAACCCTTTTGGTTCTCCGGGAAGCCCTTATTTTTACGTAGGCTAGTCGACCTAGCGGGTCTTTGTTCATGCGTAGTATCTTTTTACTATGTCTACATTGACGGGGTGAGGAAGGTCGTCACCATCCATGGTGGTTAGAATCATGGCTCCTCATGAGAAAATGTTCTTAATCACAAATGGCCCTTCGTAGGTTGGGGTCCATTTTCCCCTGGGATCACCTTGAGGTAGTATGATGTGCTTAATAACTAGGTCCCCGACTTGATACTCTTGTCGTCTAACTTTCTTGTTAAATGCCTTGATCATCCACTTTTGATACGTTTGACCATGACAAATAGCAGTAAGTCTCTTTTCATCGATTAAATTCAACTGATCAAGCCGGGTCTGAATCCAGTCATCTTCGCTCAAACCTGCATCCTTTATAATCCAAAGAGAGGGTATCTGAACTTCGATGGGTAATACGGCCTCCATACCATATACCAAGGAATAAGGTGTTGTCCCTATTGACGTCCGCGCTGAGGTACGGTACCCATGAAGTGCAAATGGTAACATCTTGTGCCAGTCTTTGTATGTCACCGTCATCTTCTGCACAATCTTCTTAATATTCTTATTAGCCGCTTCTACAGCCCCATTCATCTTTGGCCAGTAGGGAGAAGAGTTGTGATGTTGTATCTTAAACTGCTTGCAGAGTTCGGTGATCATCTTATTGTTGAGATTTGTACCATTGTCTATAATGATCCTCTCTGGTACACCATATCGACAAATCAGATTATGCCGAATGAACCATGCCACGACGTTCTTGGTTACTGTAGCAAAGGAAGCTGCTTCAACCCACTTCGTAAAGTAATCAATTGCTACCAGGATGAAACGATGCCCGTTGGATGTTGTAGGTCTGATCTCTCCGATCATATCAATGCCCCACATTGCAAAAGGCCATGGTGCCGTCAAGACGTTCATAGGTACAGGAGGTATGTGCACTTTATCAGCATATACTTGGCACTTGTGATAGGTCCGAGAATGCTGATAACAGTCGGCTTCCATTGTGGACCAATAATATCCTGCCCGTAGGATTTTCTTTGCCATGGTGTGTCCACTGGAATGAGTTCTGAAAGTACCTTCATGTAAATTTGCCATAATCCTTTCTGCTTCGTTCTTATCCACACATCGCAGTAAGGTTGAATCATGGTTACGCTTGTAAAGGATGCCATTGCTGATGAAGAACTTCGCCACGAACCTCCTCAGAAACTTCTTATCATTAACAGATGCACCCTCGGGGTATTCCTGAGCCTCAAGGTATCTCTTCACCTCATAAAACCAGGGTTTATCTGCTACCTCTTCAGTCTCAATGTCGCAGCAATGTGCAGGTTTGTCCAATCTTTCGATGATAATCTGGGGAGCCTCGTTGTCCCAATTGACTTTGAACATAGAAGACATCGTAGCCAGCGCGTCCGCCAACTGATTCTCCTCTCTAGGGAAATGCTCAAAGGTTATCTCTTTGAAATGTGGGAGCAGTGTAACCACATACTCCTTGTAAGGAATAAGATTTAGGTGTTTCGTATCCCACTCGCCTTTGATCTGGCTGATCACGAGAGCGGAATCTATGAAGACACTCAAAAACTTAATCCTTAGGTCAATTGCTGCTCGAAGACCCATGATGCACGCTTCATACTCCGCCATGTTGTTGGTGCAGTTGAAACATAGTCGTGCGGTAAACGGAGTATGAGAGCCTTTAGGATATATGGTTACGGCTCCAATGTTATTACCCAAAGAGTTCGAGGCTCCATCAATGTACATAGACCATCGGGATCCTTCCTCGGGTCCTTCATCCGGTCCAGGTTCTTCGCAGTCAGTCACTATCATGATATTCTCATCCGGAAATTCAAAGTTCATAGACTGGTAATCATCCACTGCCTGATGTGCCAAATGGTCTGCCAACACACTTCCCTTGAATTCCTTTTGGGCCGTGTATTGGATGTCATACTCAGTCAAGATCATCTGCCATCTTGTTATTCTTCCGGACAAGGCGGGCTTCTCGAAGATATACTTGATTGGATCCATATTTGATATCAATAAAGTAGTGTGAGTTAGCATATACTGTCTCAGCCGGCGAGAAGCCCATGCCAAAGCGCAGCAAGTTTTCTCGAGCAACGAGTATCGGGTCTCGCAGTCGGTAAACTTTTTGTTAAGGTAATAAATAACATGCTCTTTTTGGCCAGACTCGTCATGCTGGCCCATCACACACCCCATTGAGTTGTCGAGTACTGTTAAGTATAAGATCAAAGGTCTCCCTTCAACTGGAGGCATCAGAATAAAAGGTTCTTGGAGATACTCTTTAATCCTTTCGAAAGCGGCCTGACATTCCTCGTTCCATCTTACCACTTGATCTTTCTTCAACAGCTTGAAGATTGGCTTACAAGTAGCAGTCAGGTGTGAGATGAATCGGGCAATATAGTTCAGACGTCCCAGGAAGCCTGACTTCTTTCTCTGTTCGAGGAGCTGGAATTTCCTGTATAGCCTTCACCTTTGCAGGATCCACTTGAATACCTTTGTCACTTACGACGAAACCCAACAGCTTACCGGATTTCACCCCGAAGGTGCACTTGTTCGGGTTTAACCTTAGCTTGTACAACTTCAACCTGTCAAACAGCTTCTGAAGGTGGTCAAGATGTTCTTCCTCAGTCTGGGACCTTGTAATCATGTCGTCAACGTATACCTCAATCTCATGATGGATCATGTCATGGAACAAAGCGACCATGGCGCGCTGATACGTTTCCCCAACATTCTTCAATCCGAAAGGCATGACCTTGTAGCAAAAGGTACCCTATTGAGTAACAAAGGTTGTCTTCTCCATGTCTTCGGGAGCCATTTTAATCTGATTATAACCAGAGAAACCATCCATAAAGGAGAAGACCTTATGTTGTGCGGTGTTGTCAACCAGAACGTCGATATGGGGTAGAGGGAAGTCATCCTTGGGACTTGCCCTGTTCAGATCCATATAGTCAACACACATTCGAACTTTACCATCCTTCTTCGGCACAGGAACCACATTGGCGACCCATTGTGGGTAAGAAGTAACTGCTAGAAAACTGGCGTCAAACTGTTTCATAACTTCAGCCTTGATTTTCTCGGACATTGTAAGTCTCAGAGTGCCTAAGAGGGGGGGTGAATTAGGTCTTATAAAAATTTATTCGGTTTTATGAGAATGCTTGGTAGTAATTTTTTGGTTAAGTGTTTGAAGGTTTAGATTATATCTTTATCTTTTCCTGATTATGGTGATGAAAGCGATAAATGCGGAAAAGTAAAGAACACGGTGATATATCCTGGTTCCCCTCACAATCCGAGAGTACTCCAGTCCCCTTTCCAACACGAAAGAGATTTCACTATAGTTAGAATGATTGTACAGACTATGCTTACTATCTAACCTATAGGGTGATCAAAGGTTCTTAACACCTTTAAGACCAAACAAACACTAATGTGAATGAAGAACAATCCTCTTCAAATCACAACACTTACTTCCAACAATCCTGGATAGTAAGGGAAAATCTTTAAGTAATACAATGATTAATTTTGAAGTATATGGAGAGCTTTATCAATCTTCAATTTATCTTCTTCTTCAAGATAAAAACAATTCTCAACAATGTATATAAATATTCACAATGTATGAATGAAACTTGTAATGATAATGAAAGTGTATATGGCAAGTTTCACAAAATTATGAACACATGAAAGTTTAAATTCAAATGTGAGTAAATGAGAAAATTGTTAATGAAGAAGTATATTTGTTAATTTGAAAATTGAAGTATTGAACATTTATTGTTTGAAAATGTTATATGTGTTCTTTTTCAAAAACTGAAAAAATCTGCATTTTATAAAGTTGTAAGAACCTCTTCATTCATGCCAATTCATATGAAAAGTTGCAATGCATTCATGAAAAGATACCACTTGAAAAATGTTCAAAAAACAAAGTAAAAGCTGCATTGGTTCGCTAGGAACCGGTTCCGACACTGACAGAACCCGGTTCTTAGTGAACGTTATAAGTTTGAAATTCAAAATTTTCACGCAGGAACCGGTTCCCCTATTGGTACAACCCGGTTCCTGGTACAAAAACCAGGGACATGTTTTTTGAGAAAAGCTGGAACCCGGTTCCCTGTTAGGGAGGAACCGGTTCCTAAAGGTTTATTTTCAAAAATACATTTTGAAAGATATTTCAAACAAAGTTTTTCTTGATGTTAAAGTTATGGAATATGTATATGTTGATGAATGCATATTGTGAACATCTATATTCAAGATTTAAAGAATTATTTATACCATTTTGACATTTGATGATTTCTTCAATAATTCTTCAATAATCTTCAAGACTTTTATTTGATGTTGATAAGCTTTTTGCACATCCTTTGAAAGTTGATGTCCATGTTGTCTTCATCAAAACACATGCTTTAAATATGACTTGAGAAGCTTGCAATTACATTCTCCCCCTTTTTGATGATGACAACCAAGTCTTGAAAACGATTCTTGAATTGTTCATGTTGTTTTGTGTAGCAAACATGTTGAGCAAATGCAAGGCTCCCCCTAAATTGTATGCTCCCCCTAAGTCCATGATTCTTTGAATTTTGGAGAGAGTTTAATATTTATTTGGGCCTGCAATTTCTTTGAAACAAAACAACGCACATGCATACTCTTCTCCCCCTTTGTTAACATAAAAAAGGATGGGGAAAAAGAGTGAAATAGATACATATAAAAATTAAGACGTGTATCTTAAGAGAAACATTAGATATCACCTTCATCCAAAATACCAAGTTCTCTTCGGATTTTGAAGAAAGGTTCTCGAGCAAGCGGTTTAGTGAAGATATCTGCGAGTTGGTTATGAGTATCCATAAAAGTGACTTCGACATCTCCTTTAAGAACATGATCACGAAGAAAATGATGTCGAATATCTATATGTTTGGTTCTTGAATGCATGACCGGATTCTTTGTAATATTGATAGCACTTGTATTGTCGCATCGAAGAGGAATGCATCCGAGATCAAGTCCGTAATCACGGAGTTGTTGCTTGAGCCAAAGAATTTGTGCACAACAACTACCCGCTGCTATGTATTCTGCTTCGGCCGTGCTAAGAGCAACACATGCTTGCTTTTTACAAGCCCAAGATACTAATGCATTTCCAATAATGTGACAAGTACCACTTGTGCTTTTACGATCAGTTTTACAACCTGCATAATCCGCGTCAGAATAACCAATTAAAGTGCAAGTACTACCTTTTGGATACCATAGGCCGACATTGATTGTTCCTTTAAGATACTTCATGATCCTTTTAACTGCCATGAGGTGTGATTCCTTTGGATTTGCTTGAAAGCGAGCGCAAAGACAAACACTAAACATGATGTCAGGACGACTTGCCGTCAAGTATAATAAAGAACCAATCATACCTCTGTACTTTTTAATATCAATTGGAGTACCAGATTCATCTTGATCAACATATGTACCGGAGCCCATTGGAGTGTTCATGGCTTTACAATTGTCCATATCAAACTTTTTCAATAATTCTTTGCAATACTTAGATTGATTGATGAAGATTCCATCTTCTAGTTGCTTGATTTGTAGTCCAAGAAAGTAGTTCATCTTTCCCATCATAGACATCTCGAATTCTCCTTGCATTATCAATGAGAATTCCTCACACATTTCTTTGTTAGTCGATCCAAAAATGATATCATCAACATAGACTTGAACCAATAAAGTGTTACTTTGGATTTTCTTAATGAACAAGGTTTTATCAACCTTACCCTTTTTGAAACCTTTTTCACACAAAAAATTGCTAAGTCTATCATACCATGCTCTTGGTGCTTGCTTTAAGCCATAAAGAGCCTTTCTCAACTTAAAGACATGTGAAGGATGTTTGAAGTCTTAAAATCCCGAGGGTTGTTTGACATAGACTTCTTCATTGATGTATCCATTCAAGAATGCGCTTTTGACGTCCATTTGAAAGAGCTGAAAATTTAATGAACAAGCATAAGCAAGTAAAAGACGTATAGCTTCTAACCTTGCAACCGGAGCAAATGTTTCTTCAAAGTCGATTCCTTCCTCTTGATTGTAACCTTGGGCAACCAACCTTGCTTGATTTCGAACAATTAGACCATTCTCATCAAGTTTGTTCTTAAACACCCATCGGGTACCTATGATGTGTTTACCACTTGGTCTAGGAATAAGTTCCCAAACTTGATTTCTCTCGAATTGATTTAATTCTTCTTGCATAGCAATAATCCATTGATCATCTCCTAAGGCTTAATCAACTTTGGTAGGTTCAATTTGAGAAACAAACGCCATGTTTAAGCAAGCATCTTTTAGATTCAATCTTGTTGATACTCCTTGGCTAATGTCACCAATAATTTTGTCAATAGGATGGTCTCTATGAGTTCTCCATTCTTTTGGTAGATCATTGGTGTTTGAATCTTGTTGAACAATGTTTTCTTGATTTTCCAGTGATTTCTTAATTTGATCAAATGAAAGATCTTCCGGGGGTAAATCTATAGGATCATCATCATCACAAACAACTACTTCCTCCTTAGAGGGGTTAGTTTCATCAAAAGATACATGCATAGATTCTTCAATAGTTAAAGTTCTTTTATTATAAATTCTATATGCTTTACTAGAAAGCGAATAACCAAGAAATATACCTTCGTCGGATTTCTCGTCAAACTTACCGAGATTATCCTTGTCATTGTTAAGAACAAAGCACTTGCATCCAAAGATGTGGAATTGAGCAATATTTGGCTTTCTTCCTTTGAAGAGTTCATATGGAGTCTTCTTTATTATAGGTCTAATGATAAATCGATTTCCAACATAACATGCCGTACTAACCGCATCCGCCCAAAAATATTTAGGAAGATTTGCATCACTAAGCATTGTTCTTGCAAGTTCCACTAGAAACCTATTCTTTCTTTCAACTACTCCATTTTGTTGTGGAGTTCTAGGTGCTGAAAAATTATGAGAGATACCATGTTCTTCAAAAAATTCTTCAAATTGAGCATTTTGGAATTCTCCACCATGATCACTTCTTATGGATACAATCTTTAGTGATTTTTCATTTTGGATTTGCTTAGCATACTTCTTAAAGGCTTTGAAAGCATCACTTTTCTGCACAAGAAACAAAGTCCAAGAATATCTAGAAAAATCATCAATAATGACTAAAGCGTATACATTACCTCCGAAGCTTTTTGTTCTTGATGGACCAAAGAGATCCATGTGTAACAATTGTAGTGGTCTTGTAGTAGACACCACATTCTTAGATTTGAAAGTTGTTTTGGTCTGTTTGCCCTTTTGGCATGCATTACATAATTTGTCCTTGATGAACTTCATCTTTGGTAGACTAATAACTAAGTCATGCTTAACCAATTTGTTCAAGTGCTCCATGTGAATGTGAGCGATCCTCTTGTGCCATAACCAAGCGTCATTGTTGTTTACCATAAGACATTGTACCTTCAGAGACAAATCATCTAAAGTAATCATAAAAATATTGTTAGTTCTTATACCTTTGAGTTTTACCTCATTGGTTGCCTCATCCATAATGAGACATTCATCTTTGTTGAATTTGATCTTGAACCCTCTATCGCAAAGTTGACTTATGCTAAGAAGATTGTGTTTTAATCCTTAAACATAGAGAACATCCTCAATTTGAATGGATGGAGGTGTGCCAACTATTCCAACGCCAAGAATCTTTCCTTTGGTGTTGTCTCCATAGGTGACATACCCTTTGGCTTTATGTACTAGATATGAAAATTGGTGTACATCTCCTGTCATATGCTTTGAACATCCACTATCAAGATACCAAACATTTGATGTAGATTTCAAGCATACCTACACAAACAAATTATTCTTTGTTAGGTACCCAAGTTGCCTTGGGTCCTTCATAGTTAGTTCCCTTTTTCACCCACACATAATGCCCACTTGCTATACTAAAGTTTCTAACATAGCAAGCATTAGGTGTATGGCCTTTAATACCACAATAAAAACAAGTAGGTTCAAAGTTACTTCTATATCTAGAAGGATAAGATTTCTTTTTAGGAAATATTTTCTTTTTCGATACATTAGCATTCTTCTTTTGATGATTATGAACAACTTGCTTCTTTTCTACTTTCTTGGGATTGGAACTATTACTAGCCTTTACAAAAACAGTGGGATTGTTACTTGGTTTCTTAGAATTCACATAACCAAGACCCCTTTTATCATTTGGATAGCGTTGTTGGCTTAGTAATCCTTCCAATCCTATTTGTCCTTTTTCATATCGTTCAATGACTCTTTTCAATTGAACAATTTGAAAGACATTTAATTCACACTTGGAGCATGCAAAGTTTTCTTTTTCTTTGATAAAATTCTGTTTTTGAAGATCAAAATCTTTAGTCATGGTGTCAATTTTTTCTAAACAACTTAAAAGTTCTTTTTCTTGATTTGACACCTTTTTGTATAAACTTTTGCATTCTTTCAAGAGTTCAACAATAGCATCTTGAACATCATCATCAAAAAGATTAAATTCATTACTAACCTCTTCTTCATTGTCGGAGTGATGTCAAGCCATTAATGCTAGATTTTCACATTCCTCGCTTTCCGAATCGGATGAAGAACTTATCTCATTATCTTCCCATGCAACATAAGCCTTTTTGTTCTTGAACTCCTTTTTGCCTTTGAATCCATTTTTCTTGGAGAGTTTTGGACAATCCGGCTTTATGTGACCTTGATTTCCACATTCATAACATGTGACATCTTGTGTTGATGTGGAGGCTTCTTTATCTTTATGATTATAAAATTTCTTCCTCTTGACAAAGTTAGCATTATGAAGATTATTTTTATGACCAAAATATTTTCCTAACCTTTTTACAAGAAGCAAGAAGTTTTCATCTTCCTCCGATGCATCTTTATCTTGACTTTCCTTTGAATCAACTTTCAAGGCAATGCCTTTGGATTTCTTCTCTAAATTTTCATGTTTTTCAAGTCTACCGAGTTCCGTTTCATATTCTTGAAGTTTGCCAAATAATGTAGCGGAAGTCATTGCGGAGAGACTCTTCTTTTCCGAGATTGCCGTTACCTTTGGTTGCCATTCCCTAGTCAATGATCTAAGGATTTTCAAGTTGAGTTCATCATTTGTCAAGGTTTTACCAAGAGCATTTAAGTGATTTGTCAAATGCACAAATCTCTTTTGTAAGTCAAGAATGGATTCTCCGGGCTGCATTCGAAATAGTTCATATTCTTGACTCAAGGTATTTAGCCTTGATCTTTTTACTTCAGCCGTTCCTTCATGAGTTTGAACCAGGGTATCCCATATTTCTTTTGCTGTCTTGCAGTTCGAGACACGGAAAAATTCGTCCATACTGAGTGCACCTTGAAGAAGGTTTATTGCCTTTTTGTCATAGAGAACTTTCTTTTTATCATCGTCGTCCCATGCAGTTTTGGGCTTTACAGAACCAATGCCATTGATTACTGATATTGGGATAAATGGACCATTTTCAACAGCATCCCATACTTCCTCTCCTTGTGCTTCTAAATGCGCCTTCATGCGTATTTTCCAGAAGTCAAAATATTCACCACATAATAGAGGAGGCTTGTTGTTACTACCACCATCTCTGAAGACTGGTTGATGATTTGCGGAAGCCATTCTGGATCTTTAGGAACAAGTTACCTATAACTTGCTCTGATGCCAATTGTAAGTCTCAGAGTGCCTAAAAGGGGGAGGGGGGGGGGGTGAATTAGGTCTTATAAAAATTTATTTGGTTTTATGAGAATGCTTGGTAGTAATTTTTTGGTTAAGTGTTTGAAGGTTTAGATTATATCTTTATCTTTTCCTGATTATGGTGATGAAAGCGATAAATGCGGAAAAGTAAAGAACACAGTGATATATCCTGGTTCCCCTCACAATCCGAGAGTACTCCAGTCCCCTTTCCAACACGAAAGAGATTTCACTATAGTTAGAATGATTGTACAGCCTATGCTTACTATCTAACCTATAGGGTGATCAAAGGTTCTTAACACCTTTAAGACCAAACAAACACTAATGTGAATGAAGAACAATCCTCTTCAAATCACAACACTTACTTCCAACAATCCTGGATAGTAAGGGAAAATCTTTAAGTAATACAATGATTAAT
Source organism: Vicia faba (assembly GCA_948472305.1). Classification (NCBI taxonomy): domain Eukaryota; kingdom Viridiplantae; phylum Streptophyta; class Magnoliopsida; order Fabales; family Fabaceae; genus Vicia; species Vicia faba. Next base: position 1,435,903,888 of record OX451736.1, read on the forward strand.
TTTGAAGTATATGGAGAGCTTTATCAATCTTCAATTGATCTTCTTCTTCAAGATAAAAACAATTCTCAACAATGTATATAAATGTTCACAATGTATGAATGAAACTCGTAATGATAATGAAAGTGTATATGGCAAGTTTCACAAAATTATGAACACATGAAAGTTTAAATTCAAATGTGAGTAAATGAGAAAATTGTTAATGAAGAAGTATATTTGTTAATTTGAAAATTGAAGTGTTGAACATTTATTGTTTGAAAATGTTATATGTGTTCTTTTTCAAAAACTGAAAAAATCTGCATTTTATAAAGTTGTAAGAACCTCTTCATTCATGCCAATTCATATGAAAAGTTGCAATGCATTCATGAAAACATACCACTTGAAAAATGTTCAAAAAACAAAGTAAAAGCTGCATTGGTTCGCTAGGAACCGGTTCCGACACTGACAGAACCCGGTTCTTAGTGAACGTTATAAGTTTGAAATTCAAAATTTTCACGCAGGAACCGGTTCCCCTATTGGTACAACCCGGTTCCTGGTACAAAAACCAGGGACATGTTTTTTGAGAAAAGCTGGAACCCGGTTCCCTGTTAGGGAGGAACCGGTTCCTAAAGGTTTATTTTCAAAAATACATTTTGAAAGATATTTCAAACAAAGTTTTTCTTGATGTTAAAGTTATGGAATATGTATATGTTGATGAATGCATATTGTGAACATCTATATTCAAGATTTAAAGAATTATTTATACCATTTTGACATTTGATGATTTCTTCAATAATTCTTCAATAATCTTCAAGACTTTTATTTGATGTTGATAAGCTTTTTGCACATCCTTTGAAAGTTGATGTCCATGTTGTCTTCATCAAAACACATGCTTTAAATATGACTTGAGAAGCTTGCAATTACAGACATCTCTGGGCGCATTCGGCAGACCTTCTGTTTCACTGGAGGATAGTCTTCCTTGGTAAGCAATCGGTGAACCACAATGTCGGTATCCAACCCAGGCATATCTTCATAAGACCAGACAAAGATCTCAACATAGTCACGCAACATCTGAATCAACCGTTGTTTAACACTAGCTTCCAGATTTGCATCGATCTTGACCTCTTTCTTGTTTGCCTCTGTACCCAGATTCACCGTTTCCACTGGCTCTTCATGCGGCTGTATGGCCCTCTCTTCCTGAAGTAGCAGTCTAGCAAGTTCACCAGGCACTTCACAATCATCTTCACCTTCGTCTTCGGCTAAGTTGATCAGACTTTCAAAGTCATAACCGACAGTAGCAGAGTCGTTATCAGTGGGATCCAGAATGGATGTAGACCTGTATATGTGAGTGTGTGTAAAATAGATGTTTTGCAATATATATAATAAAAGAAAACAAGGAGCGCAAAATTTGAAATGCAAGAAACGTCCAATGCTTTTATTAATGATATATGTAGATGACACACATAAAGCCCTCACAAATGAAGCCACGATGCTCCGGGTAAGACACTGGGCCGTAAAAGTTTAAAACATTGTCTGTTACAAATACAAAACAAAAGTCTCATTACTGGGTAACAAAAGAAATTGGGATGAAGTCCTTTGTTGTCCAGTTGCTTAGTCTACCATCAGTAGTAGGATAGATCCAACTTTCGAACTCAGATTCTTCAATGTCGTCTTCAATGGCATTCACTCCTAAATTGCTGATAAACAGGGGAGGTCTTCCGATTCGTGCACTCCGAACAACCCTTTGAGCTTCTACAGTGAAACCTAAACCAAACTTGTTAGTCTTATGTGCAAAATCATGGAGTTGGCCCCAATTTGCACACCCACCTTTCTCAACAACAGCCCGAGCATCCTCGAAGGAAGCCATCTTCATTGGAGGATCTTCAGAAATAGTTTCAGCTGACGCTAATGTTTGGGGAACCTCTTCAAAATGTTGAAATTGGGTCTCAATGAACTCTCCATCCATCTATACATATCGGAAAGAGTTGAGGTGGCTCATCATGTACTCTTCCTCTCCTCGTACCGTCACAATTTTCCCTTTGATTGGGTATTTCAGCATCTGGTGGAGCGTTGAAGTGATTGCCCCAGCTTTGTGGATCCATAGGCGACCCAGCAAACAAGAATAGGATGGCTGAATTTCAATCACATAGAAAGTAGACGCAAATACCTAAGAACCAACCTTCATTGGAATATCAACTTCTCCATGTACCATTCTTTTTGACCCATCAAAGGCCCTGCCAACAATGTTACTTGGCTTCAACTCTAAACCTTCACAATCCAACTGGTCTAGAGATTTCTTAGGTAAGATGTTCAATGAGGAACCGATATCCACCAATACATGGGCTAGAGTAGTGCCCCTGCATTTAATGGAGACATGCAAGGCATCATTGTGATTCCTCCCCTTAGCAGGCAAGTCTACATCGGAGAAACCTAACCCATTATCCGCTGTCAGACTAGCCACACAATCTTTAAATTGATCAGTTGATGTTTCTTGTGGCACGTGCGCAGTCTTCAGGAAGGAAATCAGAGCCTTGGCATGGGCTTCTGAGCAAAGTAACAAAGACAACATAGAGATTTTGGATGGGGTTTTCCCCAGCTGCTCGACTACATCGTAGTCGCTCTTTTTGATAATCTTCAAAATTTCCTCCATCTCTTGTCTAGAGGCTTTAACAGTAATTGTCTTCGGTGCCTCCGTCTGGGCAGGCTCATTAGTGGTCCCTTTGCCCCGAGTGTCAGATGACTCGGCAACAGGGGTAAGAATCTGAACTTGAACAGGAATAGTAGCAGGTACACTGGCAGGTGTAATAACAACAGGTTTCCGAACAACTGGTGGAGATATTTCAGGGGAGAAAAGCCTTCCGCTGCGGGTGACTTTACTAGATCCCACAATATTGTTGACGTCAGTATCAGCCTCTTCAGCACTCAAGTCTTGCTTAACTCCGTGATAATATAGGTCAGCCCCATAATGCCACGGGACAACTTTATTGGATGTGTAGGGGATAGGCCCAGGAACGGTGATGATCAATGGTGCAATTCTTGGAACATATGTAATTCTAACCGGCTTTCTCGAGGAAGCCTTGGAAGAATTGTCGAAGATGGTGATTATAGCAACTTCTTCAGTAGGAACCAAAGGAACAAGAGTCTTCTCAAACATAATTTCTTTATTATCCATCAGGCGTTGGACACCTGACTTCAAAAGAGAGCAACCGGTAGGTAGGACAGAACACATACGGCAACCTTCATCACAACTCGGAAATAAACCGGCTAACAAAAGGTTATTCTTCACATTCATCAAAGGGGTAACAATATCGTTCACAGAAATCACAAACGAGTCTTCACCTATAGCATTCACTCCATGCTTGGGCATGGGAGCAGTCACAACATTAGGTCTTTCAGGTGCTTCGAACTCAATCTCCCTCGCATCAATCAAGTCCTGTACTTTGTTCTTTAAGACCCAACAGTTATCCGTGTCATGCCCCGGGCTACCAGAGTGAAAAGCACAACAGGCATTCAGATCATACATGGGTGATGCAGTGTTGGGGGTCACCGGGGCCTCCTTCAGAATCACCAAGTTGGTCTTTAATAACTGCGGCAAAATTTGGGATAAAGTCATGTTGAGCTGAGTAAATTGTCTTTGCAGCCTCTCGGCCCTTGGCTAATTGTTGCGTTGAGGAGCACTAGCAGGTCTTGATATAACAACCGCATTAATAGCTTGGCGGAGTTCAGGTCTATTCTGGATTTTTAAACCGTAAACAACACTGGACTCATTCTTAAAAGGCTTCTTCTCGGTGCCTGATGAAGCACCCTTCTGTATTTTACCGGATTTGATACCAGCCTCAATCTTTTCCCCGGTCATAATAAGCTCTGTAAACCCGGACGAAGAACTTCCAATCATATGGTTAAAATACGGACCAGACAATGTCCCCATAAACATATCCACTAGCTCCCTATCAGCCAAGGGTGGTTGCACTCTTCCAGCGAGGTCCCTCCACTTCTGAGCATAATCTTTGAAACCTTCGCCCGCACCCATAGACATACCCTGGAGTTGGGTACGCGTAGGAGAGATGTCGGCATTATATTGGTACTACTTGTAGAAAGCAGCAGCCAAGTCTTCCCAATTACGGATACTAGCTCCTTCCAGCTGGTAAAACCATTCAAGCTGAGTCCCTGAAAGACTGTCTTGAAAGAAGTGGATCCAGAGGTTCTTGTCAGCGGTGTATGGCTGAATCTTCCTAACATACGAACGGAGGTGCAACTTTGGACAAGAAACCCTGTCGTATTTAGCAAAGGCTGGTGCTTTAAACTTGTGGGGAATCACCACCCCAGATGACAGACCTAGATCACCAAAGTCTAGACCAGGTACCTTCTGAACTTCCATCGCACTCAACCGGTCTTCCAGTTGCTTATACTTATCCTCAGCGGGAGGATACTGGTCTTCGTCAAAGTCAGTCTCATTGTCAGAAACCACAGGGCTAGGAGCCCTCCTCTCTTCCTGATTATCTCCCCCTCCAGATGAGTGGGTCAAATCAACCTCTTCTCGCAAGTCGTTTCTGAATATGCGACCCATATTAAACAGGACCGTCTTCTTCTTCTTCTTCTTCTTCTCTTTCAGGATAAGGGACTTCAGATCTTGTTGACCCTTAGCCAAACTCATGAACAATTCTTGGAACTGGGCGTTTTGAGCCTGTAGAGCCTTGATTGCTTGTTCAGTTGATGGTTCAGAAGACATGATGCTGAAATAAACAGCGAAGAAGATAAGAAACCTGTAATGGGTACCTGTTATGAGGTGCATGGGATGAAATGCGTATGATATGATTTCAAAGACGTCGAGAGATTCAAATTGGTAAACAAAAACGAAACACACTTTTATTAGATAAACTTCAAAATCAATTGTTCAACAGATGCCTTTAAGGCGTTACAAGAAAGAAAAATTGAAAAGTAAATCAAAAACTGGAAATAATCCAAAAGACAATCAGTGCTCCCATGGTCGTTTCTTGTCAGTGCGGACATAATCATTGAGGATCCGCTCGTTCTCCAACTGCCTTGTCAACTTCTGAATCTTCTGCTCTTGCTCGTGATACTTTTCTCTATAAGTATCCCGTTCTTCCCTCAGCTGCATCCAAGACCTCTTCAATGCCCCAATGTCAATAGGCATGTAAGGATGTAGGATGGTAGGAGGAACCCCCTCTTCATCAGCAACTTCAACAATTATAGGCAAGACGGCTTCGTAGGGCATTCCCAGCTTTTGGGCACGTATGCGAACCCATCGGAGATATGGTTCCATTGGTAAAGAAGTCTTCGCACCCAGCTCGTGTGGATCAGACCTGTGTACCCTATCCCAAGCTCTTATGAATCTGCGGCGTTGCTCCTCACTATTTCCTTGGAAATCAAAGATAATACTAGGCATTAGCAACTCATGAGGTCCTTCCCTTCTAGCTCTCCCAAACTGGCGTAAGGCCAAACACTGATTATAAGTGATTCCTCCATGGGTTCCTATCAGTGGAACATTGGGGTACTCCCCACAACGATCAATAATAGCCATATCTTCCATGCCCTTGATAGTCTAAATGATGTCATTATGAGAGAGAGAGACATAATCCTATAGGCCCAGCCCATGCCTTCCTTGTTCTTCAGAACTGATTTGGGGAGGTGAGAAATAAACCACCTCGCCAATAATGGTGCACAGCTTATAAGGGTTCCCCGTTTCCGAGCGGTACGGGCATAAAGAGAATGAAGAATGTCACCCAAGAGAGTGGGCACAGGATTACCGGAGATGAAGATTTTTACCGCATTCACGTCAACAAAGGAATTGGAGTTAGGAAACAATACCAAACCATATATCAGAAGAGCCAGAATGTCTTCAAACGCCTGGAAGTCTAGACTATACCAGAACTGATTAGCCTTACCAACCAAGAATTTAGTCAGGAAGCCCTTTGCTCCACTACGAGTTTCCCAGTTTGACATTACCTCAGTCTTTGTCAGATGGAGGGCTGAAGCAATATCTTCCGGCCTAAGGATCTTCTCCCAACCTATAAACGGGGTCTGCTCCAGAATAGGGATACCCAGTAGATCAGAGAACTCTTCCAAGGTAGGGACCAGCTGGTAGTCCGGAAAAGTAAAGCAATGGTACAATGGATCAAAGAACTGGACTAAGACACTCAACATCTGCTCATCCATCTTGGAGGTGACCAAACCAAGAAGGTGCCCATGTCTTCTGATGAAGGAGGTAGTATCTGGCATCTTTGCAACCAATTCTTTAAGCAGACTGGGAACCTGGACAAAGTTGATCCGGATGGTGTTTCTACGCATAGGTGCCATGACCTACAAAACAGAACAAAGATGAATCCCTCTTGTCTTTGAAATAGGTTAGTCCAATGCAAGATGCATGCAATGTCATTATGTCATGATAGAGAATACACCACAAGTATCCACAAATAGCAAACATGGTAAAGGCACAAAAGTCACACAGATAGCCCTTAGATTTCAGGCTAGCAAGGAGCTTAGGTACTACCCTCTTTCAGTTTAGTTGGTTTAAACCTGTCCTAAAAATAGTAACCGGGTTCTAGAGGATCTCAATATCACTGACTACCCTCGATCGGTCATAACTCCAGTTTAGCAACCTTTTCTTGCATCTGAAATCATCGCGAGAGTTTAGTCTCAGTGAGTGTAGCATACTGCTACTGTTCTATGGCCAAGTTGGTCAATTTAAAGGTTCTAAGGTCAGTTGGTGCTTAATGACCCCTTAGCTGACCCATATTCTCCTTGTTGCGCCACAAGGGATATCGATACATACTAAAGTGTCACACCAACGTAGTTACTACTTCAACCGTATCGGTCTACACCGTACAGTTCCCTCACAGTTTATTGCTACTTACCTAAAGGGTATCCCCCAGATCCGGGTTAGGATCTATAGTAACTCCAATTCAAGCCCACAAAGATAAATCATACAAGTCAAGCAATTGAAAACATTATGAACTAATCCTAAGGTACACACCACTAATATTCCCCAGCAGAGTCGCCAGTTATGTGATACGGTGGGAAGAACTGACTGTTTTTTGGAATGCTGGTTTGTGTTTTGCGTTTGTTTTCGCAAAATGTCGCGGTAAGCAAGATTCGCCATCGAATTTTATTTTATCCAACAAGGAAAGGAAAAAAGCACAGAAAAATTCCTTTTTCGAGATATTTCTCGGGTTCGGGGGGTAGATTATAGAAAGGGAAGGTGTTAGCACCATTTCTATCCATGGTTATCCACGGGCTCTTAGGTACTTGCTCATATGTTTTCAAAATTGCTTTCTTTATGCTTGTGGGTTTGAAAAAAAGTTTTTGTTTTGAAACTTCGATTTAACTCTTGCTTCTGTCCTCAAGAGTGTATGAAGTGTTTTTGAAAACTTTGTTCAAAAAGTGTAAGTGTGAAAAGTTTTTGTTTTTTGAAAGAGCAAGTATCTAAGAACCATCTACCTACTCGAAAAAGGAATCGTTCTATGCTATCTTCCTTTAGACAATGTTATCCTACTATTGATGAATAGGTAGCACCGTCGTTGGAGTTTGAGAGTCAATTCGAATGAGGGACTTACGATCACTAAAGCAATAGTAGGATGCCTTAGCGGTAACCCTAATGTCTTAGATCATTTATTTTGAGGCAACAATATCTGAGGAAACCGTTTCGAGGCGACTATGATCTTTAGACAAGAGGGCGACCTCTAAAATGACCTATACTCAATGACCGCATATGAAGGCAACCAAGTGGGGTGTACCCTAAGAGTGCGCATGTGCGAGTGTGTTGTTTTCAGTTATTTTTATCTTTGTACATGTTAAGGGTGATCTAAGTTGATTTTAGGTTAAAACATTCAGTCTTGTCATGCATCTCTATTATCAAACATCTAACAGTTATATTTTGCGGGAAAATAAAATGCGGAATTTAAATTACAAGGCGTCGGGTATTTACATCGCCAAAGACAAACCCTTTAAAAATAAATAAAGCGATAAAAAATAAATAAAAATCCTATTAACTATTACAAACCGGAGGCAAGTACATTATTGGATAAAATAAATAAATCGCGTGCGGGAAATTAAATCGAGCGCAAGATTAGGGTTTTGACCCTTTAAAGAAGACATCTTTTTTTGGTTTTTATTTTAAGAAAGAAATTAGTCTAAATTAATTACTAAATTGAATTAAAATAAAATAATTAATAAAAAAATAAATTATTTTTGGTCTTTTTGTTATTTTAAGAAAGAAATAAAAATTAATTGAATTAGTAAAAACCTAATTAAGTCTAATTTAATTTTAATTATTTACAAAAATATGTTAAAGTTATTCTAATTAAAACCTAAGTTAATTTAATTAGTATTTATTAATAAAATAAAAAAAATTAAAATTTGATTAAAATGTACAAAATATTTTTGTGTTTTTTATTTTATAAAGAAAAGAATTTTTTAATTGGTTAGTCAATTAAATAAAACAATAAAAACAATTAATAAAACTAAATAAATAAAATAGAAAAGAAATGGGTTTGGGCCTGATTTTAGAGTGCTAGATAGCAATCTGAAGCCCAATTGTGTTGGCCCTGTTGACTTTTTTGGACTTGGTGTGCATGCGTGGACTTGACTCCATGGTGGTCCTTCAGATCTTAGCCACCAGATTTGGCCTTTGCCATCTGGCCATTGGATACTTGATGGTGCATGGTACGTTATAGCAAGGCACATGCACTGAATTACCTGAAAAATAAAATTATGAAGGAAAGTGGGGGACCTGGGATTCGAACCCAGGTCCTGAAGGAGATTGGATGTGCACGCTTACCACTAGGCCACTTGTCTTTGTTTGTTAATATAATAGGAATAATATATATTATATGAAAACAAAAACTATTGCCAGAAAAATATAAAAAAACGCGCGTGGTTTAAATGGCCCAATGAGGGGGCGCCACGCATCGTCTTCAACCTTCCATCCGTGGCTAAAACCCTGTAAAACTTATAGCTACGGACACAGGTCGTCACTACAAGTCGTGCATATTCCAAAATCCGATGTAGGCCATAAAAATGAATTCTAGAGGCATGGTTGTGCTCGTATCATCATCCCGGTCACAACCATACCCTTCTTGATGGCCAATTATTCCTGAAACAAAAACACCCAAAAATATCCAAGAAACCCTAGCTATGACATTTTGCAGTATAGGTCAGATAAACAAAATTAAATAATGCCAAAAGCTTGGAAATGTTATGAGGATCACAAATATGTCAATGATTTGTTCAAATGATGCAAGAATGAGCCAAACCGAATCCAAGAATAGAGCTAGGTAACGAGGGACTTACAACACGTTTGGGCGTATGAGCAAGCTTGCTTTTGATCCAGGAAGATTGAGTGAACACCGAAGGAAACTATTGGGATAGGTTTTGGCTTCTGAAAACGCCTCTAGTTATGATTTCGAATTCAAGCTTTTGGTGACTTTTTTCAAACTTTGTTCTGCCTATGCTTGCATTTTCCAACCCTTATTTCGATTGCCTTGGCTTCCTTATGTATCATGCTTTGCATTAGGGTAGAAATTATGGACTGAATCTCTCTAAATCAATGCCTTGGGATTTGATTTGATCTCCTCTTTACAACTTGCCAAATTCATCAAAAATCAATCTTTTTGCACATGATATTGTATGATTCGAGTTTGATGATGATAATGATGATAATTACAACCTGAAACAGCCAAAAAATCTCATGTAATCAAAGCTTTAGATTTTATATGATTTAACTTTGATTTAAAATAAATAAATTCAATAAAAATCAAATTAAATAATAAAAATAAAATATGGGCTTATGGCTGAAGCTAGGACACGTGGGAAACTATGAAATCTCAAATCAAGTGGAAAAGAATGGGCCCATTTGACAAAATTTGATGTTTTGGGGATAGTTAACTTTTGGCAATTTTGCAAAAATGTCCAATTTCAACAATGCATAACTTCTTCAATTTTGAACTTTTGGAGGTTTTCTTGGACTTTTTAGAAATCTTAAGATGTCCTATAACCAACCCTTTTGGTCTCGTCTCATTTTGATATTCCATGCTCAAGTTATAAGCTTTGGAAAAAAAGGTGTTTTTGTTGACTTTCAAAAATGACTTATAATGTCCAAATTTGTAACTTCTTGTGAGTGCATTTTTTGATCTTTGGGTATAAAGATGGATTGTAGGAAATTTCATCCTCTTCAAAATGATATTTGGATGGGTCATTTCTCATAAAGTATGAGAAAGTTATGTTTGGTCAAAGTTGAGTAGACTTTTCCTACAAAACCCTAATTTAACAACTTTTGAGTCTTGATGAATTTTGAGCAATCCTTGATGAATCATGATCAACCCTTGATAAAATGATGAAATATACTTCAAAATGATAATGTTGGCAAAAGATCTTGAAGTTTGACTGTATATAGGTCACAGTTGACTTTTGCCCTAGCACAGTCGATTTTTGGACCCTTGAGCAATTGACTGAGCAAACTTCCTCTGCAAGGCTTGAAATTTGATATGGATGATCTTGAGAACATATTAGGATATTGAGGAACACTTGAGCTCATTTGGATTCAAATATCTTGATGCAACACAAAACCCTAATTTGGGGTTGACTGTCTTAGGAGATGACTTGTCTGACCAACTCTCGAGCAAACTTGAGCAACTTGGAGATTTTTCTTGAAATGTATTGAGGAATATGAGAGGGAAAATTTTGGGGTACAACAATTGACATTTAGGAACTCGTCCGTTATTCTACTGAGGAATCATCTCTGTCGAAATTTAGGAACTCGTCCATTTATTCTACTGAGGAAACATCTCTGTCGAAATTTAGGAACTCGTCTGTTATTCTACTGAGGAATCATCTCTGTCGAAATTTAGGAACTCGTCCGTTTATTCTACTGAGGAATCATCTCTGTCGAAATTTAGGAACTCGTCTGTTTATTCTATTGAGGAAACATCTCTGTCGAAATTTAGGAACTCGTCCGTTTATTCTACTGAGGAATCATCTCTGTCGAAATTTAGGAACTCGTCCGTTATTCTACTGAGGAATCATCTCTGTCAAAATTTAGGAACTCATCCGTTATTCTATTGAGGAAACATCTCTATTGAAGAGGAAAGTTGAATTTTAGGGGCTTCGGTCGTCCGTATTCAACTGGGGATTAAACTGTTATTAGTCGTACCCGAGCTTCACAACTTGAATTTTGTGAGAATCTGATTGTATCTTTCCTGAAAGGTAAAGGTTAGCTGTATGTAATGCATGATATGTATCAAGCAATGATGTTCTCAAAATAAATGATATTGTATTTGTATGATGCGTATATGCATGTGTCATGATGTATGGAAATGTGATGTTCTTAGCTGGGGAAAATAAATCCCGAATTGCTGCTGGAGAAAAGAGTTGAATTCTTCGTTTCCTGCTGGGGATAGGGAATGAAGATGGTTGTGAGAATAAGCCTGCAGGAGAGGATAACTCCGCTGGGAAATAAACTGATGAGGAAATGACTCTGGGGAGGACAACTTCTGCTAGAGAACCTGTTGATTTAGAAGAATAACCTCAGCTGGGGATGAATTACCGTTGCTCGTGATAATGAAACTTGTTGGGGATTGAGTTTCTGTTGGTGAAAGGAATGAACTCCGCTGGGGATGATTTTCCAGTTGCGACTTCACTGAGGATAACCTTTTAGGCTCTACTGGGGATAATTCTCCAAACTCCAATGGGGATGATTTTCCAGTGCTGATGATAGATAAACTCTGCTTGGGGAGAATATTGCCGATTCATTCGCGGTTGCGAGCCTCAGCTGGGGAGAGTGGTGTCCTGTTCGAGACCGCTAATATCACTGTCTTTTTCTTACTTTGCGGGGAGTGAATGTTACTGGGACGCATGTTGAGGAAATGACGATGGCTTTGTATCAAGACTTTTCTACCCCTGTTTTTGTGGGAGAAGGTGCCTGCGGAGGATTTGTTGATCGAGTGTTATCCCAACTTATGAGGTGCTTGGTAACTTTCGATCGAAATGATAAGTTTGCTTCTGGTAGGCCAGTGACGAGATGACGGGACATAGTCGTACGCTTTAATCCCTAACCTTTGCCTGGACTGTCTTTTTAGATTTTCAGTCCACCGGGATACCCTTTCTTGCCCAAGCCGCCTTTTCAGGTTTTTGACTTGCCTGGTGTACAATTTTTCATTTTTATCCCTTATTTTTGCCCGAACCCTTTTGGTTCGTCGGGAAGCCCTTATTTTTGCCTAGGCCAGTCAACCTAGCGGGTCTTTGTTCATGCGCAGTATTTTCTGACTATGTCCACACTCTCAGTGTGTAGGGATTTGTCAACTGTCGGTAGTGTTGTGTCGCCATTCTACCAGAAGATGTTTGTTTGATCATGCAAGATTCGTTGTTGGAATTCATGTCCAATGCTTCAATTGATTCAGATGGAGATTTGCCCCTTGCTATTTGGCATCTTCGAGAGATTCCTTGAATCTTGACTTGACTGCCCCAGATGATGGACAATGATCATGTCGTGCCCCTTGGTTGGAAGTGTTTTTCCACCTGAGGTGATCCTTTTTATTGAGAAGGTTTTTGTCCACTAGATATCCGTCGTGCGAATTTCTCTGCTGTTGAGCAAATAGTCATATGCAAACAATGTTATTTTAAGAATGCAAAGCTTATGTCTGTCTTGAAATTTTTGAAAATGAACTTTTCAGTAAAACAAGCAAATTTTGTAAAATGGGATGTCAACTCAGGATTTACAGCAAGTCCCACGGGAGTCAGGATACCTTTTGTAACAGTATGCTTTCGAACTAACCCATGCTTCAACTAGGACTTTTAAGGGTTATAACGTGGCCTGGTTCACGGTTCAAGAAACAAAGGATAAAGGCTCAAATTTTATTTGTACCCACCCGTTCTTCGTGATGTTCTTCGACCCTAAACTCAGTTAATTGTGCATTTTAGATCCCGTTTGAGTCTTCGCTCTGATATTCCAGTGATGGTTCGGATACTGACAATTCATTTTGAATAGGCAGTCATTTCCTTTTTTTGTTTAGGGCTTGTAGGACCTCTTTCTTTTTTGATCTTATTATCCCTGTCTTTTGCCTGAACTGTTTCTTTTTGTGATTATAGTCAGCGGGATGCCCCAGTTTTTCTTAAGTCTCCTTCATAGGTTTTGACTTATTGGGCTTTTATTTTTGAGAGATAATGATTGTCTGTCTTGACGATTATAAGGAACCATCACCGTCTTTTATTTTGGAAGGGCGTCTTAGAAGTCATTCATTATGCACATGAATTAACTGAGAAAACTACCCTGCCCCAGGTTGTGATTAAGGGTTTTAATTTGCGTGAAAAGAAAAACTCCTACTTCTTTGGCTCAAAGGGGTTGACGAGGGACTATCTTCCTTATAACTCCATTGTTTAGGATTTGAAACAATGCCTGTACATCGTCAGCGGGGTCTGTTCAAAAGCATATTGTAGAGATTCTGGTATCATTTTCGTCATCCTCCCTCTAAAGGCTTAGAATTTTTAAATCGAGAGTTTATCATCACAAAAATGAATGCAATTTGAATATAGTGAATACGAATGGATTGATTCAAAACAGACATATGCAATGCATTGATAAAGTAACAAATTTTGACATGAATAAATATTTCAACAATCAAAAGAAAATTACAAATTGAAAATTCTAATGAACAAAAAGTAAAGTCTTCTCGTCTGGTCTCGTCACTTCAGAGGACGTACCTTGGAGGGATGGTAGAAGAACTCAGCCTGACCATCTTGTGTAAACTCCAGCACTCCTTTATCAATCAAGTCCTGAATTTTATTTTTCAATACCTAACAGTCATCAGTATCATGCCCCGGGCTGTTGGAATGGTATGCACACCTAGCATCAGGATTGTACCTTGGGGAGGCTATGTGGGTATTCTAAGGAGGGTCCCTTAACGTCACCATATTCAATCTCAACAGGCGTTATAAAGCTTGAGACAGCGGCATGTTGAGCTCAGTGAACTGCCTTTTGGGCGTATCTGGCTTACTCTGATTAACCTGTTGCTTTTAACGAGGTTGTTGTTGGACCCTTGAGGTAGTAGCAACTTGGAGAGGTCCATTCTTTACCAACCCAAACCCTTGTCTTCTTGAAGGTTGATCAATAACTTGGTCCCCGGCCTTGACTGTTTGCCTCATACCGTTGTATCTGTCTTGATGAAGCTGGTTGATAATGGTTCTCAGCTCTTCTTGTTCCCGGGCTAAGCCTTGGATAAGAGCCATCTGCCCCAACATCTGGGTTCTCATTGTACCTAACTCAGCGTGTAGTTGTTCCAACCGTTCATCCTTATCGTCTTTAGGACTTTTCTTGACCAAGTTCCCAACAAGGAGTGTTTTCAACTCTTCCTTCCCCTTGGATAGGTTTAGGAATACGTCCCTGAACTGAGCTTCTTGAGTTTGAAGATCTCGGTTGTCTTGTTGGAGAGCCATTGCTGAAATAAACAGCGAGAACATGAGAGACCTGTTATGCAATGTTTTCAAGGATCTCGCGGGGTAAACAAGAAACTATTAGAATTTGAATTTTGTAGCATTGATTGAAGAAAATTCGTGTCATCAAGAGTCCTGCTTCAAGAGTCAAGCTCACCATATCGAGTGGGTCATAGCCACCGACTTAAATTATCGTGTTTTGATCTCTAGATGACATTGGCTAGAGGAAAATAAATCCCTTTTGCCCCTCGCTAAACGTTTAATTTACCATAACCTGCATCACAAACCTTTGAGATCCTTGAAATGGTTAAGGAAATGTTAAGGCATGATGTTATGATGTGTATGCTATGCGTTTAAGCAAAAAATGCGAGGTGATGCAAACAAGTAAATCCGGCAAGAAATCCAAGTTATTGGATAAGGACTGTAAACAAAACCTGCAAGAAACTCATGTTGTCAGATAATAAAACTATGCAAGTAGTTCAAGTTTGAAAGCACACAAGTCACATAATAGCCCTTAAATTTCAGGCTGGCATGGGGTCTAGGTATTACCCTCTTTCAGTTTAGTTGGTTCAACCTGTCCTAGTAATAGTAACGGGTTCTAGAGGTTCTCAAAATCAGTGACCATCCTCGATCGGTCATAGTTCCAGTTTAGCAATCTTTTCTTGCAGCCAGAACCATCGCGATAGTATGGTCTCAATGAGTGTAGCATACTGCTACTTTTCTATGGCCAAGTTGGTCAATTATAGGTTCTAAGGTCAGTTGATGCTTAATGACCCATTAACAGCCCCATACTCTCCTTGTTCCTCCACAAGGGATATCGGTACCAACTAATGTGTCACACCAACGTAGCTACTGCTTCAACCGTATCGGTTTACGCCTTACAGTTCCCTCACAATCTATTGCTACTTACCTAAAAGGTGTCCCCAGATTCGGGTTAGGATCTATAGTAACTCCGATATAAAGCCCAAAAAATAAAGCAATCAAATCAAGAAATTGAAAACAATATGATGAACTAATCCTAAGTGTTGTACCCCAAAATTTGCCCTCCCATATTTCTCAAAACATTTCAAGAAAGATCCCTAAGTTGCTCAAGGTAGTCCAAGGGTTGGCCAGACAAGCTCTCTCCTAAGGCAGTCTACCTCAAATTAGGGTTTCATGTTGCATCAAGATACTTGAGTCCAAGGGACCACAAATGCTCAACATTGTCCTAATATGTTCTCAAGATCATCCATGACAAGTTTCAAGCCTTGCAGAGGAAGTTTGCTCAGTCAATTGCTCAAAGGCCCAAAAAATCGACTGTGCTAGGGCAAAAGTCAACTGTGGCCCACATACAGTCAAACTTCAATATTTTTGGTCAACATCCACATTTTGAAGTATTATTCAACATTTGATCAAGGGTTGATCATGATTCCTCAAGGATTGCTCACAATTCATCAAAACCCAAAAGTTGCTAAATTAGGGTTTTATAGGAAAAGTCAACTCAACTTTGACCAAGCATAACTTTCTCATACTTTATCAGAAATGACCCATCCAAAGCTCATTTTTAAGAGGATGTAATTTCCTACAATTAATCTTCATCTCCCAAGTTCAAAATATGCACTCACAAGAAGATATAAATTTGGAGATTATAGGTCATTTTGAAAAGTCAACAAAAACACCTTTTGGGTCAAAGCTTCTTACATGAACATGGAAGATCCAATTAAGATGAAACCAAAGAGGTTTCTTAGGGGACTTCCTAAGCTTTCTAAAAAGTCCAAGAACACCCTCATAAGGTTAAAATTGAGAGAGATATGCATTGTCAAAGTTGGACAATTTTTGAAAAAATGCATGAAGCAAATATTGACCAAACTTGGATTTTTTCCAAATGGGCCTATCTTTTCAAGTTTGAAACTCATTCCTAACATGGTCCACGACCTATAATCCCACCCATACATTTTTCTACTATTTATGCTATTTATTTTGATATTTTATTCATTAAAATCCAGAATTAAATAAATAAATAATAGAAATAATATGAATTTTGATATGAATCCATTTTGGGAAAGTTTTGTGCTGGTTTGTGTCAATTGATTTCGTGCAATAACTCTTCAAATATGTCCAAGTTCATCCACATGTGAAAATGGCATAAAATCATCAAATATGGCATTTTTTTCAAATTTTGATCATGGTCTTAAAATACAACATTATGTGGGAGATTCTTTACATGCTTTCTTGTCTCCTCATTCTCCTCTATAAATATAGAGCCATACAATCTTGAAAGGGACGAAAATCCTCTCTAAAAAGCTCTCAAAAAGCTCTTCAAAAAGCTCTCTAAAAGCTCTTCAAAAAGCTCCCCAGAATTCAAAGAATTGGTGCAAGTCATATCTCGAGGTTCCGGTCTCTCTCAATTGACATCAAGCCTCAAAACATCCTCTTGAAGTCCTCAAGAGTCTTACAAGGCCCAAGATCAATCCATCACATGCCTAGCACGCCCCCCATTTGACAACACCGGTTTGGTAAAATTTTAAACTTTGAATCTCCAATTTTAATCACATTTTATGGTATGCTAACGTTTGTTTGAGTTTATATAGAACAATTATGGGTGGTTGAATCATAGGTTCCAATCAAGAATCAAAAAACACCATAGTTAGAGCATGAAGCTTTCGGAGATTCGGGCCTAGGGATTTCTGATGATTGCACCCCCTGTTTACTTTTGCTACTAGGCCCATCTTTATTTTCATGTTTTATTCGTCTTGTTTATTTCTTTTAATCCCTTTTATTTTTTTTATCAATAAACAAATATAAAAATCACATAAAAATATATTTAGGATTTTTTCTTAATTAAATTTTAATTTTAGGTAAAACTTTTATTTCTTTTTGTAAATAACTTAAAAATAATTAGAATAAATAGGTTTTATTACTAACTTAATTATATTTTATTTTTTCCTAAAATAACCAAAGAAACCAAAATAGGTCATGTAATTATTTTTATTAATTAATTTAATTAACTAATTAATTGCATATTTAATTTAGAAAACTTATTTCTTTTATTAAAAACAACAAAAAAACAATTTTTCTTTTAATTAGGTTAGAAGGGTCAAAACCTTAAATTCTCGTCGATCTTAATTCTTCTCGCGCGCTTTATTTTTATTATTTACCATATTGATGTAACTGCCTACAGTTTGTAATAGTTTAATTAGGACGTTTATTTACATTTATCGCTTTATTTTCAAAGGGTTTGTTTTTGGCTATGTAAATACTCGAAGCCTTGTAATAGCGTAGTTTAAATTCCGCAAATTATTAACTGTTAGATGTATGATATAGGGATGCATGACAAGAATGTATGATTAATTTTAAAACAGTTAGATCACCCTAAATGTGCAAAGATAAATAAACTGAAAGAATAATTCGCACATGCGCACTCCTAGGGTACACTCCCACTTGGTTGCCTTCGGTAAATGGTCATTGAGTATAGGATGCTTTAATGGTTGTCCTTTTGTCTAAACAAATATCAAAGTCCCGATTCGGAAAAGTTGCCTCGAAATTGTTGCCTCGAATAATTGATCTAAGACATTAGGGTTATTACTAAGACGTCCTAACATTGCTTTAGTGACTGTACGTCCCTTTCGAATTGACCCTCAAAACTCCAATGATGGTGCTACCTACTCACTAATAGTGGGATAACATTGTCTAAAGGAAACAAACATAGAACGCTTCTTTTTTCGAATAGGTAGATTAGCTCTTAAGTACTTGCTCAATCAAAACAAGTTTTCACACTTACACTCTTTTACAAACAAAGTTTTCAAAACACTTCATTACACTCTTGAAGATAGAAGCAAGAGTTAAATCGAAGTCAAAACAAAAGCTTTTCAAAACCCACAAACACAAAGAAAACAATTTTGAAAATGATGAGCAAGTACCTAAGAGCCCGTAGATAACTACAAATAGAAAGGGTGCTAATACCTTTCCTTTCTATAATCTACCCCCCGTACTCAGAAATATCTCGAAAAAGGAATTTTTCTGTGCTTTTTTCCTTTCCTTGTTGGATAAAATAAAAGTCGGTGGCGACTCTTGCTTACCGCGATATTTTGCAAACACAAACGCAAAATGAAAACCAGCAAAATTTCCTTAACGAAATAGGGAAACACGTCCCGATTCTGGCCACCGTATCACAGAACTGGCGACTCTGCTGGGGACTGAATAAGTGGGGTGTACCTTAGGAATAGTTCATCATATTGTTTTCAATTGTTTGAATTGTTTGCTTTATATTTGTGGGCCTTGTATCGGAGTTACTATAGATCCTAACCCGGATCTGGGGAACATCTTTTAGGTAAGTAGCAATAGACTGTGAGGGAATTGTACAACATAGACCGATACGGTTGAAGCAGTAGCTACATTGGTGTGACACATTAGTTGATACCGATATACCTTGTGGAGGAACAAGGAGAGTATGGGGCTGCTAATGGATCATTAAGCATCAACTGACCTTAGTATAATTGACCAACTTGTCCATAGAAAAGTAGCAGTATGCTACACTCACTGAGACCGTACTCTCGCGATGATTCCAGCCGCAAGAAAAGGTTGCTAAACTGGAATTATGACCGATTGAGGATGGTCAGTGATATTGAGAACCTCTAGAACCCGGTTACTATTACTAGGACAAGTTGAACCAACTAAACTGAAAGAGTGTAATACCTAGTCCCCATGCAAGCCTAAACTTAAGGATGTTTGTGTGACTTGTGTGCTTTCAAACTTGAACTACTTGCACATGTTTGTTACCTAACAACTAGAGTTCCTTGCAGGTTTTGTTTACAGTCCTTATCCAATACCTTGGATTTCTTGCCGGATTTACTTGTTTACATTACCTTGTACTTTTGCTTAAACGCATAACATACACATCATAACATCATGCCTTAACATTTCCTTAACCATTTCAAGGATCTCAAAGGTTTGTGATGCAGGTTATGGTAAATCCAACATCTAGCAAGGGGCAAAGGGGATTTATTTTCCTCTAGCCAATGTCATCTAGAGATCAAAACACAATAACTTGAGTCAGGGGCTATGACCCACTCGATATGGTGAGCTTGACTCTTGAAGAAGGACTCTTGACGACACGAAGTTTCTTCAATCAAAGCTGCAAAATTCAAAATCTAACAGTTTCTTGTTTACCCCACGAGATCGTTGAAAACATTGCATACATATATCATACATATCATTGCATAACAGGTCTCCCAGTACAGGTCTCTCATGTTCTTGCTGCTTATTTCAGCAATGGCTCTCCAACAAGACACCAGAGATCTTCAAGAAACTCAGTTCAGGGAAATATTCCTAAACCTGTCCAAGGGGCAGGAAGAGTTGAAAACACTCCTCGTTGGGAACTTGGTCAAGAAAAGTCCTGAAGACAATAAGGACAAACGGCTAGAACAACTGCAAGCTGAGGTAGATGCAATAAGAACTCAAATGCTGGGGCAGATGACCCTTATCCAAGGCTTAGCCCGGGAACAAGAAGAGTTGAGAACCATTATCAACCAGCTTCATCAAGACGGATACAAAAGTATGAAGCAAACAGTCAAGGCCGAGGACCAAGTCATTAATCAACCTCCAAGAAGACAAGGGTCTGGGTTGGTAAAAAATGGACCTCTCCAAGTTGCTACTACCTCACGGGTCCAACGACAACCTCGCCAAAAGCAACGGGTTAATCAGAGTAAGCCAGATACGCCCAAAAGGCAGTTCACCGAGCTCAACATGCCGCTGTCTCAAGCTTTACAACACCTGTTGAGATTGAATCTGGTGACGTTAAGGGACCCTCTTCAGAATCCCCATATAGCCTCCCCAAACTACAATCCTGATGCAAGGTGTGCATACCATTCCAACAGCCCGGGGCATGATACTGATGACTGTTGGGCATTGAAAAACAAAATTCAAGACCTGATCGATAAAGGAGCATTAGAATTCACACAAGATGGTCAATTGGAATGTTTTTGTCAATTATCCAAGGCTCACCATTTGAAGTGACAAGTCCTGAGACGAGAAGACTTTTTGTTCATTAGAATTTTCAATTTGTAATTTTCTTTTGATTGTTCAAACATTTAGTCATGTTAAAACTTTATTACTTTATCAATGCATTGCATATGTCTGTTTTGAATCAATCCATTCGTGTTCACTATATTTAAATTGCTTTCATTTTTGTGATGTTCAACTCTCGATTAAAAAACTCTAAGCCTTTAGAGGGAGGATGACGAAAATAATATCAAAAATCTCTACAATATGCTTTTGAACAGACCCCGCTGACGATGTACAGGCGTTGTTTCAAATCCTAAATAGTGGAGTTATAAGGAAGATAATCCCTCGTCAACCCCTTTGAGCCAAAGAAGTTGGATTTTTTTCTTTTCACGCAAATTAAAAAAAAAACCTTAATCACAACCTGGGGGCAGGATAGTTTTCTCAGTTAATTCGGGTGCACAATGAATGGCATCAAAGAGGTCCTTCCAAAACAAAAGACGGTGATGGTTCTGTATAATCGTCAAGAGAGGCAATCATTATCTCTCAAAATAAAAGCCTATTAAGTCAAAACCTATGAAGGAGACTTAAGAAAAACTGGGGTATCCCGCTGTCTGTAATCACAAAAGAAATAGTTCAGGCAAAAGACAGGGATAATAAAATCAAAAAGAAAGAGATCCAACAAACTCTCAACAAAAATGACTGCTTGTTCAAAATAAATTGTAAGTATCCGAACTGTCGCTGGAATATCAGAGCAAAGACTCAAACATGATCTAAATACACAATTAGTTGAGTTTAGAATCGAAGAACATCACGAAGAATGGGTGGCTACAAATAAAATTTGAGCCTTTATCCTTTGTTTCTTGCACCATGAACCATGCCATGTTATAACCCTTAAAAGTCCTAGCTGAAGCATGGGTTAGTTCGAAAGCATATTATTACAAAAGGTATCCTGACTCCTGTAGGACTTGCTGTAAATCCTGAGTTGACATCACATTTTACAAAATTTTCCTGTCTTACTGAAAAATGCATTTTAAAAAATTTCAAGACAGACATAAGCTTTGCATTCTTAAAATAACATTGTTTGCATATGACTATTTGTTCAACAACAGAGAAATTCGCACGACGAATATCTAGTGAACAAAAATCTTCTCAATAAAAAGGACCACCTCAAGTGAAAAAAGCACTTCCAACCAAGGGGCACGACATGAGCATTGTCTATCATCTGGGGTAGTCAAGTCAAGATTCAAGGAGTCTCTCAAAGATGCCAAATAGCCAGGGACAGATCTCCATCTGAATCACTTGGGGAATTGGACATGAATTCCAGCAACGAATCTTGTGTGATCAAATGAACATCTTCTGGTAGTATGGCAACACAACACTACCGACAATGACAACTCCCTACACCTTGAGAGCATGGACATAGTCAAAATATTGCGCATGAACAAAGACCCGCTAGGTTGATAGGCCTAGGCAAAAATAAGGGCATCCCGATGAACCAAAAGGGTTCGGGCAAAAATTAGGGATAAAAACAAAAAAAGATTTGTACACCCGACAAGTCGAAAACCTGAAAAGGCGGCTTGGGCAAGAAAGGGTATCTCGGTGGACTGAAAATCTGAAAAGACAGTCCAGGCAAAAGTTAGGGATTAAAGTGTACGACTATATCCCGTCATCTCGTCACTTGCCTACCAGAAGAAGATTTGTCATTTCAATCGGAAATTACCAAGCACCTCATAGGTTGGAATAATACTCGATCCACAAGGCCTCCGCATACACCTTCTCCCGCAGATACAGGGGCAGAAAAGTCTCGATGCAAAGTCATTGTCATATCCTTAGCCCGCGTCCCAGTAACATCTACACTCCCCGCAGAGTAAGAAAAGGACAGTGGTGTTAATTCTCCCCAGCTGAGGCTCGCAACCATGAATGGGTCAGTAAGATTATCCCCAAGCAGAGTTTATCTATCACCAGCACTGGAAGATTATCCCCAGTGGAGTCTGGAAGATTATCCCCAGTAGACTCTAAAAGATTATCCCCAGTGAAATCGCCATTGGAAAATCATCCCCAGCAGAGTTCATTCCTTTCACAGACAAAAATTCAATCCCCAACAGGGTTTACTGTCACCAGCAACAGTAATTCATCCCCAGTTGAGTTTTATTTCTCCAAATCAGCAGATCTTCTAGCAGAGTATATACTCCCCACAGAGTCATTTCCTCGTCAGTCCATTCCCCAGCGGAGTTATTCTCTCCTGCAGGATTATTCTCCCAATCACCTTGGTTGTTATATCCAGCGAGCGAAACTCTTTATTCTCCAACAACAGTTAGGGATTTATTTTCCCAAACTCGGATGTACCACAATAGCATTTCATGTTCATATATCATGACGTGCGCATACATATTGCATACAACATAATCTCATTTATTTTGAGAACATCATTTCCTGATACATATCATGCATTACATACAACTAACCTTTACCTTTCAGGAAGGATACGATTAAATTCTCACAAAATTCAAGCTATTAAGCTTTTACCTCAGTTGAATTACAGATGAGTTCCTAAATCTTGACAGAGATGTTTCCTCAGTTGAATTACAGACGAGTTCCTAAATCTCAGCAAAGATGTTTCCTCGGTTGAATTACGGACGAGTTCCTAAATCTCAGCAGAGATGTTTCCTCAGTTGAATTACGGACGAGTTCCTAAATCTCAGCAGAGATGTTTCCTCAGTTGAATTACGGATGAGTTCCTAAATCTCAGCAGAGATGTTTCCTAAATCCTGTGCAAATTCAAACCCTAATTTTAGGTCATCAGTGCAAGGAGGTGTCTTGAGCAGAGCAAACCCTAATCCTGTCTGGAGTTTAAAGAGTCTTGTGAGGGGAAATCTTGATAAAATGAGAGGGAAAATTTTGGGGTACAACATCTGCCCCTGTTCAATTTTCTTGAACCTGAAGAGTTAGATTGGCGAGATCGCCTTTCGTGACTCGAAGGTAAAAGATGATTGGACACTAGAGTGCCCGTAAATTTGCACTCGTCAAAATGTAGTTGAAGGAATGGGCTTGAAGATTCCATTTGGAGATGGTAGAATCTTGCTGGAGATGGGCTTAAAGATGTCATCCAAGACTATTTGTTGAAAAATCAGGAGAATCAACATCAGAATAGTATCCGTATCTGGGACATATCTGAGTTGTATCTGGAGATTGAATCTGTATGAGCAAGGGAATGACGTTCGTGTCTGGAGCGTATCTGAGTTGTAACTGTATTTGATTCTTGAATGAATAACAGAATGACTGCGGTGTCTGGAGTGTATCTGTATTATATCTGAATCTGAAATATGAATAAGCGACAGAACGACATCCGTGTCTGGAGCAACTCTAGGCTGGGGATAAGGTTATAATGAGTGACAGAATGGCTATCGTGTATGGAGCGTATATGGACTGTATCTTGAGGTTGAGATCTGTATGAGTAGCAGAATGACTTCCGTGTCTGGAGTGTATCCGTACTGTAACTGGGATCTGAATAAGTGACAGAATGACATCCTTGTCTGGAGTGTATCTGAACTTGAATTGATAGTTGAATCTGAATGAGAAATAGAATGGCTTCTGTGTCTAGAGTGTATCTAATCTGTATCTGATTGTTGAAGTCTGAATGAGTGACAAAATGGCTACTGTGTCTGGAGCGTATCTGGACTGTATCTTGACTTTGAAATTCTGAATGAGTAATAGAATGACCTTCGTGTCTGGGCTGTATCCATATTGTATCTAAATAAGAGATCTGAATGAGTAGCAGAATAACTTCCATGTCTTGGAGTGTATCCGTACTGTATCTGAAATCTTTGAAAATTTGTTAAAGATAGCTTTTAATCTTATCCTGAAAAAAGGGTAAAATGTTAGCTGAAACACAAAGTTATGTTGTATGAAATGTATGATGCAATAAAATATGCTTTATCAATGTTTATGATATATGAATGTAATGTATGCGCATGTAAGCTGAATAGCTGTCTTGCTGAGGAAAATAAATCCTTGATAGCTGGAGATAATAAAATCTTTGACTGCTGTCGGGGAAAATAAATCCATGACCGCTGTTGGAGATTCAAAATCTTTGATTGATGAGGATGAGAAATCCTTGGACCACTGTTGGGGATAGAAAATCCTTGGTGACTTGTGGGGATTTAACAAGAACTTGACAACTTATGTGGGGATGTGAGAATCCTTCATGACTTTCCTGGGGATATAGAGATCCTTCAAATCTGCTGAGAAACCTGCTTGGAGAATCCCGAGAACTTTGATGATTATGGTTGGGGATTACACCATGGGAATCCTTTCTCGTTTGGGGGAAAAGGAAACTTTGATGATCTCTATCGGGGATTATATGAAAGAAAACCTTGATCTGCTGGAGAATTAGGAAGACTCTGATGGCTTCTGTGGAGAATTAAGAATGAGGAACTTCAATCTTCTGGGGAATTGAAACCTTGGGGGCTTCACTGGAGAAGTGAGAATGAGAATCTTCGATCTGCAGGGCATTAAAAATTCTGACAAACTCGCGCTGGGGAGTTATGGATACTCAGGTAACTTCACCGGGGAACTCAGAATGAGAATCTTCAATCTGCTAGGGGAAAATAAATCCATGGGGACTTCAAGATGGAGAGTTAAGAATGAGAATCTTCATTCTGTTGGGGAGTAAAAAAAAACTCTGTGGGGAGTAGCTATACTGCTGGAGAGTAAGATATCCTGTTGGAAGGTAAGTGCAAGACTCTGGGGGAAGAGGTTAATTTCTGTTTGGAAAAAGTTCAAGAGTTTGGGTTGTATGCCAATCTACTAGGGAATTATCCGGAGGTTGAGGATAAAAGTTAACTGTTATCTGGTTGATCCTCAAACTTTAAGACAACTTGCTGGGGAATCTGGAGAAACTGGATGGTTTCTGCTATGGATTGATAGTTGGAAACTTGACTCCGTTGGGGAAGAAGGTTTCATCTTTGCTGGGGATTTATGACCCAAAGTTTTTGCTCCGCTGAGGATTGAGAGTTTGAAAACTTAACTCTGATGGTGGATTAAGGGTTTGAAAATATGACTCCGCCGGGGATTGGGAGTTTTGAAGTGTCGACTCCGGCGAGGATTTTGAAATTTAATTCCGCTGGGGATATGTATTTCAAGGTTTTAGCTCCGCTGGAGATCCATATGGTGTACTGCGGGAGATTTCTCTTGGAATAGCCTAAAGACGTTTTCCTATTGTTGGCTCCTAAATTCGACACCCTTGTTTGTTATCATATAGACCATTAATTATGAGTCAGAAGAGTTTCCTACATAAGAAGGCTTCGTCCAGCTGATCATGTCGAAGGCTCATCAAAGAATGACAAGATACTTAGAGAAATTACTTTAAGTGGGAATCTTGTTGTCTTCGACGTCGAAGGAACCTCTCGACAAAGGTCCCTGATGCCCAAGGTCGAACAGTTGAGATTTGAATTATTGGAGGGAAAACGGTTCCCAGCAGTTACCAAGTGCAACGTGCCGAGAACAAAAGCGTCGAAGGCTGTGAGTGTGCCATGCGGCGTCATCTCGAAGCAGTGTAACTACCCACCGGTTACTTAGGATTTGTTTTAGTATAAATACTAGTTGTTCACGTAGTTTTCGGGGTGTTCATCATCTTATACAAGTCACTCATTTAGATTCAAGTACCTAGCGTGAGAGAAAGAATCATTGAGAATGTATGTGTGAAACACCATTTAAATTAATCAAAGTCTTTTATATTCAAGCAATTTATCGCTTTTCATTTACTTATCTCCGTCGAAGCCTTTTACTTAATGCTTTTATTTATTCTATCAAGCTTTTCTTCATGCAATTTACTTAAAGTGTCTTTACTTTACTGGCATTAATCACCATTAGGATTAGTCAAACTCCAAAAAATCAACCATGTCTTAGGATCAATCTGATCGATCCTGCTAGTCACCAAATAAGTAACCTTTTGGAAGATCAGCGGTTGTTTACCAATTTCCACGGTAAATAAATTGGCACACCTGGTGGGACCTTGTGTTGATTTTTATGATTAACCATTTTATATAAAATATCCTCCTTTTTCGAGAGTATTGCATGTTATTGAGAAGTGGTAGAATATACACCAACGAAACCAATACTAGGAGAAGAAGTGAAGAGATGTCGAATCCGCCAAACAATGGAGAAATCCCACAAACAAATGTGGGAGCAACGGTTATCCCAACCGTAAGTGAAGTGGTAACCGCTGGTTCAACGCCAGCAGTAACGGTTACACAAACGGGGCCATTGCCTCCATTTACAGGCCCCAGAATGCCTTTGGGAACTCCCCCACCAAGGGGAAACCAAGGAACTAGGCCATATGTTCCCCCAGGTTTTTCGACAGTCGGTTTAAATCGAGAACCACTCTATGGCATGCCAACTTCTGAATTGGCTAGCCTGACGAATGCTACGTACACTTTTTCAGACCCTTTAGTGAGCGCCTCTTCGCCACTCCAAGGCTCTGGGGTTGGTATGGCGAACAGGGGTAGGACCCAACTCTTAGGAGGAACGTCCCAAGTAATGCATGGCCTTACGAATGCCTCAACAGCAGTCTTGAGGCAGCAAATGGACGAAAGCAACCACGCCATGGTTCAAATGTTGGCGCAAACTTTAAGCATAATGCTAAATCCCCTAATACAGAATACCACCCAGTCGAATCAGCAAATGACAACACAAATGTCGCGTCTGGATGACTTTTTGGGGGTACCCCAACCTATTCGACAGCCCCAAAGGGCACAGATAAGGGGAAACCAAGGTATACTTCTAGAGGAAGAAACCACTATTAACCAAGTCCAGCAGCCTGTCGAAGAAAACCTTAGGGTACAAATGGAACAACCCAGGGTCGAAGAGCCTAGAGTCATAGCCCCGGAAGTAAGGATGGTTAATAGAAACCAAAACGTTGACGAAGTAGTTCAGCAGATCCAATACCAGAATGTTGGTTTGGAAAATAACTTGACAGCCATGATTGAAAGAATCATGATGCAAAATGGGATGAATACGGGCTTCCGTAGGCCCAACTTTACATCCCCGCTGTCAGAATATGTGTTACAAACGGACTTGCCTCCTAGATGCAAAGTCCCTAAGTTCACTAAGTTTTCAGGGGACACGACAGAATCCATTGTCGAACATGTGGAAAGATACTTGATCGAAGCAGGAGAGATTTTAAACAACGAGAACCTGAGGATTAAGTATTTCCCAAGTTCCCTAACAAAGAATGCATTTACTTGGTTCACAACTCTCCCCCCCAATTTGATCCACCATTGGACCCAGTTGGAGAGACTATTCCATGAGCAATTCTACATGGGACAAACCAAGATAAGCCTGAAAGAGTTGGCCAGTGTAAAGAGGCGATTCACTGAACCTATAGACGAATATCTAAATAGGTTTAGGTTGCTCAAGGCAAGATGCTTTACGCAAGTGCCAGAACATGAGTTAGTCGAAATAGCCACAGGAGGTCTAGATTACTCCATTAGGAAGAAACTAGACACTCAATACCTAAGAGACATGGCCCAATTGGCCGATAGGGTTGGACAGGTAGAACGCCTTAAAGCTGAAAAAGCCAGGGCGACAAAAACTCTTAAAAGAGAAAGGATAGCATATGTCGAAATGGACGATGAAGATCCAGAAACATTCGACGAACCTATAACCGTCGAAGAAAGTGAGGTCGATTTAGCTGAGTTAAAACAAGGGCCACCATACTCTTGCAAACTACTAGTCCCCTCAAGTGGAAAAAACCCCACTGGTCCTTAAAGGGCCAATGATAGGTTCCCTAAAAAGACTTATAGTTTTGATATTACAAAATGTGATGAAATTTTTGACTTACTTGTAAAAGATGGCCAAATGATAATACCCCCAGGGGTAAAAGTGCCTCCTCTTGATCAAAGAAAGAAAAGAGGCTTTTGTAAATATCATAATTTTCTGGGCCATAAAACATCTCAATGTTTTCTTTTCAGGGATCTCGTACAAAATGCTATCGAAGAAGGGAGGTTGAAGTTCGCTGATAAGACCCCCATGACTGTGGATTATAACCCTTTGCAGGCGGAAGCCCACTATGCTGAACCTTCAGAGGTGAATGTGATCGAGGCTTCCAGGAGTCAGGTGAAAAGGCCAGGAATAACTATGGTCGAAGTCACCAAAGATCATATCAACATGCCAATCTTTGGCAGTTTTTCTGGGAATCTTTCTAGAAAGACAATCGAAGCAGTCCAAAAAGCTGCTGAAGGCCCAAAACTGGAGACAGGTGGAGCCTCAAAATCTGGAGCTAAACCCATTTTCTACTTGGCTGCAGTGCAAGGCCATACAGAAGACCTGGAGGCCCAAATGAAGCAGATGACTCTTGCTACTAAAGACAGCATGGATGTCAACATGGTCGAAATCTCTGAATCAAAAGTTTCAGAGGAGGCCATTAGGCAAGAGCAAGCAAACAGAACGACTTTCCCTCGGGAAAACGAAAATCTGGCAGATTTCCTGGAACGATGCCAGAAGAAGAAATCAGAAGTAATGCTGTATCCTCGATGCAACTCTATTTTTGACAAGAAAGCTGCTGAACACATCGAAGGTGTGAGAGCAACAAATAAAATAAGGGAAGGTCCTGATGTTCGACATGATCCCAGAAGAACCCACCAAAAGGGTTCAAATCAAGAAAAGAGGCCACTAACTTTCAGGCCTCCAACCAATGTGCCAGTTGATACGTGGCTCAAAACATCGAGTCGAAAAAGACCTAGCGAAGAAAGGTGGCATTCCTTCGAAGTGCCAAGAGGTTCATCTTTGACACTCAAGAAAGAACCTCATGTTTTTGCCTCCAAAGTGACCCAAGTATCAAGTAACTACAAGGGAAAGAATCCAATGTCTCGATCCCAGTGGAGAAGATACCAAAGGCGGCGCAAGGCTGAGAGGGAAGCTATCAACGAACCAAAGCCATAGTCAAGTTCAAATGTCCCCCAGCGAAAGCAAAGAAGGCCTTTGGAGAGGGAACCAGTGACCAATAGACTGGTATGGCCTAACCAAGGCGAAGTTGGTAACGAAGATGGCTCTGAGTCTGATGACACCCTAGATATCATGGTGAATATAGTCTCAGTTTTGCCAAGAGAGTTAAATCGCCAGATGGAGGTCGAATCGAACGACTGGGAAGTCGAACAAGAAATGGCCAAGCAAAAGCCAATATGTTACTTCGTCATGGATAATGGTTGCACTAAAGAGCAAAATGGTTTCTTTGAACCACCTACTGAGGCGATGAAAAGTCACCTCAAGCCTTTATTCATAAGGGCAAAGCTCGGAGAAGCCACTGTAAACAAGATCTTGGTGGACTGTGGGGCAACCATTAACATAATCCCCCACTTCATGCTAAGAAAAATAGACAGGAGTGATGAAAACATTAAGCCTCATAACATGGTCCTATCGAACTACGAAGGCGGAATAGAGACCACTATGGGTGTGATCCAACTAGACCTCAAAGTAGGATCCATCCTTCGACCAACTATGTTTATGGTCATATCGGCTAAACCAAATTATAATCTGTTGTTGGGCCGAGAATGGATACATGGTGTTGGAGCAGTACCATCATCAATGCACCAAAGGTTAATATTATGGCGTCCTGATGGAATTGTCGAGAATATAGAAGCAGATCAGAGCTACTACTTGGGCGAAGTAAATCACCTAGGGAGAGTTGACTTCGACAAAAATTTGGCTCACATTGGGCCATGCCCAGCACCTGACTTCGACATGGCGCCAGCGCCAAATGCTTTTTGTTCCTTGTACCTGCACCCTGATCATGGGTTTCAATGGGACAAAGAAGACTTGTCCCACATTGATTTCAGTGGGCTAACTGACATCCAGCCAACTGGTTGGGGAAGTGAATTCAGTGATAATGACTGAGTCACAAGCACTACAGCGAATTTCGGCTTACGTAGCCGAAACAAGGATGATAGCGGCTCTCGAAGCCGAAGTAAAATATATGGCCACCCAGGCCAACGACCAAGAGCTACCTTCTGCAGGTCTTGGAAAAGATTTCGACCCAGAACCTCCTGATATCATGACAGAAGGAATGCAGGAGCAAAGGCTCGACGCCATCTATGACGATGAGCCTTTGGGATTCGAAAAGGACCCCCTGGCGAACAACATCAAAATGTTAGCACAGGATCCTTTAGAAGAAATCAACTTGGGCGAAGGGTTAGAGAAAAGGCCCACTTACATCAGCCCCAAAATAGACCCAGAGCTCAGGTTTGAAGTGATCCAATTGTTAAAGGAGTTCAAGGACTGATTTGCATGGGTTTACAACGAGATGCCTGGTCTCGACAGAGGATTGGTAGAACTTCAGTCGCCAATCAAGCCTGGAAAAAAGCCAGTCAAGCAAAGTCCAAGACGCTTCGCTCCAGAAATACTGTCGAAGATCAAAATGGAATTCGAAAGACTGCTGAAGTGCAAATTCATACGAACTACGAGGTATGTCGAATGGATTGCAAACATTGTGCCAGTAATTAAGAAAAATGGTACGTTGAGGGTGTGCATAGATTTCAGAGATTTGAATGCTGCAACACCCAAAGATGAATATCCTATGCCTGTGGCGGAAATGCTAGTCGATTCTGCCGCTGCCCATGAGTACCTGAGCATGCTCGATGCTTACTCAGGATACAATCAAATTTTCATTGCTGAAGAAGATGTGTCGAAAACAGCTTTTCGATGCCCCGGGGCTTTAGGCACTTACGAATGGGTAGTGATGACTTTTGGCCTAAAAAACGTTGGGGCAACATATCAGCGAGCGATGAACTCTATCTTCCATGATTTTATTAACACTTTTATGCAAGTATATATTGATGATATTGTTGTAAAATCTGTTTCCAGGAAGAACCATATAGACCACCTTTGACAATCATTTGAAAGAATGAGAGAACATGGTCTGAAAATGAACCCTTTGAAGTGTGCATTCTGTGTGAAAGCTGGAGATTTCTTGGGCTTCGTCGTCCACTAAAAAGGAATCAAAATCAACCAGAACAAGACAAAGGCAATCTTGGAAGCGAAAGCGCCAACGAACAAGAAGGAACTGCAATCCCTGCTGGGCAAGATAAATTTCTTAAGGAGATTTATATTTAACCTAAGTGGAAAAGCTCAAGCCTTCTCACCCTTACTTCGATTGAATAAGGAAAGATTCGAGTGGGGGCAAGAGCAACAAGAAGCCTTCGACAAGATCAAAGGGTACCTCACCAAGCCGCCTATTTTGGTGCCTCCTTGTAGCAATAGGAGTATGAGATTGTACATAGCTGCATCCGACAAAACTTTGGGAAGCATGTTAGCCCAAGAAGATGAAAATGGAGTCGAAAGACCCATTTACTACCTCAGCAGAGTTTTGAACGATGCAGAAACTAGATATAGCGAAGTTGAAAAATTATGTCTATGTCTTTATTTCTCTTGTACAAAGCTCAAACAATATATAAAACCAGTTGATCTATTTTTTCTTTTGCAGGATCTTCGGTATCGTCTGTCGCCTTCTTGGAGCACCCAATGGGCTTGAGTGCCTCATGCACGGGGAAGAAACCCTCGATTTTCGTTGGGTCAGAAATGCATGCAGATAGAGGACCAGACATGGCGAAAACCTAGTTGGAATATCCAACAGGAATCAGCAGTTGAGAAGAATAAGTTTCACGCTCAGCATCTCCCATGGGTTCAGGAACCCTTCGCATTCCCATGGAGTTAACTATCGTAGCGGTTGAAAAGATTTCCGATTGAGTAGTTTTAGAGGGAGTGTTAGATCTGGGGACATTGGAAGAACGAGAACGTGAAGCCATTTTTTAGTTTGAGATGAAGATGGATGAAGAACAAAGGTTTCTGGGTTTGGAGAGGAAGAAGCAAAGGTTTGCTTGCAGGAAGTTTTGTTCGACTTAAGGCTTGGATGAAGGAAAGCGTAAAGAGTCCAACAAGGGGAACTTAGTGCTATTTATAGTGATTGAAAAATCACAAGACTCGAGGTCATTTAATGTCTCAGACAAGAGTGGGGCACGTGGCGCTCATTTGGTGATGTAGCCGTTCTGAAGAACGGAAACGGTGCAGCGTGCGTCCTCGATTTCGGGAAATAGTCATGATGACAATATGTGAAAGGACATCGGGCATGCCAAACGCCTTACTGAAGTGACGTCTTGGGAACAGGTGAAATGATGACTTTTTGAGATTGTCAGTTGGTTGGTAGGAGACGAAAAGCACACAAACTAATTTGTGGCTGAGAGTGAAGGACAGGTGTCGAATGGAATCTCAAAGAATGCCTTTTTCTTTTTAGCGTCGAAATAAGACATTCTTGGGGGGCAATTTGTTGGGTCCTAAATTCGACACCCTTGTTTGTTATCATATATACCATTAATTATGAGTCAGAAGAGTTTCCTACATAAGAAGGCTTCGTCCAGCTGATCATGTCGAAGGCTCATCAAAGAATGACAAGATACTTAGAGAAATTCCTTTAAGTGGGAATCTTGTTGTCTTCGATGTCGAAGGAACCTCTCGACAAAGGTCCCTGATGCCCAAGGTCGAACAGTTTGAGATTTGAATTGTTGGAGGGAAAAACGGTTCCCAGCAGTTACCAAGTGCAACGTGCCGAGAACAGAAGCGTCGAAGGCTGTGAGCGTGCCATATGGCGTCATCTCGAAGCAGTGTAACTGCCCAGCGGTTACTTAGGATTTGTTTTAGTATAAATACTAGTTGTTCACGTAGTTTTCGGGGTGTTCATCATCTTATACAAGTCACTCATTTAGATTCAAGTACCCAGCGTGAGAGAAAGAATCATTGAGAATATATGTGTGAAACACCATTTAAATTAATCAAAGTCTTTTATATTCAAGCAATTTATCGCTTTTCATTTACTTATCTCCGTCGAAGCCTTTTACTTAACGCTTTTATTTATTCTATCAAGCTTTTCTTCATGCAATTTACTTAAAGTGTCTTTACTTTACTGGCATTAATCACCATTAGGATTAGTCAAACTCCAAAAAATCAACCATGTCTTAGGATCAATCTGATCGATCCTGCTAGTCACCAAATAAGTAACCTTTTGGAATATCAGCGGTTGTTTACCAATTTCCACGGTAAACACCTATCCTTTCAACCGGTCAGTAATTATTCTTTCACATTTCGTTCATTTGTAAACAGTGATTATATTCAAATGCATATGCTCATTTAATAAACCATTGGACGTTTTCAAATAAAACACAAGTGTAAAGAAAAGAAAAGGCAAATAATTTTCTGCACTTTGAAGTATCTTTGTATTAACTTTGTGTAAGTATTTTGTACAAAGGAGACAACCATCCTAGTAAGAGAATGTTGTCATAAAAATTGAGAAAAATTTATACAAAGAAAAGATGGCTATGTGTAAAAATTCCATGGGGTTCCCATTCTGCTATAGCCTTCGTAACTCTGGATATCTTGTCCATTCGCTGCTTCGTCCGAAGATGATTGAGTTGATCAGAAGCCAGGAGCTTGTCTGGTGAAGAGATTGTCCTTAAAGTGATCCGACGAGACATAGTCATACGCTTTAATTCCCTAACTTTTGCCTGGACCGCTCTTTCGGGTTTTTGATCCACCGGGGAACCTTTTTTTTGCCCAAGTCGCCCTTTCGGGTTTTCAACTTGCCGGGTGTACATATTTTTTTGTTTATCCCTAATTTTTGCCTGAACCGCCCTTTCGGGTTTTTGATTCACCGGGATGCCCATTTTTGCCCAAGTCGCCCTTTAAGGTTTTCAACTTGCCGGGTCGTTTATGTGTAGTATCTTTTGATTATGTCTGTGTTCGCAGGATGCGGAAGGTCATCACCGTCCATGGTGGTCAGGATCATTGCCTCACCAGAAAAGATGTTTTTGATCACAAATGGTCCTTCGTAGGTAGGAGTCCATTTTCCCCTTGGATCACTTTGTGGCAAGATGATCTGCTTGATTACAAGGTCCCCGACTTGATATACATGGCGCTTGACTTTCTTGTTGAAAGCCTTGATCATTCGTTTCTGATACGCCTGACCGTGGCAAACAACAGTAAGTTGCTTTTCGTCAATCAAGTTAAGTTGATCAAGCCGGGTCTGAATCCAATCGTCTTCACTCAAACCAACATCCTTCATGATTCTCAAGGAGGGAATCTGAACCTCGATGGGTAAAACAACTTCCATTCCATATACCAAAGAATAGGGTGTTGCCCCAGTTGATGTTCGTGCCGTGGTACGGT
This sequence comes from Vicia faba, assembly GCA_948472305.1. Classification (NCBI taxonomy): domain Eukaryota; kingdom Viridiplantae; phylum Streptophyta; class Magnoliopsida; order Fabales; family Fabaceae; genus Vicia; species Vicia faba. The sequence continues at coordinate 1,435,938,496 of OX451736.1, forward strand.
ACCCATGTAGAGCAAACGACAACATCTCATGCCAATCCTTGTAGGTGACTGTCATCTTTTGTATGATCTTCTTGATATTTTTGTTTGCAGCTTCGACATCACCGTTCATCTTCAGCCGATAGGGAGATGAATTGTGATGTTGAATCTGGAACTGCTCGCACAGAGCGGTGATCATAGTGTTGTTCAGGTTTGTACCGTTGTCAGTGATAATCCTATCAGGGATACCATACCGGCAAATGAGGTTCTTCTTGATAAAGCGGACAACAACATTCTTTGTAACGGATGCGAAGGACGCTGCTTCGACCCACTTGGTAAAGTAATCAATGGCCACCAGGATGAAACGGTGTCTATTGGATGATGTAGGCTTGATCTCTCCAATCATGTCGATTCCCCATATCGCGAATGGCCAAGGAGCTTGTTGTACCCCAAAATTTGCCCTCCCATATTCTTCAAAATTTGCCAAGTCTAAACTTCAAAATCTTCCCAAGGGTTGCACAGTTCAAGGACCTCATAACAGTCAAAAACTAGGGTGTTGATTCTGACAAAGAAAATGAAGTTTCCAAGGGTCCAATCAAGTCCCACATGCCTACAAATAGGGTCAAGCATCCTCATGTCAAATTTCAAGACTTACAGCACAAAATTGCACAGTCAAAAACCCTAATTGCACTACAGTCAACTGCAGGGGCAAAATGGTCATTTGACAGTCAAAAGTTCAAATTTTTGGTCAACATCTCATTTTGAAGCCACAAACATCATTTGATCAATGCTTGATCATGATTCTCAAAGCTTGGCTCAAAAAGTCTCAAGATGCAAAAGTTTCCATATTTGGACAGTTGAAAAAGTCAACTGTAACTTGACCAAGGCATAACTTTCACATGGATTATCAGAAAAATTCCATCCAAAGCTCATTTTGAAGAGAAAGACATTTCCCACAACTCCTCTTCACACTTCAAGTCCAATAAATGCTCTCACAAAAAGTTATCAATTTCAACATTATAGGTCATTTTCAAAAGTCAACAAAAAAGGACTTTAAGTCAAAGGCCATAACTTGAGATTGGTAAATCAAAATAACATTGGACCAAAGGCATTGGTTAGAGAACTCAAAGATCTTTCCAAAATGTCCAAGAACATGAGCAAAGCTTAAAAATTGAGCAAGTTATGCCTTGTGGAAGTTGGGAAATTTTTGGATATTTTGAAAAGTCAACATTGCTTCAAATGTCTTAAAAATGCTAATGGGCCTCTTTTTCTTCCACAATTCATCATCCAAAGCATGTGCACGACCATTTGGCCCAAAGGGAAGTTTTTTATCATTTTTATTTATTTATTTGGATTTTTAATTATTAATAATTCATTTAATTAAAATAAATAGGTGAAAAATACTAAACCTAACTTTTTAAATCTTTTTGTGCATGGAATAGGCTTAAGATTTCGTGTATGATCAGATTTGGAAGGAATTATGGTGATTGGACACAATTTGAATCAAATTTGCATGAAAAGATTGAAAAAATATATGCATGGAAAATCAAATATTTTCTCATCAATTCCTTGATTCCTTGGACCAATTTCTTAACCCTAATCATTCACATGTATATATTGATGCAAACCCTACTCCTAAGAACCACAAAGCTGCGCAGAAAAGCCATAGCCAAACTTGCAATTTTCTCAAAAAAGTCCAATACTGAAAACTAGGTTCCAGTGCGATTCAAGCCAAAATAATTATCTCATCACCTTCCTGAGACATCAAGAAACGTGTTTGAATCGTTTTCCACGTCCCTAACGCCCAGAATTGGTGAATAGAACTCAAGCTTTTTCACTTTTTTGCATAAATCGTATTTTATCATTCATGGCATGATTTTAAATTCTAATACTTGTTTTGTGTTGCTTTCATGATTCTGAAGCTAACCCTATAATTTAATTGAGTTTTTATCACTCATACACGATTCCACCATGGGAAGGTTTTAGGGTTACAGGGATTTCAGTTTAGGGCTTTACGTTCAAAGAAAAATTGAGACACCTCAATGCCATGATCAAAACCAGGGCACTCAGACGAATCCAATGAGGGGGTCGCGCCCAATTTATATTCCAAGATGAGCTATTCGCTATTCTTGGAACAGGCCTGTTTTGAGGGGGTTCAAAACCCCCGCTAACCTTCTTTTATTTTCAGGGAAAAAGCGAACAAAGAAGAAGAAGATGAGGTGGCAAGGCGTAAATGGTTCATTTGAATTTCGCGCTAAAAGTTTCCACTAACGTTTGTTTTCTTTCATATTAATTGTTGATTATATAAATAACAAAGTGCGTGTGTGGTACAGTTGGTCCAGGCGTGTAGTGGTAATCCCTGGGACCTGGGTTCGAATCCCAGGTCCCCCTCCCTTTCAATGATATTTTTCTATTAATGCTTCTGTGCAGTTTCAGTACTAGGGTTTATCATACATCCATCATATCAAGCCTTCCACGTGCATCCTGAGATCAATCCAAAGGCACTGATTGGGAGAACACCCAGGGCATTAGTCAATGGAGCTACATGCTAGCCAAAAAGTCAGACAAGGCCTTGCAAAGATGGGCCTAAAATGCTAAGAATACACCTCCAATTTGGGGACAGAACCCCCTAGGGTTTGCTTCTTTTATTCTTTTTTATATTTTTCTTTTCTTTGTTTTAATTAATTTCCTTTAATTCTTTGATTTAATATTTTCATAAAAAACATAAAAACAATATAAAATCAGAAAAAAGACAAAAATAAGTATTTTTATTTAATGTTATTTTTTGTAAATAAATATCATTAATTGATTTTAGTTTTTTAATTTAGGTTTAAATCTTAATATTTTTCTAAAAAAAAACTTAAAATTTGTAGAATTAGGGTTTTAATCAATTTTTATCCTTTTTCTTTTCTTTTCACTAATAATTAATAATTTATTTTTATAAATCAAATTGCATGTAAATAATTAGAGTAGTTTTAGGTTTAATTTTAACATGTTTTTCTTAATAAATAAAAATTTAGGATTAGGGTTAATTTCTCAATTTCATTTAATTTTCTTATTAAAGATTCATAAATACAAAAAAATACCAAAATAATTTCTTTTTTTATTTTAATTTAATTAATTTAATCATTTAATTTAATTTCATTAAAAAGGGTCCAACGCCCTCGTTTCCAATTTTAATTCCAATTCGCGCATTTTATTTATTTCCTTCTTTTAAATATTTATGTAATTCTCCCAAAGCCGTGTAAACTTAATTTCTCGCACTTTACTTTATTTCTTTCTTTTCTGTCAAATCGGGTCCTGGATTAAATTTTGGCGATGTGGACCCGCGCCTTTGTAATAGTTTAGAATTTTTAATTTCCGCATCTTTTTAACTGTTAAATAAATGCATGCAAGAATGAATGACAAAAAATAAAAACAAACGCATAGATCACCCATGACATGACAAGACAAAAATAAATGAATCTGACACACAAATCACACACCACCCCTAGGGTACGCCTCACTGTTGCCTTGCCTCGAAAGGTGATCGTCTAGTAGAGGATGTCTTAGTAAGTCCTCATGATCCGGGAACCTGGCATGAGGGTAGCTTCTAAGGTGTCTTCCTATTGCTCTGGTGATCACCATGTCCCGAACCTCGAATTGACCCGAACACCTCCAACGGTGGTGCTACCTACCTCTCAATGGTGGGATGGCACTACTTTAAAGGACATTTACACAGACGAATTCCTTAGGGTAGGTAGACGACTCTTGATACTTGCTCTAATCTCAAAACAAATTCAAAAATACTTTTCACACCGACACCTTTTCAAAAAGCTTTCGAAAGCATTTTTTCAAACACTCTTGAGGACCGATACAAGAGTCGAACTGGAATTTTCCAAGAAACTTTTTAAAACCCACAGTTGAAAAGCAAACAAACCATTTTTGAAAACACAAATGAGCAAGTATCTAAGAGCCCATGGATAACCATGGATAGAAAGGGTGCTAACACCTTCCCTTTCTATAATCTACCTCCCGAACCGAGAGCAATCTCTTTAAGGAATTTTTCTGTGCTTTTGTCCTTTCCATTTGGAGAAAATAAAAGACGGTGGCGACTCTTGCTTCCGCGACATTTCGCGAACCAGCTTTAAACAGTCAGTTCCAGATCCACCGATCACAGAACTGGCGACTCTGCTGGGGACATTACTTTAAAGTGAGCTGTACCTTAGGACTAAGATCACTTGTGTTTTCAATTGTCTGAATTGTTTGCTTTAAATTGTGGGACTGTCTCAGGAGTTCTATAGATCCTAACCCGGATCTGGGGGATACCTTCTTAGAAAGTAGCAACAAGGTTGTGAGGGAACTGTGCGGGGTATACTGACATGGTTGAAACAGTCTGCTACGTTGATGTAGCACTTTGGTGTGTACCGGTAACCCTTGAGTTCAGTCAAGGAGAGTACGGGGCCTCCGCGTGGTGTCGTGAAGCATCAACAAACCTTAGGAACCTTAATTGAACTATCTTGGCCTCTTTAGGGTAGTGAGATAACTGACTTTGGTGCAGTCCGAGGTTGGTTGATACTCGATACTACACTCAATTGAGGGTTGCTTTCCTGGAATATTTCGGTCGCCAGTTCAGTGGCTAAATCGAAACGATGAACAATGAAAGCAATCCCGTGATATTGGGACCCTTAGAACTCGGTTACTTTTAATAGGACAGGTTGAACCCACCAACTTCAAGAGGGTACTACCCAGACCCCATGCTGGCCTTAAACCCTAAGGGCTTGTCTTGTGTGCCTTGTGTGCCTTACATGTTTGTCTTTGTAAATATATGTGGTGTGTTTAATCATAGCATCATGACATCATCCAGCATCATATGCATTGACTAACCATTTCAGGGGTTCGAATCTTCATCTTTGTTCTTGTTTTGTAGGACATGGAAATTGTTCGCAGAAAGACAATTCAAATCAGTCTTGTAAGGATCCCTCCTCAGCTTAAGGAACTTATATCCAGGATTCCCGAGAGCTCTTCATTCAGTGAGAGACATGGAAGACTCATCAGCTTGGTCAATACCAACATTGAGGAAGATATGGTAAAGGTCCTGTTCCAGTTCTTTGACCCTCTGCATCACTGTTTCACCTTCTTGGACTATCAGCTGGTACCTACCTTGGAGGAGTTCTCCCGGCTCCTAAAGATCCCTATCCTTGATCAACTACCCTACAACGGTACGGAAAAGGAACCCAAACTTGAAGAGATTGCTAAAGCCTTGCACCTACAATCATCTGACCTCAAGGGACATTGGGAAGTTAGAAGTGGTATCAAAGGGTTCTTAGCCAGGTTTCTGTTTGAAAAGGCCCATGAATGTTGGAACTCCCTTGACTTACAAGCTTTTGAAGAAGTTGTGGCCCTCCTTGTCTATGGGTTGGTGTTGTTCCCTAACCCAGATCAGCTTATAGATATCAGTGCTGTTCAGATCTTCATGTCCAGGAATCCTATACCTACGTTGTTGGGGGACATCCTTCACTCATGTTACACTCGAACCATGAGAAAAAGAGGTGTCCTTATGTGTTGCACTCCCCTCCTGGGAAGGTGGTTTATTTCGCACCTTCCACAATCCGTTTTGAAGAACGAGCGGGGTTTGAGATGGTCACAACGGTTGATGACTCTTACACATGCAAACATACATTGGTGCCCTCGGTCCAGAGAAGATGTCACTATTATTGATCGTTGCGGGGAGTACCCTAATATTCCTTTACTTGGAATCAGAGGAGGTATTACTTACAACCCATGCCTGGCTTGGAGACAGTTTGGTTATGCTCGGAGGGATGGTCCTCATGATATGTTAATTCCTGACATAGTTTTTGACTTCGATAATGATGCACAAGGACTTCGCCAGAGATTTATCAGAGCTTGGAGGATGCCCAGTAGGATAGACAGCAAGACACTGGGGCACAGGAACTCCATCCCGTTGGAACCTTATCTCAAGTGGGTACGAGCCCGCTCCCAGAAGTTAGTGATGCCATATCCTCATATACTCCCGGTGGTCAAAGAGCCAGTCTTGGAAGGAGAAGTGTCCTACACCATTCAGCATCCTGATATGCCCACATCCTGGGAAGAGATGCAGAAGAGCTGGATCCAGCTTAAGGAAGAACGGAATTCTCTTGAGACCAGTCTACATGCTAGTGAAAAGAAGGTCTTGGAGCTCACCCGCCTATTGCATGAGGAGAGGAATCTCAACACCTACATAGCTCCAAAGAGGATGCGTAGTGTCTTTTGGGATTGATTTGCTTTTGTACTATTTTTGCCCATGAGGCTTTGATGTACTGAACAATTATTTCCTTAATGATAACGTGTGTTCTTTTTTGTCTACAACAAATTCGAACTTTCGAACCCTTGAATGCATTGCATAAACACATATCATTCATCATGTGCATAGCAGGTTTTCTTCTTTTCAGGTTGCTTACTGTTCTTCGCTGTTTATTTCAGCATCATGAATCCTGACTCATCATCAACTGAGATGTCCATCAAGGCTCTTCAGGCGCAGAATGCGCAATTTCAGGAATTAATCATGGGTTTGGCTCAGGGCCAAGAAGAGCTGAAGGCTCTGCTCCTGAAGAAGGAGAAGAAGAAGAAGAGAAGAACTGTTCTTTTTAACTCGGGCCGAAGGTTTGGCAATACTCTGCAGAATGAAGAGGCTGGTTCTTCTATAGGCAAGGGTAGTCCTCAAGAGGGAAAAGGTCCAAGTCCGGTAGTCTCCGACAACGAGACTGATTTTGATGAGGAACAATATCCTCCTGCAGAAGACAGATACAAGCAGTTGGAGGATAGACTGAATGCTATGGAGATCCAACAGGTGCCTGGGCTGGATTTTGGAGATTTGGGTTTGTCTACTGGTGTGATCATTCCTCGCAAGTTCAAAGCACCATCTTTCACCAAATATGACGGGGCATCTTGTCCCAAGTTACACCTCAGGTCTTATGTGTGGAAGATTCAACCGTACTCAGTGGACAAAAACTTATGGATCCACTTCTTCCAGGAGAGTCTTTCAGGGACTCATCTCGAATGGTTCTATCAGCTGGATGGGACCAAGATTCGTAACTGGGAGGAGTTGGCTACTGCTTTCTATAAGCAGTATCAATATAATGCCGACCTTGCCCCTACACGTACCCAACTCCAGGGTATGTCGCTAGGGTCAAGCGAAGGTTTTAAAGAGTACGCTCAGAAGTGGAGGGATCTGGCTGGCAGGGTGCAGCCTCCGTTGACTGATCGGGAGTTGGTAGACATGTTCTTGGGGACCCTATCTGGGCCATTTTTCAACCATCTTATTGGGAATTCTTCTGCTGGGTTCACTGATCTTATTCTGACTGGAGAGAGAATTGAGGCTGGGTTGAAGTCTGGTAAGATTCCGAAGGGTGCATCTACAAGTTCTGAGAAGAAACCCTTCAAAAAGGAGGCCAGTGCTGTATATGGCTCTAGAAGACAAGAGAAATCTGAGCGCCGCCAATCTGTCAGTGCGGTAATGATTGCTAAGCCTGCTGCCGCTCCTCGGCAAACCAATCCACCAAGGGCTGAAAGACCCCAGAGAGAGTTTACCCGTTTGAGCATGACTTTGTCACAGATCTTGCCACAGTTGCTATCCACCAACTTATTGACTGTCAGAGAGGCCCCTAAAGTTGTGAACACTGCCTCCCCCAAATACAATCCAAATGCTCGCTGTGCTTATCACTCCGATAGCCCGGGGCATTCCACTGACGACTGTTGGGCCTTAAGGAACAAGCTGCAGGACCTTATTGACGCCAAGGAGGTACAATTTGAGGCATCTGAGAAGCCTAATGTAGTGACAGCTCCCCTGCCTGCCCATGGAGTGAATGCTATTGGGGACGAAGATGAAGTGGATGAAGCTGAGTTTGATAGCTGGATTTACCCGGCAACCGACAGTGGACCTAACAATTGGAGTGCAAAAGACAATCTACCTGTTTCTCTTGTTACTGAGTAATGAATTCCTATGTTTTGTTATTTGTAATAAACAATTAAAGCTTCATGGCCCGGTGTCTTACCCGAGGCACCGTGGCTTCATTTGTGAGGGCATATAAATTGTCATTTCATATATCATGAATAAAAATCTTGGACGTTTTCTCGCATTTCAAATCTTATGCTCCTTTTCTGTCTTTCCTTCCTTTATATCCTTCAAAACAGCTGTATTTACACACACTCACTCATACAGGTTTCAATACACTCTGGATCTTACTGGTAACGACTCTGCTACTGCCAGTTATGACTTCGAAAATCCGATCAACTTAGCCGAAGACGAAGGTGAAGATGATTGCGAAGTGCCTGGCGAGCTTGCAAGACTGTTACTTCAGGAAGAGAGGGCAATTCAACCACATGAAGAGCCAGTGGAAATAATAAACCTGGGTACTGATACAGACAGAAAGGAGGTAAAAATTGGTGCCAACCTAGAGCTCAGCGTGAAGCAACGGTTGACTAAGATGCTACATGATTATATGGAGATCTTTGCCTGGTCCTACAAAGACATGCCCGGGTTGGATACCGATATTGTGGTCCATCACTTGCCTACTAAAGAAGACTGCCCTCCGGTTAAGCAAAAGGTCCGCCGTATGCGTCCAGAGATGTCTGAGAAGATCAAAGCCGAGGTTATGAAACAGTTTGATGCTGGGTTCCTTGCAGTGACTTCTTACCCTCAGTGGGTTGCTAATGTAGTGCCGGTACCAAAGAAGGACGGTAAGGTCAGAATGTGTGTCGACTATAGGGATCTGAACAGGGCCAGCCCCAAGGATGACTTCCCCTACCTCACATTGATGTCCTTGTTGACAATACAACTCAGCACAAGGTGTTCTCTTTCATGGATGGTTTTTCAGGCTATAATCAGATCAAGATGGCACCTGAAGACATGGAGAAGACTACCTTTGTTACTCAGTGGGGCACCTTCTGTTACAAGGTCATGCCTTTTGGACTGAAGAACGCTGGGGCAACCTACCAACATGCCATGGTTGCTTTATTTCATGACAGGATCCATCATGAGATAGAAGTGTATGTTGACGACATGATCGCAAGATCCCAGACTAAAGAAGAACACCTTGATCATCTGCAGAAGTTGTTTGACCATCTGAAACTGTACAAGCTGAGGTTGAACCCAAACAAGTGCACCTTCGGGGTAAGATCTGGGAAATTGCTAGGCTTCGTTGTAAGTGATAAGGGTATTCAAGTGGACCCTGCCAAGGTCAAAGCTATTCAAGAGATGCCAGTTCCTAAGACAGAGAAGGAAGTCAGAGGCTTTTTAGGACGCCTGAATTACATTGCTCGGTTCATCTCGCACCTAACTGCTACCTGTGAGCCAATCTTCAAGCTGCTGAAGAAAGATCAGGTAGTACGTTGGAATGATGAATGTCAGGCTGCTTTTGACAGAATCAAGGAGTATCTCCAAGAACCACCCATTCTTATGCCACCGGTTGAAGGGAGACCTCTGATACTATACCTAACAGTACTTGACAACTCAATGGGGTGTGTGCTGGGGCAGCATGACGAGTCTGGCCGAAAAGAGCATGCCATTTATTACCTTAGCAAAAAGTTTACCGACTGTTAGACCCGATACTCACTGCTTGAGAAAACTTGCTGCGCTTTGGTATGGGCTGCTCGCCGGCTGAGACAGTATATGCTGACTCACACTACCTTGTTGATCTCAAAGATGGATCCTATAAAGTACATATTTGAAAAGCCTGCTCTGTCTGGGAGAATAGCGAGATGGCAGATGATCTTGACAGAATACGACATTCAATACACGACTCAGAAAGCCATCAAGGGAAGTGTATTGGCAGACCACTTGGCACATCAAGCAGTAGACGACTATCAGTCAATGAACTTCGAGTTTCCAGACGAGAGCATCATGATTGTGACTGATTGTGAAGTACCTGGACCGGATGAAGGACCTGAGGAAGGATCCCGATGGTCTATGCACTTTGACGGAGCCTCCAATGCTTTGGGTAACGGTATCGGCGCTGTAATCATATCCCCCCAAGGCACTCATACTCCACTCACTGCCCGGCTATGTTTAAACTGTACCAACAACATGGCGGAGTATGAGGCATGCATCATGGGTCTTCAAGCTGCGATCGACTTAAGGATCAAGTTTCTGAGTGTCTTTGGAGATTCCGCTCTAGTGATCAATCAAATCAAAGGAGAGTGGGATACGAAACATCCGAATCTTATTCCTTACAGAGAATGTGTGTTGACATTGATCCCTCACTTCACAAAGATAACCTTTGAACACTTCCTGAGAGAAGAGAATCAGCTGGCGGACGCGTTAGCTACAATGTCTTCTATGTTCAAGATCAAATGGGATAATGAGGCTCCCAGGATCATCATCTGGAAACTGGACGAACCGGCATACTGTTGTGATCTCGAGACTGAGTTGGTGACTGAGAAGCCTTGGTACCATGAGGTGAAGAGATACTTGGAAGCTCAGGAATACCCTGAAGGTGCCTCTGTCAATGATAAAAAGTTCCTGAGAAGGTTCGCAGCAAAGTTCTTCCTTAGCAACGGCATCTTGTACAAGCGAAACCATGATTCGACCTTACTACGTTGTGTGGATAAGACTGAAGCAGAAAGGATCATGGAAGAGCTACATGAAGGGACCTTTGGTACACACTCCAGTGGACACACTATGGCAAAGAAAATCCTACGGGCAGGGTATTTCTGGTCCACAATGGAAGCTGACTGCTATCAACACTCTCGGACATGCCACAAATGCCAGATATATGCAGACAAGGTGCATGTTCCTCCAGTTCCTCTGAATGTTCTGACTGCGCCTTGGCCGTTTGCAATGTGGGGCATAGACATGATCGGTGAGATAAAACCTACGGCATCTAACGGGCATCGCTTCATCCTGGTAGCGATTGATTATTTTACGAAGTGGGTTGAAGCAGCATCCTATGCTACGGTAACCAAGACGGTTGTAGCACGGTTCATTCGGCATAACCTGATCTGTTGATACGGCGTCCCAGAAAGAATTATTACAGACAACGGTACCAATCTCAATAATAAGATGATCACCGAGCTCTGCGAGCAGTTTAAAATACAGCACCACAACTCTTCTCCTTACAGACCGAAGATGAATGGGGCTGTAGAAGCAGCAAATAAAAACATTAAGAAAATCGTGCAGAAGATGACAGTGACTTATAAAGATTGGCACGAGATGTTACCGTTTGCTCTACATGGGCACCGTACCTCAGCCAGGACGTCAACCGGGGCAACTCCTTTCTCCTTGGTTTACGGCATGGAGGCAGTCTTACCGATCGAAGTGCAAATACCCTCTCTCCGAATAATGAAGGATGCAAATCTGAACGAAGATGATTGGATCCAGACACGACTTGATCAACTAAATCTTATTGATGAAAAGAGACTTGCTGCTATCTATCATGGTCAGACATACCAGAAACGGATGATCAGGGCATTTAACAAAAAGGTCAGACCACAGGAATATCAAGTTGGGGATCTGGTAATCAAGCGAATCATCCTTCCTCAGAGTGATCCAAGGGGCAAATGGACCCCTACGTACGAAGGGCCATTTGTGGTTAAACATGTGTTCTCAGGAGGAGCCATGATTTTAACCAACATGGATGGTGACGACCTTCCTCACCCCGCCAATGCAGACATAGTAAAAAGATACTACGCATAAATAAAAGACCCGCTAGGCTGACATGCCTAGGCAAAAATTAGGGCTTCCCGGCGAACCAAAAGGGTTCGGGCAAAATGAAGGGATGAAATGAAAAAAATCTGTACACCCGGCAAGTCGAAAACCTGAAAGGGCGGCTTGGGCAAAAATGGGTATCCCGGTGGACTGAAAACCCGAAAGGGCGGTCCAGGCAAAAGTTAGGGATAAAGCGTAATACTATGTCTCATTGATCACTTTGCATCCAGAATCTGGTATCTACATCAAGTTCAGACGGCATCGATCAGTCAGCTTCATCTTCAACCAAGGTCATCAAGTGATGAGACGCTCGGAGTTATAAAGGCAATAGCAGAGTTGAAACCCAGTGGGATCATTCATTTCACACAGCCGTTTTATTTTCTCTTGTACAAAATTTGTATAAACTCTTTTGTTCGGCGGTGTTCTCTTACTAGGACGTCAACCTCTTGTACATAAACGCCTATTTTCAGGCAAATTCAAAAATCAATACAAAATCACTGTTCAGTTAAAATTGCCAATTGTTTTTCCTTTTCTGTTTTGTTTTGCGAAGAACTTCCAAGGTGCAATTTGTGATATATGCATTGACAATAATTTGCTAACTCATAAATATTTGCGTACGAAACAAAGGATTAATTACAGGTAACATTAGAAATAGGGGCAATAAAGAGTTGTCTAAGCAATCTAATTGTTCTGTCCTCCAAGGTACCAAGGTAGGTTCAGCTGAAGAACACAACCAGATATCTTAATTCCCCAGAGAGTGAGCCAGCAAGTCAATACACTCTCCCCAAGCAAAGCTATATTATCAAACTTAAGGAAGTTGAGGTATCCTCCAGCAGATCTCAACATTCCCCAGCAGTACATGCATTCTTAACAAGCATCCCCGGCAATCTTGGCCTAAAGATTGTTCCCCGGCGGTATATCAAACATTCAATGGAGCCACTTCCTCGATGCAGTTCAAAACTTCCCCAGGAGAGTCCAATACAGTTTCCCCAGGAAAAGTTAGAATCCATCTCCCCAAGCTGTAAGCTTATCCCCAGTAGATTCTGGAAGCTTATCCTCGCAGAGCACGAACGCGTCTCCCGGCTTTATTCAAAGAGTTATTTCCCTACCAGGGTATAACTGAGTTATCCTCAGCCAAAAGCCACGGAAAGAGCGTCCTCGACAAAGTCTTCTTATCCCCAGCGAAGTCTATCAACACTTCCAACACAGCAAGGGTATCCCCAGCAAATTATTATCAACATTTCAACAAAGTACCTCTCTCCCCACAGAGTATTGTTTCCCAGCAAGATCGTTAGAGTACTTTTCCCCCCGCAGAGTAATCCATTCGCCAAGTTTATTCCCCAACGGAGTTATCTTCTCCTACCGGTATTCTTGCAACTACCATCCCCAACGGAAGCAAAGATCTATTCTGCAAAACATCAACCCAGGAGTGACTTCCCGGCACCCGTCAAGGATTTACTTTCCTAGACAAAAAACACATGTTCATAAACATCACATTTCCATACATTATAGTATGCATATACACATCGTATCTTACGAATCTCATTTATGTTGAGAACATCATTGCTTGATCCATATCATGCATTGCATATGACTGACCTTTACCTTTTAGGAAAGATCCAGTTAAATTCTCAGCTACATTCCAAGACCTAGACCGGTTCAGTTAAATCTCCCCTAAGATTTTTCTGTTTCTTATCCAGTCAAAGGCCTTCTCTGGTTCAGTCAGATCGACCCTAAGATCTCCCTGTTTCTTATCCAGTTGAAGACATTTCAAGACCTAGATCGGTTCAGTTAATCGACCCTAAGATTTTCTGTTTCTTATCCAGTCAAAGGCCTTCTCTAGTCCAGTTAAATCAACCCCTAACAGATTTTCCTGATAAAGACTCAGTAGAAGATATCCAAGATTCTCTCAATGATTACTGTTGAGGTTGTAGTCGCCTGTGGTTCTCTCCCCGTTACTGCGGAGGTAGTAATCGCCCCAAGATTCTCTCAGCGTCACTGTTGAAGTAGAAGATATCCAAGATTCTCTCAATGATTACTGTTGAGGTTGTAGTCGCCTGTGGTTCTCTCCCTGTTATTGCGGAGGTAGTAATCGCCCCAAGATTCTCTCAGCGTCACTGTTGAAGTAGAAGATATCCAAGATTCTATCAATGATTACTGTTGAGGTTGTAGTCACCTATGGTTCTCTCCCCGTTACTGCGGAGGTAGTAATCGCCCCAAGATTCTCTCAGCGTCACTGTTGAAGTAGAAGATATCCAAGATTCTCTCAATGATTACTGTTGAGGTTGAAGTCGTCCAAGATTCTCTCAATGATTACTGTTGAGGTTGAAGTCACCCAAGATTCTCTCAATGATTACTGTTGAGGTTGAAGTCGCCCAAGATTCTCTCAATGATTACTGTTGAGGTTGAAGTCGCCCAAGATTCTCTCAATGATTACTGTTGAGGTTGAAGTCACCCAAGATTCTCTCAATGATTACTGTTGAGGTTGAAGTCGTCCAAGGTTCTCTCACCGTCCCGTTGAGGTAGTAACCATCCCTGATTCTTTCATCACCATTTGAAGCTCCAAATCCAGCTCCTGTAACCAGTCAGGACACCCCCACACAAAGAGTCTGAAGACCAGCTCCTGAAACAGGTCAGGTAATCATTTTCTTTTGCAGGTACGCAAGCTCTCGCTAAGGAATATCTTACGCGATCAACGTCCAGATGGCATCTATAAGCCCATCCACCTATCCATCACCTCTTAGCATGGCATCTATAAGCCCATCATCCTATCCATCAAATCTCCAAATGGCATCTATAAGCCCATTCCCATCATCACACTAATATGTGAGCGCAAATTTCTGGGCACTCTAGTGTTCAATCATCTTCCACCTTCGGACTACGAAAGGCACGTCAGCCAATCTGCATCCTCAGGTCTAAGAAGATTGAACAGGGGCAACTGTTGTACCCCAAAATTTGCCCTCCCATATTCTTCAAAATTTGCCAAGTCTAAACTTCAAAATCTTCCCAAGGGTTGCACAGTTCAAGGACCTCATAACAGTCAAAAACTAGGGTGTTGATTCTGACAAAGAAAATGAAGTTTCCAAGGGTCCAATCAAGTCCCACATGCCTACAAATAGGGTCAAGCATCCTCATGTCAAATTTCAAGACTTACAGCACAAAATTGCACAGTCAAAAACCCTAATTGCACTACAGTCAACTGCAGGGGCAAAATGGTCATTTGACAGTCAAAAGTTCAAATTTTTGGTCAACATCTCATTTTGAAGCCACAAACATCATTTGATCAATGCTTGATCATGATTCTCAAAGCTTGGCTCAAAAAGTCTCAAGATGCAAAAGTTTCCATATTTGGACAGTTGAAAAAGTCAACTGTAACTTGACCAAGGCATAACTTTCACATGGATTATTAGAAAAATTCAATCCAAAGCTCATTTTGAAGAGAAAGACATTTCCTACAACTCCTCTTCACACTTCAAGTCCAAGAAATGCTCTCACAAAAAGTTATCAATTTCAACATTATAGGTCATTTTCAAAAGTCAACAAAAAAGGACTTTAAGTCAAAGGCCATAACTTGAGATTGGTAAATCAAAATGACATGGGACCAAAGGCATTGGTTATAGAACTCAAAGATCTTTCCAAAATGTCCAAGAACATGAGAAAAGCTTAAAAATTGAGCAAGTTATGCCTTGTGGAAGTTGGGAAATTTTTGGATATTTTGAAAAGTCAACATTGCTTCAAATGTCTTAAAAATGCTAATGGGCCTCTTTTTCTTCCACAATTCATCATCCAAAGCATGTGCACGACCATTTGGCCCAAAGGGAAGTTTTTTATCATTTTTATTTATTTATTTGGATTTTTAATTATTAATAATTCATTTAATTAAAATAAATAGGTGAAAAATACTAAACCTAACTTTTTAAATCTTTTTGTGCATGGAATAGGCTTAAGATTTCGTGTATATCAGATTTGGAAGGAATTATGGTGATTGGACACAATTTGAATCAAATTTGCATGAAAAGATTGAAAAAATATATGCATGGAAAATCAAATATTTTCTCATCAATTCCTTGATTCCTTGGACCAATTTCTTAAACCTAATAATTCACATGTATATATTGATGCAAACCCTACTCCTAAGAACCACAAAGCTGTGCAGAAAAGCCATAGCCAAACTTGCAATTTTCTCAAAAAAGTCCAATACTGAAAACTAGGTTCCAGTGCGATTCAAGCCAAAATAATTATCTCATCACCTTCCTGAGACATCAAGAAACGTGTTTGAATCGTTTTCCACGTCCCTAACGCCCAGAATTGGTGAATAGAACTTAAGCTTTTTCACTTTTTTGCATAAATCGTATTTTATCATTCATGGCATGATTTTAAATTCTAATACTTGTTTTGTGTTGCTCTCATGATTCTGAAGCTAAACCTATAATTTAATTGAGTTTTTATCACTCATACGCGATTCCACCATGGGAAGGTTTTAGGGTTACAGGGATTTCAGTTTAGGGCTTTACGTTCAAAGAAAAATTGAGACACCTCAATGCCATGATCAAAACCAGGGCACTCAGACGAATCCAATGAGGGGGTCGCGCCCAATTTATATTCCAAGATGAGCTATTCGCTATTCTTGGAACAAGCCTGTTTTGAGGGGGTTCAAAACCCCCGCTAACCTTCTTTTATTTTCAGGGAAAAAGCGAACGAAGAAGAAGAAGAAGATGAGGTGGCAAGGCGTAAATGGTTCATTTGAATTTCGCGCTAAAAGTTTCCACTAACGTTTGTTTTCTTTCATATTAATTGTTGATTATATAAATAACAAAGTGCGTGTGTGGTACAGTTGGTCCAGGCGTGTAGTGGTAATCCCTGGGACCTGGGTTCGAATCCCAGGTCCCCCTCCCTTTCAATGATATTTTTCTATTAATGCTTCTGTGCAGTTTCAGTACTAGGGTTTATCATACATCCATCATATCAAGCCTTCCACGTGCATCCTGAGATCAATCCAAAGGCACTGATTGGGAGAACACCCAGGGCATTAGTCAATGGAGCTACATGCTAGCCAAAAAGTCAGACAAGGCCTTGCAAAGATGGGCCTAAAATGCTAAGAATACACCTCCAATTTGGGGACAGAACCCCCTAGGGTTTGCTTCTTTTATTCTTTTTTATATTTTTCTTTTCTTTGTTTTAATTAATTTCCTTTAATTCTTTGATTTAATATTTTCATAAAAAACATAAAAACAATATAAAATCAGAAAAAAGACAAAAATAAGTATTTTTATTTAATGTTATTTTTTGTAAATAAATATCATTAATTGATTTTAGTTTTTTAATTTAGGTTTAAATCTTAATATTTTTCTAAAAAAAAACTTAAAATTTGTAGAATTAGGGTTTTAATCAATTTTTATCCTTTTTCTTTTCTTTTCACTAATAATTAATAATTTATTTTTATAAATCAAATTGCATGTAAATAATTAGAGTAGTTTTAGGTTTAATTTTAACATGTTTTTCTTAATAAATAAAAATTTAGGATTAGGGTTAATTTCTCAATTTCATTTAATTTTCTTATTAAAGATTCATAAATACAAAAAAATACCAAAATAATTTCTTTTTTTATTTTAATTTAATTAATTTAATCATTTAATTTAATTTCATTAAAAAGGGTCCAACGCCCTCGTTTCCAATTTTAATTCCAATTCGCGCATTTTATTTATTTCCTTCTTTTAAATATTTATGTAATTCTCCCAAAGCCGTGTAAACTTAATTTCTCGCACTTTACTTTATTTCTTTCTTTTCTGTCAAATCGGGTCCTGGATTAAATTTTGGCGATGTGGACCCGCGCCTTTGTAATAGTTTAGAATTTTTAATTTCCGCATCTTTTTAACTGTTAAATAAATGCATGCAAGAATGAATGACAAAAAATAAAAACAAACGCATAGATCACCCATGACATGACAAGACAAAAATAAATGAATCTGACACACAAAT
Organism: Vicia faba; assembly: GCA_948472305.1. Classification (NCBI taxonomy): domain Eukaryota; kingdom Viridiplantae; phylum Streptophyta; class Magnoliopsida; order Fabales; family Fabaceae; genus Vicia; species Vicia faba. The sequence goes on from OX451736.1 coordinate 1,435,956,134, forward strand.
CACACACCACCCCTAGGGTACGCCTCACTGTTGCCTTGCCTCGAAAGGTGATCGTCTAGTAGAGGATGTCTTAGTAAGTCCTCATGATCCGGGAACCTGGCATGAGGGTAGCTTCTAAGGTGTCTTCCTATTGCTCTGGTGATCACCATGTCCCGAACCTCGAATTGACCCGAACACCTCCAACGGTGGTGCTACCTACCTCTCAATGGTGGGATGGCACTACTTTAAAGGACATTTACACAGACGAATTCCTTAGGGTAGGTAGACGACTCTTGATACTTGCTCTAATCTCAAAACAAATTCAAAAATACTTTTCACACCGACACCTTTTCAAAAAGCTTTCGAAAGCATTTTTTCAAACACTCTTGAGGACCGATACAAGAGTCGAACTGGAATTTTCCAAGAAACTTTTTAAAACCCACAGTTGAAAAGCAAACAAACCATTTTTGAAAACACAAATGAGCAAGTATCTAAGAGCCCATGGATAACCATGGATAGAAAGGGTGCTAACACCTTCCCTTTCTATAATCTACCTCCCGAACCGAGAGCAATCTCTTTAAGGAATTTTTCTGTGCTTTTGTCCTTTCCATTTGGAGAAAATAAAAGACGGTGGCGACTCTTGCTTCCGCGACATTTCGCGAACCAGCGTTAAACAGTCAGTTCCAGATCCACCGATCACAGAGCTGTTAAGACATTGAGAGGAACTGGAGGTATATGTACCTTGTCTGCATAGATTTGACATTTGTGACAAGTCCTGGAATGTTGATAGCAGCCAGCTTCCATGGTAGACCAATAATAGTCTGCCCGTAGAATCTTCTTAGCCATCGTATGTCTGCTTGAGTGAGTGCCCAAGGTACCATTGTGCAGTTCGGACATGATCTGTTTAGCTTCAACCTTATCCACACATCGGAGTAGAATGCAATCATGATTGTGATTGTATAGGATGCCATTGCTTAAGAAGAACTTAGCTGCGAACCTCCTTAAGAACTTTTTGTCGTTGACTGAAGCTCCTTCAGGGTATTCTTGTGCTTCGAGATACCTTTTGACGTCATAAAACCATGGTCGGTCCACTACTTCTTCGGTATTATTCTCGTGACAATGTGCAGGCTCATCCATCCGTTCAATGGTGATTTGAGGAGCCTCATTATCCCAGTTAAGTTTAAACATGGATGACATTGTAGCTAGAGCATCCGCTAGCTGATTTTCTTCTCGCGGGAAGTGCTCGAAGGTAATCTGCTCGAAATATGGTAACAATGTCAGGAAATGTTCTTTGTAAGGGATGAGGTTTGGATGTTTAGTATCCCACTCTCCTTTGATTTGACTGATAACCAAATCTGAGTCCCCAAATACAATCAAAGATTTGATTCCCAAGTCAATAGCAGCCTTGAGACCAAAGATACAAGCTTCATACTCGGCCATGTTGCTGGTGCAGCTGAAACAGAGTCTGGCAGTGAAAGGTGTATGGCAACCTTCTGGAGAGATAAGTACAACACCAATACCGTTTCCAAGTGCATTGGAGGAACCATCAAAGTACAGGGTCCATCAGGATCCTTGTTCAGGTCCATCATACGGTCTGTTTATTTCAATGTTGCTCAAAGTCATGATATCCTCGTCGGGGAAGTCGAATCTCATGGATTGGTAATCTTCGACAGCTTGATGGGCCAGATGATCGGCTAGTACACTCCCCTTTATAGCTTTTTGGGTCGTGTACTGTATATCGTACTCGGTGAGGATCATCTGCCATCTAGCGATTCTTCCGGATAAAGCAGGCTTCTCGAAGATGTACTTGATCGGATCCATCTTAGAGATCAGCAAAGTGGTATGAGTCAACATGTACTGCCTTAGCCGGCGAGCAGCCCATACCAAAGCGCAACAAGTTTTCTCGAGCAGTGAGTATCGAGTCTCACAGTCGGTAAACTTTTTACTAAGGTAATAAATGGCATGCTCTTTTTGGCCAGACTCGTCATGTTGGCCCAATACGCACCCCATTGAGTTCTCCAGGACGGTCAGTTACATGATTAACGGCCTTCCTTTGACGGTTGGCATCAAGATAGGAGGTTCCAGCAAATACTCCTTGATTTTATCGAAAGAAACTTGACAGTCATCATTCCATTTAACCACCTGATCTTTCTTCAACAACTTGAAGATTGGTTCACAGGTAGATGTTAGGTGAGAAATGAACCTTGCAATGTAGTTTAGGCGTCCCAAAAAATCTCTGACCTCCTTCTCAGTGCGAGGGGCAGGTATTTCTTGTATAGCTTTGACTTTTGCAGGATCAACCTCGATGCCTTTGTTATTGACTATGAAACCCAATAGTTTACCGGACCTGACTCCGAAAGTGCACTTGTTAGGGTTCAGTCTAAGCTTGTACTCTTTCAACCTGACAAACAACTTTTGCAGATGGTCGAGGTGTTCTTCTTCCATTTGTGAACGGGCTATCATGTCGTCTACGTAGACCTCTATCTCATGATGTATCATGTCATGAAACAAAGCTACCATGGCGCGCTGATAGGTTGCCCCAACATTCTTCAGTCCGAATGGCATCACTTTATAGCAGAATGTACCCCACTGTGTAATAAAGGTAGTTTTCTCCATGTCCTCAGGGGCCATTTTGATCTGGTTGTACCCTGAAAATCCATCCATGAAAGAAAATACCTTGTGCTGAGCTGTATTATCAACCAAGATGTCAATGTGCGGTAGTGGAAAGTCATCTTTAGGGCTAGCCCTGTTTAAGTATATGTAATCCACGCACATCCTGACTTTGCTGTCCTTCTTAGGAACAGGCACAATGTTAGCAACCCATTGTGGATAGGATGTAACTGCAAGAAAGCCAACATTGAACTGCTTCATCACTTCAGCTTTGATCTTTTCAGACATGTCGGGCCTCATGCGGCGAACTTTCTGTTTAATTGGTGGACAGTCTTCTCTTGTAGGGAGACAGTGAACCACAATATTTGTATCCAGCCTCGACATGTCTTCGTAAGACCAGTCGAAGATCTCAACATATTCATTCAACAGCTGAACTAAGCGCTCCTTGACACTTGGCTCTAGGTTGGCACCCACTCTAACTTCTTTTCTGTCTTCCTCTGTACCCAAGTTGATGGTCTCTAACAACTCCTCGTGTGGTAGAATAGCCATTTCTTCCTGTTGTAGCAGTCTAGCCAATTCTCCAGGCACTTCACAGTCTTCATCACCTTCGTATTCGGCATGGTTGACCAGATCTTCAGAGTCACTGAAGGCCATAGCAGAATTGTTACCCATGGAATTCGGAATGGATGGGTACCTGCATTGGTGAGTATGGGTGTGTGTAAGGGATAGCCACCTTTAAACAAATAAAATGTAAAAAGAAAGAAAATGAACACAAAAGTTTATATGTGAAAACGTCCATGATTCATTAAAATGGCATATGAAGATGAAAAATCAAACCCTTACAAATGGACCTATGTACCTCGGGTAAGGCACAAGGTTAAAAGTGTACGAATTATTTAGGAATTATTACAAACCAACAGAAATGTTTGAAAGATAAATTACTGATTGATGAAAGTAATGGGAATAAAGTCATGTGCCTCCTAATTGCACAAGCCTCCTTCAACGGTAGGGAAAATCCAGTCTTCAAGGTTGCTCTCCTCTTCACCATCCCCCAAAGCACTGACTCCATGATGGATGATCTTTACTGGTGGCCCTCCAGCCCGGGAGCGACGCACAGACTTTTGACTAGCAGCAGTGAAACCCAAGCCAAATTTATCAATCTTGAAAGGAAAATCTGGAAGTTTCCCCCAAATCATACTTCCTCCTTCTTCAATCACAGCCTTTGCATCTTTGAGTGACGACATCCGAGGCGTAGGTCGGGTAATCATGGGTACATAAGGCACTGCCGAAATCTCCTGAGCTACCTCTTCAAAATGCTGAAAGGGGGTTTCGATGAATTCACCATCCAATTCTACATAGCGGAAAGAATTAAGATGGCTTATCATGTATTCTTCCTCACTGAGAACAGTTACAATTTTCCCCTGGACAGGGTACTTGAGCTTTTGATGCAGAGTTGAAGTAACGGCTCCAGCATGATGAATCCAGGGTCTTCCCAATAAGCAAGAATAGGAGGGACGAATGTCCATGACATATAATATGGAGTTGAAGGTTTCAGTACCCACTTTAATCGGGATATCCACCTCCCCATGGACCATCCGTTTAGAACCATCAAAGGCTCTGACAATGATGTTGTTGGGCTTCAAGGTTAAACCTTCACAATCTAGCCTATCTAATGCCTTCTTTGGTAAGACGTTCAGCGATGAACCAGTGTCTACCAGAACGTGTTCCAGAGTAGTCCCTCTGCATTCTATCGACACATGCAGAGCGTCATTATGCTTTCTCCCTTTGATTGTTAAATCGGCGTTGGAGAACCCTAAACCGTTGTCTGCTGTTAGGCTAGCTACACATTCTTGAAACTGATCCGTGGAGGTTTCCTGGGGAACATGGGCCGTCTTCAAAAATTTGATCAGAGCTTTTGCATGAGCTTCTGAACAAAGCAGTAAGGCCATCATGGAGATTTTTGAGGGGGTTTACCCCAGTTGCTCAACAACATTATAATCGCTTTTCTTGATTATTTTCAAAATCTCTTCCATTTCTTTTTGAGAGGTCTCAGGGATGATCAATGGCTGAGCCCTCGTCCTAACAGGCTCTTCTTGGATCCCTTTCCCTCTATCATCAGCAGCAGCAGAGGGGACAACTTCAGGAGTCACAACTTTTTCAATAACTGGAGTTCTTGTAGATATGTTGACCGGTACAGGGGTAACTTCAGGAACAACTGAGGGTCCAAAGATTGCCTTTGGAGGCGCAATCTCCGGAGAGAAAATTTTTCCACTGCGGGTGATTTTACTCGTTCCAGTAATGTTTACAATGTCGGAAGTCTCTTCATCAGAACTCTCTTCAGTCGATTTAATTTGTTTTATACCGTGGTAGAAGATCTCTCCCCCATAGTTCCACGGTATTAATTTGTTGGACTTGTACGGGATAGGCCCCGACATAGTTATTTTCAGAGGTACAATCTTCGGATCGAATGTAATCTTAACAGGTCTTTTGGAGACCTTGGAAAGATTGGCGGATATGGTAATTATCGAAATATCATTGATAGGAGTCGGTGTAACAGGAGTCTTCTCAAAAAGGATCTCTTGGTTATCCATTAGGCGCTAGATGCCTAACTTCAACAACAGACAATCGGTTGGTAAGGATGAACAAAGATAGCAATTTTCTTCACAGCCTGGGAAAATCCCGGCCTTCAGCAAATTCAACTTGATTATCGGTAGCGGAGTCATCAAATCATCAACAGTAACCACAAAAGGATCTTCTTCAACAGCATGGACATTGTGACCATGTTTTGGCATTGGAGCAGATATCACATTAGGTTTTTCAGGGGAATCGAATTCCACTTCTTTAGCATCTATCAAGTCCTGAATCTTATTTTTGAGGGCCCAACAATTGTTGGTGTCATACCCCAGGTTGTCTGAATGATAAGCACACTTAGCATTTGCATGGTAGTAAGGAGAAGATGTATTCGGATTCTTCGGCGCCTCCTTCAAACTTGCAAGGTTTAACTTCAAAAGATGAGGGAGAACCTGAGCAGGTGTCATGTTGATCCGAGTGAATTGTCATTCAGGCCTTTCCACCCTTGCTTGGTTGGTTATGGGTTGATTGTTTCTAGGCTGATCAGCTGCGGATTTCTGAATCATTACAGCCCCCACCGCTGGCCGACGCTCAACTCTTCCTTGACTTCTCTGAGAGTAGAAAGCTGATACTTCTTTCTTGGCTGGAAAGGTCTTTTTGATGGCAGCGGAAGCAAATGCATCCTTTTGAATTTTTCTGCTCTTGATTCCGGCTTCAACTCTCTCGCCGGTTAGAATCAACTCGGTGAACCCCGCAGACGAACTTCCAATCAGGTGATTGAAAAAGGGGCCCGACAGTGTACCCAAGAACATATCTACCAGCTCCTTCTCAGATAGAGGTGGTTGTACTCGCCCCGCCAAGTCTCTCCATTTCTGGGCATGCTCTTTGAAACCTTCATTTGAGACCATGCCCATACTCGGTAATTGAGTACGGGTTGGTGCTAAATCCGCATTATATTGATATTGTCTGTAGAAGGCAGCAGCCAAATCCTCCCAATTATGCACATCAGACCTCTCTAGCTGGTAGAACCAGTCTAACTGCGTCCCCGAAAGACTGTCCTGGAAGAAATGAACCCATAAGTCTTTATCAGAAGAATGAGGTTGGATCTTTCTGACGTAAGACCGTAGATGCATCTTTGGACAAGATAAACCATCGTATTTAGCAAAAAGAGGCACTTTGAATTTTGGGGGAATCACAATCCCAGCAACCAACCCTAGCTCTTCGAAGTCCAGCCCATGCACTCTTTGTACCTCCATAACTGCCAGACGCTCTTCCAGATTCTTGTACTTGTCGTCTGTAGGAGGGTACTGCTGCTCAGAATAATCTTCATCCTCTTTATCTTCTTCTTCCTCAGACTCAGATTGCACTGCAGTTCCTTTACCTTTGCCAACCCCTTCATCAGATGTTGAGGGGAAATCCAGGACCCTTCTAGCTTAACCTTCGAATCTTCTACCCATGGTAGCCACACCAACCCTCTTCTTTTTCTTCTTCTCTTTTTCCTTTTCCAATAGACCTTTGAGCTCCTCCTGACCCTTTGCCAAGGTCATGAGTAGCTGTTGGAACTGTGAATTATGTGCTTGTAAGTCTTTGACCGTCTGCTCTATATCCATCTTGCTGAAATAAACAACAGAGAGATAAGGAAACCTGGTGTGAATACCCGTTTATGCATATGATGAATGATGTGTATTCATGTAATGCATTCAAGGATTCAGAAATTCAAATTTGTGGCAAACAAAAAAGAACACACGTTATATTAATAAGAAGAATTTGTTAGTACATAAATGCCCCATGGGAAAAATAATACAAAACTCTAATGTAAAAAGACGTTGTGCATCCTCTTTGGTGCTATGTAGGTGTTGAGAGTCTGCTCTTCGTGAAGTTGGCGAGTAAGTTCCAAAACCTTCTTCTCACTGGCGTAGAATTGGGCTTCAAAAGTATTGTGTTCTCCCTTGAGTTGTATCCAACTCCTTTGCAAATCTTCAAGTTATGTTGGCATGTCAGGATGTAGGAGGGTGTATGGAACCTCTCCTTCCATAACAGGCTCTTTGATCACATGAAGCATGTAGGGGTAATGCATCATAAGACTTTGGGCGCGAGTTCGTACCCACTTGAGGTAAGGCTCAAGAGGGATGGAATTCTTGTGTCCCAATGTCTTACTGTCCACCTTGTTGGGCATTCTCCAAGCTCGGATAAACCTTTGTCGAAGTCCTTGATCATCGTTGTCGAAGTCAAAAACCAAGTCTGGAATCAGCATGTCATGTGGGCCATCCCTTCGGGCATACCCAAACTGTCTCAGAGCCAAGCAGGGGTTGTAGGTAATGCCTCCCCTAATGCCAAGTAGAGGGACATTATGGAATTCCCCATAACGATCAATGATGATAACATTTTCTCTGGATCGAGAACACCAATGAACATCTGAATGTGTAAGAGTCATCAATCGTTGTGACCACATCAAGCCTTGCTCATTCTTCAAGACTGATTGGGGAAGGTGAGAAATAAACCACCTTGCTAGAGAGGAGTACAGCACATGAGAACACCCATTTTCCTCATTGTTCGAGTGTGAAATGAGTAGAGGATATCCCCAAGAAATGTAGGCACCGGATTGCGAGCCATGAAGATTTTGACAGCATTGACATCTATAAGCTGGTCAGGGTTTGGGAACAAGACCAACCCATAGATGAGAAGAGCCACAATCTCCTCAAAAGCTTGTAAGTCCAATGAATTCCAGCAGCTTTGGGCCTTCTCAAACAGAAACTTTGCCAAGAAACCCTTGACACTACTTCTAGTCTCCCAATGGCCTATGATATCAGATGGTTGCAAGTGCAGGGCTTGAGCAACATTTTCAGGATTTTGATCTCTTTCCGTACCGTTGTAGGGTAGTTGATGGAGAATAGGAATCCTCAGAAGTTGAGAAAATTCCTCCAAAGTAGGCACAAGCTGGTAATCAGGAAATGTGAAGCAGTGGTGTAGGGGGTCAAAGAACTGGAAGAGAACTTTCACCATGTCTTCCTCAGTGTTGGTGTTGACTAAGTTGAGAAGACGACCATGCCTCTCGGTGAATGGAGAATTATCAGGAATCCTTAAAGCTAGCTCCTTGAGTTGTGGAGGAATTCTTACAAGGTTGATTTGAATTGATTTCCTGCGAAGTGATCCCATTACCTACAAAATAGGAACAAAGATGAAGATCAAAATCTTTGAAATGGTTAGTGGATGCATATGATGCTTCATGATGTCCATGATGTTATGCACAAGTATATATGTACAAACAAATCACACAAGATCCTAGTTTCAGGCTTTCATGGGGTTTCATAGGTAAGTACCCTCTTGAAGTTTAGTTGGCTTAACCTGTCCTATAAATAGTAATCGGGTTCTAAGGAGCTCAATATCACTGGATTATTTTCTGTGTTCATTGTTTCAGTTTAGCCACTTTACTGGCGACAAAAATATTCCAAGAAAACAACCCTCAATGAGTGTAGTATCGAGTATCTACCAACTTCAGACTGCACCAAAGCCGGTCATCTCACTACCCCTAAAAAAGCCAAGATGGTCAAGTAAAGGTTCTAAAAGTCCATTAGTGCTTCATGACATCACTCAGCGGCTCTGTATTCTCTTTGATTAACTCAAAGGCTACCGGTACCCACAAACATGTTGCACTGATATAGCTATTGCTTCAACCATGTCGGTATACCCCACACAGTTTCCACAACATATTGCTATTTACCTATGAATGTTTCCCAAATCTGGGTAGAGGATTTCAAACCCAAACAATAGAACCAAATGTAAAGCAATCAAGTCAAGCAAGATAAGCATGTAAAGGTGATCTAAAACCATAAGGTAACCCCACTTTTATATAAGTCCCCAGCAGAGTCGCCAGTTCTGTGATGCAGTGGGAGAACTGACTTGAGATTTTGCGTTTGTGTTTGTAAATGTTTTGGTTTAGCAAGAGTCGCCACCGACTTTTTATTTATCCAAAGGAAAGGTCAAAAAGCACAGGAAAGACCTTTGAGATGTTTTCTTAGGTTCGGGGGGTAGATTATGAAAAGGGAAGGTGCTAGCACCCTTTTCATCCATAGTTTTCCATGGACTCTTAGTTACTTGTTTTAGATCACTTGCTTTTGCTTTTCAATTGTTTGAAATGGTGCTTTGTGTGTGGTTTTTGAAAGTATTCTGAAAACAGGATATCGTTGTGGCAACCTTTGTAATTATTCTTGTTTGAATGTATACAAAGGTGTTTGTCTTTTGAAAAATATTTCAATGTTTGAAAGTTTGTTTTGGGAAATGTTTTAAAATTGTGTTGTGATGTGTTTTTTGAAAGTAGCAAGGATGTTTGCAAATTTGATCAAGAAACTAGGAGCATCTACCTACCTACTCAAAGATCTTTCCTACACATTTTTAACCCTTTCACATTGTTGTTTTACCATTGTATTTGGTAAATAACCTTGTGTTTGGATGTTAAACGGGACAGGCGCGGGTCATCGTATTGACCATGATAGCAATGGTGCTAAGTATCTTAGCAAGTTTTTTGAGGGACTAGATCATTTGTGTATAGGCAACCAAGATAGCGTCATCGAGGGACTATGATCTTTTGTTTTTGTTTGATTTTGCCAAGATACCTGGCATGCACACCATGGCCATTTTTAAGGCAACAAGTGGATGAAACCCTAGGGGTGTTTGTGTGCATTGTGTTGTCATTTTCATGCATTTTTGTCTTGTATTAGTCAAGCTATTTGTTTGATTTTGGATTTTTGCATACAAACCCTAATCTTTCTATCATGGCATATTTGAAAGCAATAAATTGCGTAAAAGTAAATCTACGACTATTACAACATTGATATGGGGAGGGGGATACAAATTTGGATAGGAAGATATTTGCAAGAAATTAAAACCCTAAGTCAACTATTACAATCCAATTGAACTCATTGTGCAAATAAATAAATAGACAATATTTAAATATGCAAATAAATGTGAATATGCAAAAAATGTTTTTGTATTATTTTTATGTATGCAAAAATAAACTATTTAATGTATCAAAAATAAGAAAATAAGAGATTATTTTTATTAAGGGTGGAAACCCTAATTTGTATTAAGAAAAAATATATATTATAATTATTTATTTATGTACAAAAAATAAAATAAAATATATACAAAATGTTAAAAAATAAAAATATATATGACAATATTATTTAAGTGTATAAATAATAAAAATAAAAATATAATATTTTTTGTATTAATTATAAGTTTTTATTTAAGAAAATAAAAGTATATTATTAAAGTAATTATTTCTATGTCCAAAAAAATAATAAAAATAATAAAATAAAATGTGAAAATTTATGAAAATATTTTTGGTAATTTTTAATATTTAGAAAAATAAATAAAAGTTAGAAACTAAAAAAGAAATGAAAAAATATGAAAATATAAAAACAATGGGCCAAGGGGGTGCATGAAGTAGGATGGAGGGTGAAAATAGTGAGAAATCCAAGCCCAGCCCAAAGTCCAGCTTCGTCCCTGTCCCTGTGACTGAAACACGCGCGCCCTGTATTCAAAATGCTAACTCCTGCATTTGTGCTTAAAAACAAAAACTTGCAACATGAAAGTTATAAAGCATGATCATACGATTCTAACCATATAAAAAACTTAACCTAACTCTCAAAGACCAGAGAGAATTTCTCTGGCCCTAATTTCTAACCTAGTTTTTTCAGAAAGTTCATCATTCAAATTCTCCCAGCTCAGTTAACTTAAATGAATTCTATGCATATGTACAACTCAAGGGCAATGAGGACTACATTTTTTATTCACAAACCTAAGCCTAATGATTCCTAAATAGAGAGATAGAAGTTTGAACTTTACCTGTTTCAGTCAAGCTCGAGTATGGCAATGCAGGGGTTTTCAGTGAGGCCTGAGATGCTTGTGAGCTTGCTTGAAGTTCCTTTGAGCTTTCCCAATGCTTAGCTAGCTTTGAACTTGCTTGAATCTCTCTATAGAACTCAACCTGCAAACTCAAAATTCATAAATGGTGAAGTGTGTAAATGGAGTTACAGTGACTTTGGAATGGTTGGGTTAGCTTAGGTATGTTGTATGGAATGTATTAGAACTGATTGCAAGCAAAACGCACGAGTAGATTTTGTTTTGGAGATCAAAATGCAGAACCTGCCCTGTATTGCAAAAAAATGTGATTTTTGTGTACAAAGGTGTTTGAGAGGTGGCTAGCTCGTGTTTCTGGCTCAGTGTGATATGAAAAACTTGTTTGAAATGTTTACAAACTTTGGTTTTATCAGATTGCAAAGTTATGTGGTTTTTGCAAGTTGACTTGGTTTTGAAGAAAATTGTGAGTTGACAATGCAAAGGGTTGTACTTGCTAGCTCCAAGCCTGCTGATAGTTGGTATACTTTTCCCTAAGTTTGTGGAGTTGGTTTGCTGCAACAGGCTTGGTGCAATGCTCAAGAGAAACAAATTTGCAAAAGCAACCTTTATCAAAATGGCATTGTTAACTTTTTGCCATTTTTAGATTAATTCAATGTGTAAACTTCTAAAGATCAGAAAAATGCCTTAATCCATTGTGTTTGCATTCAATTTTTGAGTGTGGAAGGGTTTAATGACCTGTAAACAAGTACAAGCAAGACTGGACATAAATTGCAACTTGTAGCAACATGAAAAATGCCATGGACCAAAGTGATATTTTTCCAAATTCAAACCTTCGATTCTCCCTAACCACAAATGATTTTAGAGAGTTCTTGGACATTTTGGAAAGCTTGTAACATTCTCTACAATCCATATTTGAAATGAATTTTGAGATTCCACTTGGAACTAGGTGAAACATTTCCATGAAGATAGGTCAAAATCCTGCCTAAACTAGGGCAAAATTTCACTAAGTTAAAAGTTTCATGGACCCTTATTCACAAAATTATAACTTGAGATCCAAGCATCTTTTGGGAAAACTTTATGAATCAAAGTTGTAGATTTTGTGGAGGACTACAACTTTCATGTTGGAAGTTTTGTTTGAATCCAATTGCATCATGGTGAAAATGTTGGGCAAAGTTGGGGAAAAATAAGACAATTTCATAACTTAGAAAATTTCTAAGTTATGAATTTTTTCAATCTTAAACCCTAATTTCCAAAATTAGGTTTCTTGGTGAACAAGTTTCATATTTTGACAAATATTGATGAAAAATGACCCTTGACACTTGATTTTGACCAAAAAGTCAAAGTTTGACTTTTCAGTGTATAGTTGATTGGAAAATTCATTTGTCAATCCAATGCATTTGAGATCTTTTGAACCTTGTGATTAGGTCAAGATGATGCCATTGAGTCCTTAAATCCATTATTGAACCCAATTTGCCATTGGCTAGGTTAAAAATCAGAAATTGCCCTTTTGCAGTCAAAACCCTAAAAATGACCATTTTGCCCTTTTGGTGATCTGATCAAATTTCTTGAGGATTTGTGGTCCAAACTTCATCAAATGGTTCATATGAGTCTATAATGTTGATGTGTATAAAAAGTTATGAGGTTTGACTATAAATTGGCCACAGTTGAATTTTTCCCCAATACAGTTGATTTATAGGTCAACTGTGCAATTGACTGGGCAAAAGTTTGATTCAAAGCTTGAAACTTGGTATGGGAAATCTTATAGGTCCAACATGAAGTATGAAAGTCACTTTGAGCATTGTAAGTCCAAAAATCCCTGTGTAAATTCAAACCCTAATTTTAGGTCATCAGTGCAAGGAGGTGTCTTAAGCAGAGCAAACCTTAATCCTGTCTGGAGTTCAAAGAGTCTTGTGAGGGGAAATCTTGATAAAATGAGAGGAAAAATTTTGGGGTACAACAACTGGGAATAAATCAAATTTATTGGGGTAAGGTCCAATGAGTATAAAGAGATAAATGTTGACTAACGAACGAATGTGAACTACTAACTCAGGAATAAAGGTAGAAAAAATAGAACAATACCAAGTTTCCCAAAATTCTAGTATTCCACTTAGAACGGGTCTCAACTTCTTCTTCAATCAAGATATCACTTGAAAGGGGTAATAAATTGCTGTAAGAATCTTTCAACAAACTGTCTTTATCATCGGAGTAAAGCCAAACTCAACAATGAACTATCTCCCATAATATAGAGACTACCATTCATCGGAGTAACAAAACATCCTCTCTGGTATTAATAACCTTATTGGGAAAGTACAAATTGCTCAAATAAAGAGATCACCACTTGTTATTGAAATAACACTGTTGGGAAATGCATCTCTGACTTCGTGGGGAAATATCAATACACTCCCGCTGATGGAAAAAGTCTTCACGTACAAAATAAATGCATATTCTCAATCCAGGGCTCACAACCTATAGAGATCAAAATAATATTGTTGTCGGGGACCATAGATTCAAACCAGGAACAAACCAGAGTGAAACAGTCAACTAAGACACCACCCAATGAGTAGTAAACTCGAATGAGGATCAATTCCATCCCGATAAAGAGCTGGGTAGGAAGGCTAAGGCCAAATTCTTCCACGAGGGATAACTTAGTGGGGAAATTGAAAAGGATATACACTTTCTGCTTAAGGTTGACATCCTATTGGAGAGAAGATAACATAACTCTGAAAAGAGGATAATATGCCAACAAAAACATTATTGAATGCAAATGAGCAATGGACTTTAATTCAGCTATGCATGATGTACGTGCGAGTGTAAGAATGTTATCATGTATATGCTGACAAAACAGACATACCACACTGGAGATTAACCAGACAAAACCAACTTGGGTAAGGACAACAATCAGCTAAATCAAATCCAGGATAAATATTCCATAAGAGAGTAAGCACCAACTGAGAAAACAAAGTCCTACTTCACGACTTAACTTCACTGGGAAGAAACATGGTTTGAAAAATAATAAAAGCAAAATCGGATAGCAATAAACTAATACAATTACAGGAATATAATAAACTCTTTTAGGTTTCACCGAGGAATATCATACAGACTTCGCTAAGGAAGACAATGTCACACCGTCTAGGCTTCAACTGGGGATTCCGTACTGACTTTGCTAGGAAAAGTGAAACCACACACACCGAGGGGAGCCCAAAACTAGTTTAGCAGAAAATAGAAAATCCTAATTTCATTTCAATTCTGACTAGCAACTAATTGAAAAAACAGTTACAATAGAATTTTCCAGTTTATGCTAACTAACCTAACCGTTTCAACCCTCTAACTGTCATAACAGAAAAATCCCAACCACCTATTTCTCTAACCGCCTTTTCAATCGAGGGATGAGATTGATTCTAATCTCTAACCAACTCTCAACAAACTATAACAGAGAATCATAACATGATGCGAGAAGTAGAGGATTCATTACGCATAAGACTGAAAAAATCACAAAATATTTACCTCTAAGATTCTCTTCCAGGCGGGGGATTCTGATCTTCATCTTTCTATTTCCTCAAGCTCCAACGGTTTTTCGTTCTTCATCATTCTTCATATACAATCATCACCTTCACTTTTTCACTGCTACTTCTTCATCATATTCGATTTCACATTGCCATAACTAAATCTTCACGCATCTCTGCAATCTCTACAACATCCTTCATCACCTTTAAGCTTCTATATAGCTTCACCTTCAATCTTCAACGCAAGAACACAACAACATCAACGCAACATCATTTGCGTTCATCTACACATCAACATGACATTCATCGCACATCAGTAGCGACTCAAGGTGGAAGCGTATAACAAGGAAATGGAGTGAAGAAAGGATAGAATCAAATATATGTAGAAGAAGAAAAGATTTGAGATCTTACTTCAAAAACCTCATCGGAATTCTTCATCATGTCAATGCGAACAGAGGAAGATCTGTGGCCAGAGATTGTCATGGAAACCGAGTTCATAAAGTGGAGAGACTGAAGCATTAAAAATCGAACAAAGACAGACGGATTGCAACATGGAAAGTGTCATTGTGCTAAAGAAGAAGAAGAAACGCGTTCACGAAGAAGAGGAACAAGCACACTTTAAACCCTATTTCTTTGGGACCAAACACACCGTTTTGCTCTGATTCCCTTCCTTTTTCTTAATTTTTTCTTTCTAGTTATTATGGATAATTACTGATTTTGTTGAATAAATTGGAAAACTAGATTGAAAAATCAACAAAAATAGGGGAGTGGATATGTGTGTCACGTTTTGGCCTGGCAGTTGGGCTCAACTTTGCTACTACACCAACGGATTCAAACATTACACCTCCCTTGTGTAGTTTTTTTTAGTTTTTCTTTATCTTTTATTTTCATGATTGTAGATAATAATTGTTGTTAATAGAGATTAGTAAAAATAGGATTAATAAAAACAATAAAAAAATTATTAATTGTTTCTTAGGAATATAATAGAATTTTTCTAAGATTTTTTTTTAGAATTTTGGTTAGAACTTTCTATTATTGTTTGTGTTCGGTAATCATTTTGTTGTCGAGATTTTATGATTCACTTTTGCTTGTCTAGATTTGAGTCTTATGTAGGTTTAGTGTGTGATATGCAGACATACTTGAATTTACTAATTGTGATTTATTTTCACATCGATGATGCTTCGACATCCATTTTGAATATTCGACCCCTGACTGTTTGCTTGTTGATGCCAGCTCGCGCTAAGTATTTAGGGTTTCTTCGCTTTGTGTTGTACTCCGAAATTTTACCTCTCATTTATCAAGAAATCTCTTATAAGATCTCCATTTGATTCAAGACTACACAAGGTTTGATCAACTCAAGACACCTCCTCAACCACTGACAATTGAAAATTAGGGTTTGAATTTTCATAAGGACAATTGGACTTTCAAGGCCCCAAATGACTTTCATGGATCATTAGGAACCCTCAAGATTGCTCATGTCAAGTTTCAATCTTTGGATCACATTTTTGCTCAATCAGTTGATCATATGACCTAAAATCAACTGTATTGGATAAAAAGTTAATTGTGGTCAACCTACAGTGAAATTACATAATTTTTGATCCATATCAACATGGTGAACTCATATATGTCAATTGATCAAGTGTGGATCACAATTCCTCAAGAAATTTGATCAGATCATCAAAAGGTCAAAATGGTCAAAATTAGGGTTTTGACCGAGGAGGTTCAATTTTTGACTTTTGACCTAACAAATGACTTATTGGTTTAAGACATGATCTCAAGGATTAAAATTCATCATCTTTACCTAATTTCATAGTTCAAATCACCTCTCAAGATCATTGGATTGACAAATAAATTTCAGTCAACTAATGAAAAATCAATTGTACACTGAAAAGTCAAACTTTGACTTTTTGATCAAAATCAAGTCTCAAAGATTACAATTCATCAAGACATGTCAAAATATGAAACTTGTTCATCAAGAAATTGAAAAGTCAAAAATTCATTTTTGAAAAGTCAAAATTCTAAGTGTTGGAAAATTAACTTTTTTTCACAACTTTGTGCCAAATTTTCACCATGATGCAAGATGATTCAAGGGAAACTTCCAATATGAAAGTTGTATATCTCAAGGAGATCTAAAACATTGTAGGGCAGAACTTTTCCTAGAAATGCTTGGATTTCAAGTTATGAATTTGTGAAGACATGTCCATGAAACTAAAAAGACTTTGAAATTTTGCCCTAATTAGGCAGGATTTTGACCTAACTTCATGGCAACTTTTCACCTATTTCCAAATTGAATCTTCAAAAACGTCCAACATGAAGGTTGTAGAGGATGTTACAAGATTTCCAAAATGTCCAAGAAGTTTAAGAGATCATTTTTGAGCTAGGAGATTCGAAGACTTGAAGTTGGCATGATGAACTTGAATTACAAGTCAATTTTGTGATGAACACTTGACCAAATCCACAAGCCATGCTGTATAATCTTGCTTTGAAGGTGTCTAACTTGCAAATCACTTCTTAATTTAATATTTACACAACTGATTGATCAATTGTTCAATTTATTCAAGCATTGTCCAAAGCATTTTGCCATTTTAGGGAGAAAGACACCATTTCCATTCTAGTAAAGCAAGTCTTTATGCAAAGTCAACTTCTTGAGCTCCCAACTTATTTCATTTGAGTACAAGCAATTCCAAAGATAAAAGCAACATGTCTAGAGCCTCAAATAAACTGATACCATGCTTGTACTATGCCTTGAAACCATATTTTTCACTTTTCTTCAAAATTAAGTAACATAGCCATAACTCTATATCTCACACATCTGTCAACTTCAAACCCTAAGACCTGTTGTTTATAATTATACAAGTTATTTTCAAGAAAACACACGATGTGAAGCACCCTTAAAACCTCCCAAGCACCTTGCTGCATAGAATTGGCCATAACTTGACAGTTTTGAACTTAAAACCCCCAAATCAAAAACCACTCGTGCGTTTTAAAATCTAATCATCCATACACTCTCTATACATCATATCAAAGCTATCTCAGTACCTGTTACACTCCTGTAACTCCATTTTCATCATTCACCATTTTCAAACATCAACCTTGCAGGTTGACTTGAGTAGGGAGACTCAGGTACTTTCAAAGCAAAGTAAAGTTTGCAACACCCTCAGGGAGGTCCAGGCAAGCTAAACAGATCATTGGAAAACCTCAAAGCTTGCTCAAACTGAAAACACGACATCCATCTGCAAGGTGAGTTTTTTGAATTTATATCTCTTCATACAAGTATCATTTGATTCTGATTTGTGAAGATAAAATGTAGATATCATTACCCTGAAGCTGTACATGTCCATAGTTTTCATTTATATTGCCTGAGCTTAGAGAACTGTAGGTTTGAATCTCTGGAAAAAAAATTAGGTCAAAATTTGGTACTTTTAGAAATTCATGCTCATCTTCGAGAATTAGTTTAAGTTATTTACATATTCAGAATCCAGGTAAAATTTCTAACAAGTTTGATGTTGGAAGTTTTGAGAATGGATGAGAAATGAGTGAGTTATTGGGATCCTGGCTAGAGGTTGAAGATGAAGTTCATTTCTAGAACTTGTTTTGTATTATATATTTATGGTTTCAGTTTAGTTAACAGATGTATAGCCACATCAGTGGTAAAGGCAACGCGCGTTTATGGTCAAGGTCATGGGTTCAAGTCACAGCGCTGCCTTTTTTCATATTTCTCAAACTTTTTTTTTCTTTTTTGCTACCAACTATGCACACTTGGGCCTAAGGCCATTGGACTTTGTCTTTTTACTGAAACTCATCCCCCTGCCTGCTTGTTACAACACAACTCATTATTTCTTTTCTGATTTCCAAACAAAAACATTAATGGGCCAGGCTTCAAACAAAACTATTTTTTTTCTAACATACATCCTAAATACCATTTTCACCCCTTGACTTTTCTTTTTTATTTTTTATTTTATTTTTTATTTTTCTTTATTATTATTATTATTATTATTATTACTATTTTTATTAATAAAAATCCAAAAAATAGTTTATTTATTTATATATCTAATATATTTATATTCATTTATATTTTATTCCTTTAAAAACAAAAAGACAAAAATATTTTCTTAAACAAACTTAATTTCTTTTTCTCAATAAATTAATAATTAGATTTAGGTTTAGTTATTTTCTTTTTTAATTAAAATTAACTTAGAATTTAGGTTTCTTTTAATTAATTAATTTCCATACTATTTTGATTAAACTTAAAACCTTTTCTAAAAAACCCTAAAAAATGCTTTCTAACTTAATTTCTTTTCTTAATTAGTTTAGGTTTAATTTAATTAATCATTTTCTCTTAGATAATTAGGTTAAAGTCCTTACCTCAAAAACCAAACAAAAATCCTTTTCTTTTCCATTTATATTCTTGTACATTATATTTATTCATTTCTTGCACATTATTCAATTCAATATGGTTGTAATAGATAATTAAGTTTAATTTCTTGCAATCCCCATTTGTAAATTTGTATACCCCATCCCCAAATGATGTAATAGTGTAGTAAATTTACTTTCCGCAATTTATCGCTTTCATATAAATGCTAGTAATTAGGGTTTGTATGGAAAGTTAAAAATCAACAAGTAGATAACCCTAACTCAAGATAAACAATGCATGCAAATCAAACACACTATTCACACATGCACCTTTAGGGTAATTATCCATTTCCATTAACTCAAACATAACAGGAGCTAGGAGAAGCTTCTTTAGGAACACCATTTCATGGTCAACTAATTGCAAGTTAAAAATGTTTTCCATGAAATCTTATTAGAAGGAACTGTGAAACTAAAAAAATAAGCCATTGGTTCAGTAATTAACGGCAATGTGCAAAACAACTCAGTAAGAGATGTCTAATTAATATGACATTACCAGCCACAAATCATTTCAAATATTTCTCCACAGGTAGCATATTATGGTACATCCTACAATATTCAATTTATTTACCTCCTTAGAAGGTTTCAATGAACAATAGTTAAAGGACTAAATCTTTCCTAACACTTCAATGTCAAGTACTAAGAAATAGTAATCCAGAAGAATCAACATATATTCATACAAAAATGTTCCCGGTCCAGGGAGTACCTGATATGGTATACAAATAAGTCTTTAGATGTCCAAGTTGATCAATCTGAAATTGCTTGTGATAAGAGGTTCCAGCAGAAAGCATTTCCATAAATTAATGTCCAAATACCAGTAAAGTGAAGCACTTTTCTACAATCAAACATTTTACAAATGTAACTTATCATGATCATGATTCTTCTATGCCTCTTGCCTTCTTATCTCCCAGCTTCATCATTGCATGATATAACTTCAAAAGATGGGAACTTTCCTCCTCTTTAAAACACAACACATACCTTTCCAAAAACAATTTCTCAGACGCATAAAAAGGAGAAAGCAAGCTAGCCTTTTCACTTCTCATGCCCTTAGCTATAAGATGAAAAATAACCATAGCTCTTGGAATGATCCTTTTCTCCAAACAATAACAAAACATCCCTGGTCCCTTGACTAGGTGAGAAGAATCCCAACCCATCTCATTAACCCAAAAACTCATCACCTTATTGATTTTGTCGTTCGACACTAACATACATTTCGGCTGCCTCATAATAGCTTCCAAAACAGTTTCCTCAGACCAACCCCAACTCTTAAAGATATCAATTCTGTCATTCCATTTGGATTTACTTAAACCTATTTTTCCGAGCAACGCATCACCGAAATACGATTTAGATGGATCAAATCCCATGTTTTTCAATTCCTTCACCGTCTCTTCTACCTCTCTACGTCTCCAAAAGATAACATTAGGCCTAGTACGAAGAATCCTATAAATGCTAGAATAGCAAACGCCATTCTCAACCATCATATTGATATTAGGAGCAAGATAATCACTACAAAGCAAAGAAGGACATGAAACTATGGAAGCAATAGTCTTTTCATCAGATTGAAGATATTGAGTTACCAAATTATATATAGGGATGACACGATTATTCAAGCTGGATTTCATGAATCTAGGGTTACCTACGACGATGCGAACGATATCAGAGGTAGAAGCGCCTTTGGAGAGTAAAAATTGAAACTTTGGGAGAACCCTTTTCTGGGTGTCGCAGGAAAGGAGCCAGGGTTCTCTTTGGATGATTTTGTGTATATCTGAATCGGTGAAACCGTGGGTTCTGAAGAAGTTGAGAACTGAATCGGGTTTTTTAGAGGTTTTGAAATGGACGAGTTTGGAGGCTTTGAGAGCGGATTCTGATGAGAATTTGAGATTGTTGATGAAGTAGGAGACTGCGAATGAGGGTGTAGAGGTGGTGGTGGTGAGGAATTTGTGAGAAAATGGGAAATGCAAGTTGCAGAGTATTCTTGAGATTGTTGATATGGCGGAATCATTGGGGTGTAGCAATGCTTTGAACATGGTTACAGGATTAATCAATGGATTGTGATGAAATGTAGGGTTCTTGTGGAAGAAAGGGATTCAACTCAATTCAACTGTGTTCGCGATGCTTAGTGAGACTGTGTGTGAAGACTAAAAAATCGCCGTTACAAGAGAATTTTGTAATATGTAGGTTCTTTTTGGAGAGTGAAGATAACCCGAGCAAATATATTTTAATCTTTTAGAATTTTAAACGTAGTTTTTAAAATAACTAAGGGATACCCACACATGTAGGATCTATAGTCTAGTTTATTTGAAATCAAATCAGAACAAATTTATTTATTAAAAATATTAGATTTAATTCTTTTAAAATATATTTAATTAAATATATCAGATTTAAACTATTAAAAAAATCTATAAAATTATATAAGAGACCTATATTTTTATATATATTAAAAAAATAATTTAGATACTAATTTAGATACTAATCTATCTATCTATATATATATATATATATATATATATATATATATATATATATATATATATATATATATATATATATATATATATATATATATATATATATATATATATATATATATATGTCGACTTATAAGTCTTCTTAAATAATATGAGTTTATTGAAAACATTAATGCGAAACATGCTTTTAAATAAGTTTTCAGATAAGGTCAAACTTTTAAAAGGATCAGACCTAACAAAATAATGAGCCTATAGTAGGCCATAGATCAAGCTCAAGCCTCGTAAGTTTATCGTAGGCCAGATCCAGGTCTTATAAAGCTTAGCCTAACCTATTTTCACTTCTACACACGGATATTGGTGTGGTATGCGCGTTTTTGTTTTCAAAATATAATAAAAATGTAATTAAGAAAAACAAAATTGTTTTACCAAATTAAATTATTATTTCTAAAATAAAAATATATTTTGAAAATAAAAATAAAATTGTTTTATCAAAATAGTTTTATATCAATAATATATATTTCAATTTTTCATATATTATTTTAAAAAGTATTGTATCTTAAATTAAAAGAGATAATAAATCGTTTTAAAAGAGATACTAAATCGATTTTATAAAATTGTCTAACCAAAATAGTTTATTATTTTTAAAATAGATAATAAATTGGTTTCCATTATTTCTTCCACATGCAAAAATATTTAAATCAACAGTATACTTATTCATATATATATATATATATATATATATATATATATATATATATATATATATATATATATATATATATATATATATATATATATATATATATATATATATATATATATATATATATATATATATATATATATATATATATATATATATATATATATATATATATATATATATATATATATATATATATATATATATATATATATATATTTGAAATTATTTATAAAAATATTTAAATTAATAGTAAATTTGTTCTCGTTATTATTTAATTTAAATCAATAGTTTAATATCAAAAAGATATGCGTGTATCATATTAGTACATGTGTGTTCGCACGGGTACTGATATGGTATGCACGTTTTTGTTGTCAAAATGTGATAAAAATATAAAAACAAAAACAAAATTATTATATCAAAATAGTTTATTATTTAAAAATATATATATATATTTAAAAGAAAAACAAAATTGTTTTACCAAAATTATTTTTACATCACTAATATATGCTTCAATTTTTCATATATTATCTTAAAAAATATTATATTTTAAATTAAAAATAATTTTAAAATAAAAATATTAATATTTTTAATTATAAAAATATTTAAATCAATAATACATCAGTTTCTATTATTATTCAATATGCATCTCGCCACATCTAATATGGTTATGTTTCTTTTTTCTACAATTTCATTATGTTGAGGTGTATAAGGAGCAGTTACCTCATGATCGACACCATGTTCTGCATAAAAATCTTCAAACATCTTGGATGTCTATTCGCCACCTCCATTTGTTTGTAAAATTTGGATCTTCTTCTCACTCTGGTTTTCGACAAGTATCTTGAATATCTTAAAGATTTCAAATACTTCGTCCTTTCTTTTGATCACATAGATCCACAACTTTCGACTAAACTCATCGACAAACGAAACAAAATACTTGTATTCCATCAATGGTATGCTCTTCAAACGGGCCACGTACATTTGAATGTACCACTTCGAGTATGCAGGATGATCTCATTGGTATAGTCGAAACGAAAGAATTTTTGGATTGTTTTCCGACTAACAACCTTCACAGAGTTTGTCAGGCATCTCAAGACTTGGGATACCAGTTGTCATATCTTGAGTAATCAGCTGATTGAGTGATCGAAAGTTCAAATATCCAAACCTCAAATTCCACAACTAACTATTCTTGTGATCAACAACAATTTTTAGACATTGTACTTCAGTCGAACTCATCATAGTCTTAAATGTCTTGTTCTTTGACATCGGAGATTTCAATCAGTTGACCAACACTTAGCAAGCTACACTTCATTTCAGGTACATAGAGTACATATTTGATCATAGCTTTCCCTCCATTACTTATTTGAAAAACTATGATATCAGTACCTTCTGCTTGCAACGAACTATTATCAATAAGTTTTACCATGCTCTTCTTCAATTCGTTGAAATCTACTAAACACTCCTTTTGACCAATCATGTGGTTCAAACAACCAGAGTCGAGAAACCAGATCTTAGATTCGACATGGTTATCTACAACTGCATCCATAACCACCATACCACCTTCAGAATCATCTGAATCTTAGCGTGCGAGGTTCGCTCCATCGCCATTTCCTGTTGATCCCTTGTTTTTCCTGTACCAATAGTTCTTGGCGAAGTGCCCCCACTTTTCATAGCTATAACACTACACACCTTTTTTATCTTCTTTGCCCTTTCGGTAGTTTCCTCCTCCTCTTTTTGAGGATTCAAAAGCTCTATTTTTAACCTGATGCTTGTGAGAGTTCGACCAAGACTTCTTTCCCTGAGTCTTGTTAACTTTGCCTTTGAATTTATTGGAATCACCATTCATTTTCCATGACTGAACTTGTAGAGCTAGTATCGAGTCTTGAACTTCTTTCCTTTCGATAATCCTAATCTCAAGCGCTTCCAACGAACCAACCAAATTTTCTAGTTTTAGGGTTTCAAGTTGATTGGATTCTTGAATAGCTACGATAACGTGATCAAAGTGAGAGGTCAATATTCACATTACTTTCTCAACTATCATCTTATCAGTTATGGTTTCACCACAACCCTTCATGAGATGGACGAGTTATAGACCTTTAACACATATTCTGTAACTTTTTCTTCTTCTCCCATCGACAATAATTTATATTATCGATGCAAGGCCCATAGCTTGACAACCTTGACTTTCTCACCTCCTTCATAGTACTTGACCAGGATATCTCATACCTCCTTCGTCGTTTCAGCATGAGAGATTTTGTCGAAGTTAACAGCATCGACCACCGCCTAAATGCAATAAGCAACCTTGCAATCTTTCTTTTTGACTTTGTTATGGGCAGTTTTTTGTGCTTCGGTTGCATCTGTAGCCAAAGTATGAACGCCATCGGGAACCACTTCTAGAGTATCATGGAAGCCAAACAAGGATTGCATCTGTTTTTTCCATCGGGTCTAATTTTTACCGTCAAGTATTGGAAGAAAATTCAGAATGCTCTTATCACCAGCCATCTTTGCAGCAGTTGATTCACTTTCCCTGGAAACACGATCTCTGATGTGAGATTGTTGAAAACACGATCAATAACAATAACCAAAAGCTCTGGATACCAAATTTTTAGTGCCTGAGGCAAAACTCTGGATACCAATTTGTTAGTACACAAGGCACTTTTAGTGAGGAGAGAAAGAGAGAATAATAAGGAAATAAGGATTGTATTATTCACTTGAATTATTTTGTACAAATAATGATATAAATTATGACTATTTATATACAATCTTAATTGCGCTTGAGCTTTCTACCTTGAATTATATTTGATATTATATCTAATATCTCAACATGTCTAATTTAGATTATATTTGATATTATATCTAATATTTCAACATATCTAACTTGGATTATATTTGCTATTATATATAATATCTCAACAGAAATCATGTCATTGATTTGTATAGATTAAGAATAACTTGTAATTTGTTTGAAAAAATAGAGCATGAAATAAATTAATGAAATATACTATTTTAAAAAATAATAGCATAAAATACACTGAAAAACGCGATGATGGAGAATCACTGAGGAATCTAATATTTGAAAAAAACATTAACCCTATCAATCAGATCAAACCAAATCGATTAGTTTGATTTAGTTCTATTTTTGAAAAGTCAATAGATTTAACGTACATGACAACTTATAAAGTAGCGTATGTACTAACTTCATCTCATTATTTCTACACGTTGAAGTCTACCATAACACTCCCATACTGCTTAGGTTTTTACCATATTAACCATGTACAATATTATAACAATTCACATTTTTTGTAAAGTTTTTTAATTTTTCGAAAATTTCGTAAACACTATCGGATATTTGTTACTGATGACAAGTAAGTTTATTTTTTTTACCGCAATTTTATGATTTTTCTGGATTCTCCATCATTTTTTACCGCGTGTTTGGAAATATTCGATAAAAATTCATACGTTCAACCAATTTTTTTTGAAAAAATAGGTAAAAATGCACATCTTTTTTTTTTTTTGAAAAATACGGTAAAAATGCATAAGTGTTTTTCAGATTTTTCAAAAAATACGATAAAAATGCATACGCTCAACCGGATTTTTCAAAAAAATCCAGAAAAGGTATGCATTTTTTCCAAACATGCGAAAATGTGTGCAATTTTTGGATTTTTTTGAAAAATTCGATAGGTTAATAAAATTTGTTTTATTTTTGCAGTGAAAACCAGAGATACATATGATATAATTGTTGGTCGACAACGTGATAGAGCTATTGTGAGGGTGAGAGAGAGAGAGAGAGAGAGAGAGAGAGAGAGAGAGAGAGAGAGAGAGAGAGAGAGAGAGGAGAGAGAGAGAGAGAGAGAGAGAGAGAGAGAGAGAGAGGAGAGAGAGAGAGAGAGAGAGAGAGAGAGAGAGAGAGAGAGAGAGAGAGAGAGAGAGAGAGAGAGAGAGAGAGGTGACATAGAGGACTCGTATCTCCGGGCAAGGAGAGTGGCACCGACCAGTTCTTATAAGAACCGACCGACCGATCAGGCTCAATTACATGCACCCCGCACTACCCAACTTAGAGGATCTAAATCTGCTTCTAAATGGATAAGAGATGGTGAGGATGAGCCAGTAAGTGTTCAGACACCAGTTTAGGATGATATGTAGATGGTGACAGAGACAAATGTTCCCTATGTGACAGAGACAGAGGTGCCATATACTTGAGATGGTAGAGGTGCCCCATCAATCTAAGGCAGAGGAAGAAAACTACTATAGATATTGCTCCAGAGACAATTATTGAGGCACATACTTTGCATACGGCTACTGAGGCGCTAACTAATGATGATATTGAAGTTACTCCTCCTGTTGAGACATATGTCATTGCAGTTAGTGCAAATTCACTAATAGATGTTTTACATGATGTCAAAACTTGGAAAGCTAGCAATTCAATATGGTGGACGGTATCCTTATGTTTTGCGGCACTCCTCTGTATTATAGGTCTCAGAAATCATCAAAAAGTACTTTGAAATTGACTTAACATATTAAAAAATAGTTTATGCATGTTTTTGCATTGCATGTGTCAAAACATTCGATTTTCAGGTCGACACATGTAACTCAGTTTTTAAGCATTTAAGCTTCTGTAAGTCATAGGTCGACACATACTAAAAGATTTCTGAAATTGTATAAATTCTTATTTTATCTGCCGACACATCCATATTTCAGGTCGACAGATTTACTCACGTTTTAAAGCCTGTAGCTTCTGACTTGTTCAGGTTGACACATAGAGTCCTTTGGGTCGACACATACATTCTTTTTATAACGTATGTGTCGACACATACGAAATTGAGGTCGACACATAAATCATGTTTTGGTAAAATTTTCAATTTCTTTTATTTTGAATTTGTCCTTTTTGCCCTAAACATTTCCAAACTATAAATACTCATTCATGCATCATTCCAATTTTATGATACCATAAAATTAGCCTACATTTCCTCTTCTTCTTCAACCTTCCAATCTATGTATACACACCAACATTACATTGTGATGATGTTCTTTCAGGGTGCCATCTAGACGAAAGAATTATGGATTTCCAATTGGTTTGGATTGAGAATCATAGGGATCTTCATCCGGTAAAAACCATCGGGTTTCTCCTCCAAAATCATTTGCTGAATTTGGGGTTTTCGTGCAAGATTGTGCGAGAAGGAATCGTCCATGTGTAAAATCCCTTGGAGTGTTTGAAATCTTTTCAAGGAACCTTAGAGTGTTTAAAATCTTTTTAAGGAAGTGGCAAGAATTGGATGATAGGACCGATGATCTTGTATTGATAGTATGCAATCATATTTACTCCAGTGAAAAATCCCTTGGAGTATTTGAAATCTTTGCAAGGAACCTTGGAGTGTTTGAAATCTTACCAAGGAAGTAATTTAAGTGGCGAATAGGTTGTATCTATCGGTCTTGGTCTTGTTAAAGATCAAAAGAAGAGAAGGGGTTGAATCGACATCAAACGGTTATGTTTTGAATAGTTTCTCTTGAAAACTTCTCTTGTATTCATACTTTGCAAAGTAAGAAAATATCGCAATTATACATTGGAATTGGGCGCAGACGTACCAACATGCAAGGAAGAAAGTGGGGAACTGTGTAGATAAATCCTTGTGTCTATTTTCTTTTATAGATTTTACTTTCTTTAATATTCTTTAATAAATTTGTCAAATAGAATTGCGTTATCAATGGAATTGTAAGTAATTTTCCAAACTCTTTTTGATTTACATCAAGTGTTGATATTGCTTATAATTACTTTTGATTATAAGTGCTTTTGTATATCAACACAACTTAAAACAAAATTCTTAAAATTCACTTGCACACCAAGTGTTTGAAAAATTGTTTATCTTGTTCAACTCAAAGGAAAATTGTAATGTTCTATCACTTACTCTTATTTACTCTCAATGTGCAATTTGTTGAATGTGTTGTTTGATTGATCAATTTGTATAGAATTTTTCTTTGATTGTTAAAGTTTAAATTTCTTTGTTAATTAACTTATAATCACTTTAATATTGTAAGTTCTTTTTCATATTAAATAAGCTCAAAGAAAATTCTGAAAAATTGATTGTGCGTGACATGTTTGATAAAGTGTCGAGTTATGTTTTTAATATGATTTTATTCGAAATAGGAAACCGTTCTCTTGCATATTAAATGGTTAATTGAGATATTATTATTTTGGTTGATTTTATCATTATGTGAATTCTACGTGGGTCATGCATATCCAAGTTTCCAATAATTAGGTTCGTTTAGACTACTATATTTGATCTAGGCCAAAGATCTTTCGCTCAATATTATTTTTCAAATAAGTTTTAAATAATCATTTTGAAATGTGGTTTTTATTTGGGGATCTATTCACCCCCTTTAGATATGGTGTCGTAGTCTAATAAGTGGTATTAGAGTTCCGGTTAATTCTTTGCTTCAAAACTCTTATTAGAAAATGGCTTTTGAGCCTAAAGGGACTTATAAAATAGCCCCAAATTTTTTTGTGGAAGAAAACTATAGTCATTGGAAAGCTTGTATGCACATTTATGTTAATTCATATGACAAGGATATGTGTGATGCTATTACTTAAAATAATTCTAATGACATTGTCACATCTAAGTCGAAAGCACTATGGAATAATGATGATAAAAAAATTCATCAAATCTCATTAATTGTTTGAACACACTTGGTATATCTATTTCTTATCTAACTGCTACTAACAAAGTTTTGAGATGTCTTATTATGAATTAGCAACCGAAGGTCATGGCGATCAAGGAAGCTAATGATCTTAAAACACTTGATCTTGTTATATTGATTGGTAAGTTTGAAGAACATGTACAAGAACTTACTTGCTTGGACAAGCATGAGAAAAAGTGCGAGAAGAAGAAGAAAAAGGATAAAGACACGGATAAAGAGGAAAGAAGAAATCCTAAAGCTCTTAAGGCGTAAAGTTAAAGGTCCTCATATTGTGAGCACGTATATGATAGTGATTTTAGTGATGGTAAAAGTTTAAATTGTCACTATGGTTATATGATTCTCCAAATACAACCAATTGTTTCACTAACCCCAAGGACTCAATGAAGATTGAGTACCTATCTTGTCTTATTGTTTTTGTAGGAATATTGTTTTGACTCTATAAAGATAATATGGGTTCTCATTTTTGGTGGTTCAAGGTATATGGACATATTCTAATTATATTGTATATAGGGAAAGATGATTAATTATGTGATCTAGAAAGCAACACCAAGTTTTGTTTTATTGGTAAAAGATGTGTAATCTACTTTTGATGTTGTATCTGAGAATACTCGGAAAAGGTATTTCATTTCATGATGTAGGTTTATCTTCAAGATACATACTCAATGACCCTGAAGAAGATATTCATCAACCTGATTTGGTGAAACACGAAGAGGATAAAGATAACTAACATGGAAAGGATAAATGATGAGAGTTCAATCAAAATGAATGATAATTAAATTAATGACCTTATTGGACTCATCACAAGTTATACTTTTAATTACTTTGGCAAAGTGAAAAGTGATAAGATCGTGTTGTTCTAAAATCTTTGTGGCATATTTTGCATTTGGTTCAACTTTCTTTAAAGAGTCCCGTGTGAAATGCTAGTGCATCCTCCATCATATTGTATGGTGATGAAGTATCGATTTAACTTTCACTTTATTAGTAAGGTCTCTCTTTTACTTGTTTATTTATCTAAATACATGACTTACCTTATGTATGGTATACATATTATGAGTGTTCATTTGTCACATAATTCTTAATAGATAATCATATGAGATATCAATTTATATACTTGAAATGATTTTATCACATTATATTTTCATGTGTTTCTTATAAAAACTTATGTATACATAAGCATGTCCAGCTTCATTAAATATCAAGCATAACACATTTGACATTACATCATATTTGACTCTACTAACATGTGACTTGTCAAAGAATTCTCTAAGCTTATGTAAGGAATATTTGAAATGAATCTTATGGGGAGTTGAATTACTCTCCCGGACTCCAAATAAAGTAACTCAAAGAAGGAACACATACGGGGGGAATTACCTTCGCGATCATGTTGAAAAAGGGGATGTTGTGTTTGTGCATCTTGATAGTGAAAACCAACTTGCCGATATTTTCACAAAAATATTTACAACCAAACCGTATTTCAACAAACATATGGAATTGGAGATTATTAATGTCTCCAATGTTGTATTATTTATTATGATGCTTTCACTTTTATACTTTTTCTCTAACACTTTATTTGAATATTTACATTATGTGAGTGCAACTTCCATTCCATAAAGAATGAGGTAATATTGTTCCAAATTTCTTCTTGAAAGTAAGATTTTCTTAGTACATGTTTGGTTTATGAAAAATGCTTGCTATGTTCTCAAATGATGAAAACCATGAATGTTCATTTCGAAAAATTTTGATTGATAATAATTACGTGTTTTCAATGTATATGCTTATAATAACTTAATGTATTAATTCTTTCACATTTGTGTAAGTTTGTTATTGTATGTACAAGCATGTGTTTCTATTATTATTTCTTGCATTTGTACATGAGTTAAATGTAAGCATGTTAATTGCATGTACGGTTCTTGTTGTAGTTAAGTCACATTTTACGGAGATATTTTTATTTTGGATTGAGTAGTGACATCTTCTTGTCGCTATGCTAGGAACTTGTGTGTGCGGCATCGAGAGTTCTATTATGTTGTGTTACGTAATCGTGACGCTATAGAAGCAACTTAACTAGCTTGCTCTTGCATCACATTCATTATTATTCATGCAATTGCATTACATGTTTTGTAATGTTTTATGCTTGTTATCTATTAGTTTCTTCATTATTACATATATATATGAGGATATGTAATTGTATGCTCTTTTTTACAAAATTGCCTTTGTGTGATATATTAGTATTGGTATTTGAATATGATACTTCTCATGATTTTCCTTCTTTCTTTTTTATATTGTAAAATGGGGAGAAGCATATGCGAGATGAAGTTGGGAAGCACAAAGTCAGGGGGAGTCTTCGATAACTACATGAAATGTATTGTTGCAAGTTTTGCCATCATCAAAAAGAGGGAGTTTGTGAGTGCAACTTCACTAATAAATGTTTTGCATGATATTAAAACTTGGAAAGCTAGCATTTTAGTATGGTAGACGGTATCCTTATGTCTTGCGGTACTCCTCTGCATTATAGGTCTTAAGAATCATCAAAAAGTATTTTGAAATTGACCTAACACATTGAAAAATAGTTTCTGCATGTTTTTGCATTGCATGTGTCGACACATTCAATTTTTAGGCCGACACATGTAACTCAGTTTTTAAGCCTGTAAGTCACAGGTCGACACATACTGAAAGATTTCTGAAATTACAGAAATTCTTATTTTATGTGTCGACACATCCATATTTCAGGTCGACACATTTACTCACATTTTAAAGTCTGTAGCTTCTGACTTGTTCAGGTCGACACATAGAGTCCTTCAGGTGGAAACATACATTCTTTTTATAATGCATGCATCGACACATACAAATTTGAGGTCGACACGTAAAATTTGTTTTGATCAAATTTTCAATTTCTTTTATTCTATATTTGTCCTTTTTTCCTTAAACATTTCCAAACTATAAATACCCATTCATGCATCATTACAACTTGATGATACCATAAAATTAGCCTACATTTCCTCTTCTTCTTAAACCTTCTAATCTATGCATACGCACCAACATTATATTGTGATGATGTTCCGTCGGGGTTCCATCTAGACGAAGAATTGTGGATCTCCAATTAGTTTAGGTTAATAATTGTACGAGTCTTCATCTGGGAAAAACCATCGGATTTCTCCTCCAAAATTATTTGTTGAATTGGGGGTTTTCATGCGAGATCGTGCGAGAAGGAATTGTCCATGTGAAAATTCCCTTAGAGTGTTTGAAATCTTTTCAAGGAACCTTAGAGTGTTTGAAATATTTTTAAGGAAGTAGCAAGAATTGAATGATAGAATCAGTGATCTTGTGTTGATAGTGTGCGCTCGAATTTACTCGAGTGAAAAATCTCTTAGAGTATTTGAAATCATTGAAAGGAACCTTTGAGTGTTTTAAATCTTTTCAAGGAAGTAACTTAAGCGGAGAATAGGTTGCATCTATTAGTCTTAGTCTTGTTGAAGATCAAAAGAAGAGAAGGGGTTGAATCGCTATCAAATGGTTATGTTTTATATAGTTGATCTTGAACACTTATCTTGTATTCATACTTTTGCAAAGTAAGAAAATATCTCAATTCCACATTGGAATTGGGCGCAGACGTACCCACATGCGAGGACGAAAATGGGGAACTGTGTAGACAAATCCTCGTGTCTCTTTTCTTTTATTGCTTTTACTCACTTTAATATTCTTCAATAAATTTGTCAAATAGCATTGCGTTATCAATTGAATTGTAAGTAATTTTCCAAAATGTTTTTGATTTACATCAAGTGTTGATATTGCTTATAATCACTTTTGAATATAAGTGCTTTTGTGTATCAACACTGCTTAAAGGAAAATTCTGAAAATTCACTTGCACACCAAGTATTTGACAAATTGTTTAGCTTGTTCAACTCAAAGAAAAATTGTAATATTCTATCACTTACTCTCATTTACTCTCTATTTGTTGAATGTGTTGTTTGATTGATCAATTCATGTAAAAAATTTCTTTGATTGTTAAAGTTTAAATTGCTTCGTTAATTAGCTTATAATAAATTTTATTGTAATTGCTTTTTCACATCAACTAAGCTCAAAGGAAATTCTGAAAAATTGATTGCGCGCGACATGTTCAATAAAGTGTCGAGTAATGTTTTTAATATGATTTCATTGGAAATAGGAAACTGTTGTCTTGCATATTAAATGGTTAATTAAAATATTATTATGTTGGTTGATTTTACCATTATGTTAATTCCATATGACTTGTGCATATCCGAGTTACCAATAACTAGGTTCGTTTAGACTATTATATTTAATCTAGACCAAAAATCTTCTGCTCAACATTGTTTTTCAAATAAATTTTAAATAATCATTTTGAAAGGTAGTTTTTATTTGGGGATCTATTCATCCCCCTCTAGATGCGGTGTCGTAGTCTAACAATTGCTCCTCATGAGATAGATGTCACTGCTCCTGCTTTGATAGACCCATATGTACACACGTGAATGATTTCTTAGTGGGCCCAATGACTGTTTTATTCTCACATGATATGTGGATCATATGACATTCAGATTATGACATGGAGGGGTATGTATATGATATGTCGATGATGTGACTTTATTTATTAATGATATATTAAAATCCGCTTATGCTTTTTACTTTGTTTGTTATAAGATCGTATTCCACTTAAGGTGCCCTAAATAAGTTCTTTGATGTCGTGATGCCACTGAAGGTGAAGGCGCTAGTTGAGGATTGAAATATCCTTTCACTGGTGGACTGTTCGCTTACCATGCTTGACAGTCAGCTATTGACATTTGGCGAAATGATGATTGCATTAGATGATGTTTCCCCGTTTTTCCATATCCTGGTGGCAGATAGTTTCTTCATCGCTCCTATCATTAGTCAGGAGACCGCACATATCACTGTTCTACATGACTTGGGGTTACTGATGAGCAAGTGATAAAGGAGTTTAGGACTATGAGGGGTGCTTACTTTCGGCTATCTTGGCTCCGAGATTGGTATGCCGATCTAGTGCATCATGGTATGTATGAGGCATCTGTTAGGGTATGTAAGCTACATCTTATAAGATGTACTATTTTAGCAGATAAGTCTCATTTATATATCAATGTGAAGTACATGTGGCTATTTACTCGTCTTGAGCATTGTATACGGGTATGGGGGGGTGCTACATTAACTATTCTATATGTTACGCTCGCAGATGCGACTATTTTTATATCAGGAAATTTTCTGGTTATATGAGGCTATTTTAGATAATAACTAAATTATTATTTCTTATTATGTTAGTTTTATTTATGACTTATTGCCGGTTATCCGAGTCTTTGTTAATGTACAATGCTGGATATACAAGCATTTTCTGTTTAATTGAGAGAGGCAGGTTATTGCTACCACTACTGAGTCCCCATGGGCCAAGAGATGGAGGGGCATAAATGCACAATCGAGAGGTGGTGTGGAATACATGAGGAGGACTGATGTGTTAATTATATACGATATCTAGAAATCCTACACAAGCCATAAAATGGATGGGGAGTTTGATAACACTGTACTTTTTCTGGTTATAAGCGATGGGAGGCGTTAGTGGCTAGACACTTATTTGATAGGTGTCTGCGTCAATTTGGCTAAACACCTATTTTATTTTTTTATTTTCAGTTTATTATTAATGACTGTTTAATAACTGTTTAATTATATATTAAAATTTTAAGTATTATATATTAAAGTTAATATCCATTTTGAAATTTAAATAATACTTAAAAGTTATATTTATTTATACATTTATATATTATGTATAAGAAATTTATATTTATTTATATATTAATACTGTTTATTTAAAATATCTATACATTTTCAATAATATAATTTTTTATAATATTTTATTTCAATAATAAATATATGTTTTATTTAAAACTAATATTACATATTTATATACTTAAACAAGATATATTTATTTAAAAATTCATTTTATTTAAGAATAATATTCATTAAGTTAAATATCAAATAATAGGATTTTTTAGTATTTATTAACATTATTTTATTTAAAACATATAGTTATTCCATGTAAAAAATTTTAATTTGTGTAAATTTATTAATAATATGCAAATATTTATTTTATATTATTTAACTATATTCTTAATATTTTAACTCGTTAAATAATTATTTAGGTTATTAATTATTTAATATTTAATTAAAATACTTAATTATTAATCAAAATAATTAAATTATTTTATTAAATTCAATAGTTAAATATACCTTAACTATTTAATATTTAAAATAATTAGTTTACTAAATATACCTTAACTATTTAATATTTAAAATTATCATTTATTTAGTAGATTTAATATTTAATTAAAATAATTATACAATATCTAATTAGTTTATCAAATTTAATAGTTAAATATATCTTAACTATTTAATTATTAATTGATTATATTTAATATTATTATTTAATATTTTAAACAAAATACAACTCATTTTAAAAAATATCTTCGTAAAACAAATTCTACATGCCTTTTCCATTGTGTCTTTTGCTTTCTTCGTGGTTTTTATATATCTTTTCATCGTTCTCCTCTGTTTATTAATCATTTGCCTCTTCTCCTCTGTTCTATTTTGATTCTTTGATTTGCTTTGCCTCTTCTTCTTGCTTTGTTTCACTCCTACAACTTTTTTTTTTAATGTTTTCCTTGCCTTTTTCTCATTTGATAACCATGACATCATCATCCTCTATCATTACAAGAGTAACACCAACCTCCAATAACAAATTTTATTTTAAATCTATTGACAATCTTGATTTGGTTAGAATTGAAATTTTTATAAAGACTAGAGCAAGAAAACAATTATTTGTGATTTTTGTGACTACTGTTCAACAAGAGGAATAACAAGAGTTAAGAAGCATCAGTTGGCGATAAGGGAAGAAGTAAAATCTTGTAGAAAAATACCAGATGGTATTAAACAAATACTGTAAGAGATTTATGATAAAAAAAACAAGATGGTATTAATGATATATGTCTATGTCTGGGATTAATATCAATGAAGAGGATGATGGTGTGATAGAGTTATTTTATAATTTGATTTTGATGGGATTTGCATGTTATTTCAATTTCTATTTTTAAGTATTTATGTATGTTATTGGAATTTATGTTTTATTATGTATATTGTTTTTTGTCTTTATTAATAATGTTCATCTCGCTATCCGTTACACCGTTATATTATTTTAGGAGTTTGGCGCTACACACTTGTTAGTTGGGATTTGGGATTTTTGATAAGACCTCAAATTTCAATTAAAATGAAAGAATAATGAAGGGACATTGAGCGAAGTTTTGAATACTGCGTAAGAGCGTGATCGACACTCATGTGGACGACACTTCAACAAATATACCTTGAATTAAATATTGAAAGGTAGCCTGAAGAAAGATTTGTGGACTTAGGATTGTTTGGATAAAACAATTGTATGGACTAAGGCAGTTAGAGTATACAAATGTGATTGTATAACTATCTTTTGGCCTTATTCACATTAGAGGGAGGCGTGGAAGCGGATTTACGAAATTAAAAGACATCAACGAAGAACGTGGCGTTCAAGGGAGAAAAGTCTGCATTTAACAGTTATTTATATTTTAATATAAATAATATTTTTATAATAGAACTAGGGATGTCAAATTTACTATCAAACTCACACAAAATTCAAAGTATCCAGCAAAGAGTGAAATGAATCCCAAAAATGTAATGTATGTTTGATCACCGAATTTCCATTTATGCAAAGTTTTACTTTCAATTTTACTTTACATGTCTGTATTTTTCAAGTTAAAGTTTTACTTTCACTTGCTTTAATTTTCAGAACGTGATCTTGGCCACTGTTGAAATCACTCACACGCTTACTATTTTTATGATTATTTAGAAAATTTCACGCATATTATTTCAAAATTTCCTAATCGATTTCATAAAATAACCTTTAACAAAAGACTAACATTATTTACCAAATTTCAGGATAAATAACACCATTCAAGATTTACCAAATTTCACGATAAATAACACCATTCAAGATTAACATAACCTATGGAGTAAGTGAATGGATCCAAATCATAAGTAGTGGCACTAAGACCGAAATCTAGCTAGCGCCTAAAGAAGTGGTGTCTCTGGTCCAAACATGGAAAACAACTCATAATTGTTTGTATGGAGCCTTGGCGACAAAATAGAAATAGATCCAAGGATGGTCTCACACAGTCCAGTCATTCATCATACCATCTGACATGTGGTATATAAGAAAATGAAGTTGATAGAGAAAAAATGATTCGCAGTTCGAAAGGAAACTAAGAAGTTGGCTAAAGCATGTTTCATTCAAGAAATCATCTATCCAACATGGATGACTAACACTGTGATGGTATAAAATAACAACATAAAGTGGATGCCGTGAATGAACTATATAATCCTAAACATCCAAATTACCCATATTCATTGTAAAAGTGTTGTAACAAAAAAAGTAAGTATATTTGAATTTATTGTCTCCACAAGAACTGGTGTGTTTTTAAAATGCGTTCAATAGTTTCTATGATTTCAAAAATGATTTATTGAACTTTGATGTTTAACAAATTAAAAGACATGATGGAGTTAGATTTCATCGACATATCTTTATATATTTTCGTGATCGGTAAAATAAAATTTTAATCAACTATTAATATTATCACATATCATTGTGTCGTAGTTTATCTCTAAATCAACAACTTTAAATCAACTTTATTACCGAATATATGATCTCTCAACCTATTAACCAATACAATAGCAATAAGTTTCGATAGTTTTTGAGGATGCTATCTTTAGAGTTTAGCGTCTAACAAATAAAAAACTTGGATTTAATAATGAAAAATATCTTTAGATATCGATTTAAAACCATGAAAACATGTTATATGTAGCTAATCTAAAATAAGCATTAAAAATGAAGATAATCATCAATATCAAATTATAATCAGGATTACATAAAACACATGATTATAATCGATACACAAGTATTTATACGAACCATATCTAACCTCAATAAAAGAGAGATTAGTTACGCTTACTCATCGTAATTCTACAATTATGATCTAGAAGAAAGAAGTCGAATAACATCTGCCTCGATTTCTCAGACAACGCTTCCGCCTTCAATCTTCCCTTAACTTTTCTCTTTTATTGTGTTTCTGCAAAATGTATTGTAATAGGATCCACCAAAAGTCTTTGAACTGAATGGCTTAGATTGCTATTTATAGTTATGTTGAGGCATCCTCGCTTAGCAAGGCCTTTAGCTTGCCTAGCGAATATGCTTTTCTTACCCTCTAAGTCATGTCCAGCTCATCCTCAAATGGATTTTGGTGCCATACTTCTGTTGATGAGCTGCCCTATCTTGCTCAGTTAGAAAACACTTCATTCACTCTAAAGTAACTTAGTCAAGAAACCTTGAATCTCCATACCTCCCTTAGAGAAGTTGCCACTTTTCATAGCGAGCTAACCCTAACTTCCTCGTGAAGTAACTTGACCTTTAAGAAACCTTGAAATGCTTTGCGTCGTGTGGCGAGGTTGGAGGGTTTACTTTGATTTTGCTTTGTTTTCGCCGGAGCAAGCCCCTCCTGTTCGCATGGGGAGATCTTTGCTTATTGTTTTGTGATTTCCTTGGTTCATTTCACATGTACTTAATACACAGTTGAAATATTCATACAAGTGTTTTGTCTTCTTTTTTATGATGAATTGAGAGATTTCTCTATTGATTACATGTGAATGAAGTTAATAAGTGCTTAAATATTTTATGTAAATTTGACCTACAACCAAATTATGATGAACACCATAATAGCCTTAAAAAATATATAATGACAGATGGTCCAATCTGTTACTACTAGGTCATGTCTTTTGGGATTAAGAATGCATAAGCCACCTAAAAAAGACTCGCAGACAAGGTCTTTGTGAAACACATCGGGAGTAATATTAAGATCTACATGGATTATAAGATAATACCTTGGGTGGTAAGTCTCTCAGAACTTATAAGGTACATTTAAATAGGTCAAAAAGTACACAATGAGGTTGAACACTGAAAAGTTAATTTTCAGGGTTCAAGGCAGCAAATTCTTAGGATTCATGATCACTCATATGGGGATAAAAGTCCACCCTTACAAGTGCAACACAATAATCGAGATATGAAGCCTGATAAACATCCAGGAGGTGAAACGATTAACACGACGGATAACATATTTATTCAAATTCCTTTCAAATCGGTATATACCCGCTCTAACATTTTACCAAGTCCTTAAAAAGGTTGAATTCTTTCAATGAATTCCCTAGTGTGAACAAGCCTCACAACTTGAAGAGGCTCCTTTAGGATTGGGTCTTAACCATGCCAACACCATGTGTTTTGCAAACCATGTACTTAGCATTCATAAAAAAACGGCATCGACTCGCCTCTAATAAAAGAAAGAAAAGGAACACAATACGTTGTGCACATAGTAAGCAAGGTACTACAAGGAGCAGATGGGAGATAACTAGAGTGGGAGAATTTAGTATTATCAACAAAGAGGCTCAAATATTACTTATACTTGCATCCAATAGTATTTAACACTAACTTTCTCATAAAGTAAATCCTACATAAACCAGAGCTCTCAAGAAGAAGAATACCTAGTTAGTGTAACTTTATGCGTTCTAAATCAACTTCAAACCCATAAAGCTCATCAAATTCCATGTCATGATTGAATTGGTAGAAGAGATGACGCATCCACCAGATAACAACCATTGGACTATCTATGTTGATGGTTCATCTAACGTTAATAAAAGCAAGACATGGATTGCCCTCGAAGGATCTAGAAGCCTCAATGTACATAAGACTTTGCGGTTCACTTTAAAGAGCACTATCAACCAGAAATAATATGAATTCACAATAGCATGGCTTTAATTAAGATAGGAAATAAGGTCTCACACCTCCAAGTCAACTATAACTTCCAACTTGTTGTTAACTAAGTCAAAGGAGAGTATTAAGTGAAGGAGGGAAACCTTGGTCGACCACCTGACCAAGGTCTGATGGCGAAGTTCAAAGAGAATACTATCCACCACATATCCCAAAGTGGAAACGCCAAGGCATGCATACTCGCGAAGCTAGCCTGAAAACATCTAGTCAACACAAATCAATCGTGTTTCAATAAGAAAATACCACACCCTCATTATAGTAATAAAATCATGTTTATTAGATTAAATACTTTGTAATTTGAGTTTTTGGTGAATTTGGAATGCCTATGATATGTCTGTCCATAATGTGTCAACTAAGTGTTAAAATTTTGACTTTATAACTCCAAAGGACAGTACTCAAAATTTCTACTGTACAGTTATAAAATAGTCACCATTGCCACTTTTATGAATAAAAAATCATGATTCTCCAGCTACGTTTTTAAACAAAATGACAAGGATTTGTAGACTGTAGTGACTGAATGATACTTTGACTCCACCCAATCTAAAACCAAAATTAGACAGAAATTTAGTGATAGATAAATAGGATTCTACCTCCTTGGATACACTACCCAAATTCAGAATTTGTTCAAAGAAAATAAAGTTTTTTTATCCTGTAAAATTATATTTTTAATTCGTTTCAAAATACATCTTTGTGAAAGTTAATGGGTTTTGAATAAAGCCAGAAAAGAAAGAACAAACACTTTGAATTAGGAGTATCATTTTATATGATTGATGACTTGATATCTAAGTAAACACAAGTCCTAAGAGTTGGCCTGACAGTGGCATAAAGCTGGTTGCCAAGTATTTAAAACAATTGTAGTTCCCAACAATAATTGTAGCTTCAATATTGAAGTTTGAGAAGTCTTCACAATTGTACCACAACCATAATTAAGTTTGCATTTCTCTATAACTATTTGCACTTATGATATTTGCAAAGTAATCACAACTGCAAATGTAGTTAAAAACCATTTTGAATCAAGCAACCTATTCAGTTATAACTGAATTTCAGCTAGATAATCGGACTAAACAAACAAAAAAGGAGTAAATGATTCTGTACTATTAAAAAAAAAGAGCCATGCCTACAAATGCAAGAAATGGTAGTCGAGAAGATCTAGAAAAACTATAATTGAAACTATTAAAAAAGGTCTAGAGACTAATGAGTTGGATAAACATATGATATATGATAGAACAATGTGGTGTCATTTGATCCATGTAGTCGATCCTACTTAGTGGAATAAAGTTTGGTTGTTGTTGTTGATCAAATACAAGAGACTAATATATTTCCAAATAAGCCAAGGAAACATGTCATCTAAACTAGCTCCAATCACATGATCTAGAGTGACGAACAAGAACAACATTTATTAAGGCCAAAATACCTGAAAATCTGATCATGAAATGTAAGTTTTGTCCATGTTGTATGCAACTATGCACAATTGAGTTTTTCCTCGTACAGCTTTAAAAGATAAGAAGACTCGTTCTCAAAACGTTTTATATACGTATCAAGAAACAACTTCTCAGGTATAACAAATGGAATAGTTAAACTTGCATTCTTTTTTCGCAAACCTTTCTTCAGTAGATATTGCACTACTGGTGCCCTTGGAATGATCTTTTTCTCCAAACTGGTTGAAAAAACTAATGGACCTTTGGTAAGGGCAAGAGCATCCCAACCCAACTGATTGACCCAAAAACTCATCACTAAATTAATTTTAGCAATGGAGACTAACATACATCTAGGCTGCCTTTTAAATGCATCGAGAACATCTTCATCAGACCAGCCCCATTTGTTAAAGGCATCGACTTTCTCTTTCCACCGAGTTTTGGTTACTGTTGTTTTTGCAGCCAATGCTACACCAAAGGCTGATTTTGAAGGATTAAAACCCAAATCCTTTAATTCCTCCACCAACTTCGGCATGTCACGTGTATCCAACACCCGAGGCAGCCTCTGAAGCAATCTTGCAATGCTTGAGTGTAGCATTCCATTCTCAATTAACATCCTAATATTACGTGACAATTGGTGGTGACAAAGTAAAGTTGGAGTGTGAACTGCACAAGCAATAGTGTCCTTGTCGGATTGAAAGAATCTACGCGTCAATTCATAGGCTGGGACAATTTGATTGTTGAGGCTTGTACACAAAACACAGGGGCTTTTAGTGACAAGCTTAACAATGTCAGAGTAAGAGGCACCTTTGGAGAGAAAAAATTGAAACTTTGGCAAGACCGTTTTGGATGGGTTGCAGGAAAGGAGATAGGGTCCTTTTGCAATCAAACCGCGTAGTTGGGGTTCTGAGAAACCGTAGTTTCTGAAGAAGTTGAGAACTGAATCAGGTTTTTGGGTGGTTTTGAATTTAACATGGTAAGTGGAGCATAGTTTGGAAGCAAATTGTGGGGAGAAACCGAAATTGTGGATGAGGTAGGAGACTGCAAATGAGGTTGAATCGGAAGTGTTGGTTGAAAAATAGAGAGAAATTTGTGGGGAAGTTAAGGATTTGAGATAGATTAGGGTTTTGTGGCGCCATGTGCTGAAGTTGAACATGGTGAAAATTGAAGGTCTTATACTATTACTATATACTGAAAGAGGTAACACTAATTTCTTCAAGTTTGAAGGTCTTATTTTTACAAATTATTTCTTCAGGTTTGAAGGTCTTATTTCTACAAATTACAGTAGCTATATAATTTTATGATATCTTTATGTTAAATGTCTCGATGGAGTTTCTTACCACAATTTCTTTAAATTTGTAGGTTTTAAAAAAAATATCGGTCTATTAAGTAAGTATCAAGATGGGCTAAATAGTACCATCAGTTGCATTACATGATATTAGTAAATTAAAACTATTAACTGTTATACTTTAATTATTTTAACATGTGTATTCCAGGGATATTTTTAGTAGTTACTACTACGATTTTTTATTTATTTAATAATAATAAATTGAAAAAAAAAATACATAAATAATCATGTTTCAAAGAAAATTATGCAAATAATTATGTTTTAGAAAATACTTAAATAGAAGAGTCAACTCAGATGATGCATCCTCTTTATTTTTATATGGAGACGCCAAGTGAGATGATGCATATGTGCAATGTGTTTGTCTTAAGTCATCTCAAATGGCGTCTAAATGTTTTTAACTTCCATTTTTTTTTTTACTTTTTTTTTAAATAAGAGATAATAATTAAACGATATAGCTTGATGAAAGTTCGATTTTTCAATAACAAATGAACGATTACATAATGAAAAAAACGATTGCATATTATTTAGTTGTCCCCCGGAACTCGATAACGATTCGTGGTTCCGCACCCGCGTCCTCGCCTAACTCGTGGTGGGTTTCGTCGATTTTTCTGTTGCGGTTAGGTCGATGGCCCAGCGAAGTCAATGCGTTCAGGATCCATGAAATCTGTCAGATCCGCTTTGGTACAGTCGGTTACCCATGCCCTCAAAGTTTGGTCGTCTTGGTGGAGGGTGGGGTTTCATGGATGGTCGATATCACTTGTCGTCTGAGTAAGGGGGTAAAAAGGAAATGAATCTTAAGGTGTTTGATATTGCGATTGTTGGGTGCTATGGTGATGTGGTGGTTTATGGTAAGTTGGGTCAGTTGGGTCATATTCTCCAAGAAAGCCTAGATCTAGGCTAAGGTGAGATGATGAAGAGGCCACATCGGGATGTTCAGAATACTGGAACTATGTGTGGGGCATGAAGGTGTATTGATATTAGGATTGGGATTGGGGTTGGGTGTTGGGCATATGGGTGTATTGGTATTGAGGCGGTGATTGTGGTTGGTGTTTATGGATCTGTATCATCGTGGTGTTTGGTGGAAGGTTGATGTACGTTGGGTTTGTTGTTGGGGATTTAAGGATCGTGTCCATTATGTTCGTGGGTCGATCAAATACCTCGGGTGAGACACGTGCATTTCTGGGTTACTAACCGATCTGTACTAATCAAAATACTGATTTGTATGTCGCATATTATTCCGGTTGAGGAAAATAGGGAATTGTAAGACATGTTGGTGACGCTTATGCCACATCTTACACCATTCTGAAGCAAAATTTTTCCAATTAGTAAGACCCCATTGGGCGTCGACCCTTTTGAGATGCCAAGGTGACAAACAAGTTAGATCGCATGGTATCTTTTGATGCATTCCGAACTGCATCTTGACACGGCCGCTGTGATGCATCTTGAAGAAGTGAAAAACACAAGAATTGGGGGTTGAATTGAAACTTTAAAATCAAAAGCAATAGACACGATATTTTTATCTTGATTCGTTTAATCTCAAACTACTTCAGTCCACCCGCCAAGGTGATTTCGCCTCTCTCCAACGAGGACTTAATTCACTAATCAAAACTGATTACAACACACCTTTGACAACTGCCAAAGTCTTCTTGAGTACAACCACAACCCGATT
The DNA here is from genome assembly GCA_948472305.1 of Vicia faba. Lineage (NCBI taxonomy): Eukaryota > Viridiplantae > Streptophyta > Magnoliopsida > Fabales > Fabaceae > Vicia > Vicia faba. The sequence goes on from OX451736.1 coordinate 1,436,000,274, forward strand.
TATCTCAAGGAAAACTAGCTTAATCAAGATAAAATAATCAACTGTGTACTGTTGTTTTTCCTTATAAAAACGGTATCACTACTGTGATATTTTACACAATTTGAGCGTATATGAGAATATGAGATATTGCAGCATCTGAGAGGTATTCGTAGTTGTGTATCAAAATCGTAAATGATTTGTCCTTTAAGCTTGTTTATATAGGCGTGGAAATCTTGTCCAACATAAAGCGTGATAATGGACACTCAATGTTATTCCATATTGAGAAGATTCTTGTCTGAATGAAGTTGTTGCATATGATGTTGTCTTAATTGAAAAGTAACGCTTCAGAACTTAGAATCTTGCATGCTGCAATTGCTTAAGAACATTGATGACTCAGAGATGTGTGGATCTGATGGTATATTAGACTTCTGTTCAAAATCAGAGTATTCTTCACTTCAGGGCAAATTCTGATGGTATATTAGACTTTTGTTCAGAATCAGAGTATTCTTCACTTCAGCGCAGATTCTGGTCATCATTCTTCAGAATATTATGATTACCTCAGCTTAAAAGCTTCTGTAGCGTAATTTGATGTTGTTTCAGTCAGAACTTCTGCATACAAAATAACACAAATTTAGAGTGCATATTTATTCTTTGTGTTTGTTATCATCAAAACTCTAATTAAGGGTTGTAGAATCAAACTATGTTCTAACAATCTCCCCCTTTTTGATGATGACAAAAACTAGGATTTTCAATGAAAAATATAGAACAAAAAGCTTAAGAGAGTCTTCCCCTGAGTTGATTTCTCAGATAGAAATGAGTTACTTCCCTGAAGTTCCTTCTCGTCAGAGCTTTTAATGCATCTCATTCTGTCCTTATCAGAATATGTTCATGTTCAAGCTTTTCAGAAAAACATAGAGGTTAAGATATTCAGAATGTTTGAGACTTTGTCCCGGTATACTGTTATTGAAAATATCTTACTTTCTCCCCCTTTTTGTTAGGTATCAAAAAGCAATATAATTAGAGTTAAAAAGATGATTTATATTGAAAACAGAATGCAATGACAATTTTCAGAAATAAGGAGGATAAGATGAAAAATACAGATAAACAGTTAAAGAAAATCTAAGAAGGAGGGGGAAGTCGTGTGAACAACGCTTCCAACAAGCTCTTAATCTGAGTGCTTGATTCTTCTTGCTTTCCCATAATGTCTTTGATTTATTTTGTTGTATCTTCTTGTTTATCCAATATATCCCCGATCTCTTTGTTGGTGTCTTCTTGCTTGTCCAGTCTGGAATGGATTAAGGCATTCTCCTTCTTCAACTCTTCCAGAGTTTGCATGACTAGAGATGAAGCTGGTGTATCTTCAGGGGTTGCATGTTGTTCAGAACACTCTGCAGCCTCTTCTGATTGAACAACTTCTTCTGTTGCAATCACCTTTTCTGGAGCAGTAGTCAGAGGGTCACTATCAGAATCTGGTTCAGTGGCTTCTGAAGGTTGGTGCTCTTTCCAGGGAGCATTATCCAGCTGAAGAATTTCTTTCTTGTCCCAGTGGCTTAGAACTTGATCTTTGAAGGCTTTTAGTTGATCACTGAAGTTTTGATGAGCCCTTTCATAGCTCAATTCTTTCAGCTTCTGGGTTTCAGAGTTGAATCATTTTCTGAATCTTTCCCACAGAGAATCAGAAGCAGCAGGATTAGAAATCTCTTGACTTGCTTGCTTCAAAGAAGTAATCCATTCATGTATTTCTGTTTCAAAAATCAACAGATTCTTACCAACATCTGATTTGGTTGAGGTTGGTTTAGGTTTAGAGGTGGCAATTTTGTTTGAGGTGGAAGCTAGATGGTCCAGCGCTTGTAGATCAATGACAAGTCTGAGTTGGCCAGCTGAACGGTTGATAGGTGAGGGAGTGGAAGAGTCAGAAATCAGGATTGGTAAGTAAGGGGTGTTTGGTGGAGTGGATTCATATGGTGAAGGTATTTCTGGAATATCATGAATATGGAGAGGTAAACAAACCATAAGAGGTTTTGTTATCCCAAGAATTGGGGTAGTGGTATCAGAGTCTGAAAGGGAGTCTTCTGATTGGTTTACGGTAACGTGTTGAATTTCTGATTCATGTATTTCAGAAGATGGATTTTCAGATTGAGGAGTGAGAGGGTTTTCATTTTCTGGTTGGGGGTGAGTTGAGGTTTTGATGTTCTAGTTGAGGAGAGTGTAGTTGTGGATTTTCTGATTGTTGAGGTTGAGTGTTTGGATTTTCTAGTTGTTGAGGTTGAGTGTTTGGATTTTCTGGTTGTTGAGGTTGAGTGTTTTGATTTTCTGGTTGTTGAGGTTGAGTGTTTGGATTTTCTGGGAGTGGTGAGGAAAATTCTTGATCAAACAGTTCAATATCAGAGAGAACTCTTGCAAGTTCTGGTTGATGTTGTTCTGGATTTGGATTGGGGGAGTGAGGTTCATTCAAGAAATTTCAAAGAGGTACAGATGGGTCAAACTCTATGTTAAAATCCTCAAATGTTTGGGGTGAAGGATTTTTTGTTGGTTGATGGGGAATGGTTTCAGATGTTGGAATATCTATTGATTCTACAACATAAACAAAAGATGGGTTACCTTTCTTTTTCGCAGCTTTGGGTGTCCTCTGAGAGGATCCTTCTCCTGCTGCATTCCTCTTTTTGGATTTCTTTAGCACAACCTCTGGAGCTGGCTTGTGCGGATCTTGGATGTTTATTTCTGGAATAGTCCCATCAGCCTTGCAAGCTTCAAGGTATCTGACTATAATCTATGGAGAGGCATCTATCTCAGAGAATAGTGGAAAATCCTTCAGAGGGATTCTCCTAGAATTGATGGCCTCATGAGAAGCAATTGTTGGTTCCTTCTTAATGTTTTCAATAATCTTCATTTTCTTCAGATTCTTGGAATTCAAAGGTTTCCCAGCAGTTGCTTCCAACTGATTTCTTGAGCCTCTGTCAGATGTTCTATCAGACTGTTTTCCGTTAGAATATCTGAAATCAATCTTCCTAGAGGAATCCAATCCCTTTTAGTTCTTTCTTCTTCTCTTGTCTCTTTCACACTTGTTCTAAGATGGTTGAAGAGCAAATGTGGAAGGTTTATCTTGGTCTTCTTTGCAATGAAGTAAATCAGAAACTGCTGATCAATGTTGATCTAATCAGGAGAGCCTGTAGGCTTCTTGTGATCGATACATCCCATAATTATTCTAGCCCAGATTCTGTAATGATCTTTCAAGTCTCTGATCTTGCTGGATGACTGTCAAGAAGTGAAGATTTCTCTAGCAATAGATTTTAGGTCAGAGCACTTATCAGCCATATCAATGCATCTGACTCCACCGCCATTGTATCCAATGAGTTTCCCAATCAAATCTTCTGTAATCACTATCTTCTTCTCCATAACATATGATGTGACCTGGTGGTTGGATGAAGTAGCATGAATCCAAAACTCTTTAACAAGAATGGGAAAAGTTGGACCCAACAGACGATCAAAGTATATGTTCCATCCCTGTGCAGTTACATCTTCATACAGATTAAACCCGTTTTCTTGTAAGCTTTCAAAATCAACGATCAATTCACAGAGAAATTAAAGGTTGTCAACTGGAGTGAGTAGCGTTCTAATGGGCTCCTCATATTGTTCAGTAGATGAAGATTCAGGAGCACTGTTGAGATTCTTGAGACTTTATGATGATGCCATTGTTCACACGGATTCTTTGAAGAAAATTCATGAAAAGGGTTTTTGAAAAAGAAACTAGAACAAGAGAGAATATTGAAGATGGTAAAACGTGAATGAATGAAATAGTAAATTGAGTTTATATAGGTTCTTTTAGAAGACGTAATCAGTAAGAAAGAGAAAATAAGTAATGATTATATTGACTTAATGAAACCTGAAATTATGGGATTTAGAGAGATATTGAACAATAACCAATGACAAGTGTCTCAATGCATCCAATCAGAGCCTTGGACCCTTCAGAATTTGAACGCGTGTTCAGCCTCAGAAGGTAGCTTGTGAGAGGATGACAAATGTTTGATTGTGTGAACTGCACGCCTCTATACTTTGAAATGAAACATTCAGATCTTCATGGATAGATTCTGAGGCAACTGTACTCCTAACTTCTGAAGACAAGTTGATCAGATGTTCACAGAAAACAATAAAGTTCTAAGGGTTAGGATATGCAAATAAAACATTTTATTCTGGACACAATTTCATGCTGAGATGTTTCAGAATGAAATTGAATCTATCTTCATAAAGGGGTTTTGTAAATACATCAGCCTATTGATGGTTTGTGTCAATAAATTTCAAAGTTAGAATTCCTTTCTGAATATAATCCCTAATAAAGTGATGTTTTATTTCTATATGCTTAGCACTAGAATGCAAAATAGGATTTCTAGAGAGACATATGGCATAAGTGTTATCACAGAAGATATGGATGTTACTCTCAAATATGTTGAAGTCTTCAAGTTGACTTTTCATCCAGAGCATTTGAGTGCTACATCCAGCAGCTGCTATGTATTCAACTTTTGCTGTTGATAGTGCTATTGTGGACTATCTCTTGCTGGTCCATGAGATCAGATTGTCTCCCAGAAATTGGCAGCTTCCAGAAGTGCTTTTACGCTCTACTCTGTCTCCAACAAAGTCAGCATCACAGTATCCTACTAAGCTGTATTTATTGGATTTTCTATAAAACAAACCCAGATTAGTAGTACCTTTTAGATACTTGAAAATTCTCTTAACTGCTGTTAAGTGAGATTCTCTAGTATCTGATTGGAATCTAGCACATAAGAAAATACTGGATAAAATATTAGGCCTTGAAGTCGTCAGATAAAGGAGAGATCCAATCATACCTCTGTAGATTTTCTGTTCTACCTTTTTACTTACCTCTTCCTTTTCCAGAATGCACGTGGGATGCATTTGAGGGCTTACATTTTGAGAGGTCAAATTTCTTCAGAAGTTCTCTGACATATTTGCTCTGATGAATGTAAGTTCCTTCTGGGGTTTGGTTTATCTGAATGCCCATAAAGAATTTGAGTTCCCCCATTAAGCTCATCTCAAACTCTGCCTGCATGCACTTAGCAAATTCTCTTCCCAGAGAAGGTTTAGTGGATCCAAAAATGATATCATCTATGTAAATCTGACAAGCTAGAATGTCATTCTTAAATGTCTTACAGAACAAGGTTGTGTCCACTTTCCCTCTGGTGAATTCCTTTTCTAACAGGAAGTTACTTAGTCTTTCATACCAAGCTTTGGGAGCTTGTTTCAGACCATAGAGTGACTTCTTTAGTTTGAAAACATATTATGGGTGTTTGGAATTTTCAAACCCATGGGGTTGGTGCACATATACCTCTTCATCTATGTAACCATTTAAGAATACACTTTTGACATCCATCTGATACAGAGTGATGCCATTATTGACAGCAAAGGAGATTAAGAGTCTGATAGATTCTAACCTGGCGACTGGAGCAAAGGTTTCTGTATAGTCTATCCCCTCTTGCTGACTATAACCTTGTGCCACCAGTCATGCTTTGTTTCTGATGACTTCTCCTTGCTTATTCAGTTTGTTTATGAACACCCACTTTGTTCCAATGACGTTGAAGCCTTTTGGTTTGGGAACTAGATCCCATACATCATTTCTGGTGAACTAGTTTAATTCCTCCTGCATTGCCAAAATCCAGTCATTTTCCAGAAGATCTTCATCAATTGTTATTGGTTCAATCAGTGAGACCAGTCCCATGAGGGATTCTTCAGAGTTTCTGAATGTTGATCTTGTTCTGATTGGATCATCCTTCTTTCCTAGGATCTTATCTTCTGGGTGAGCTATGCTGCTTCTGGATAACCTTTTCTGGAGTTGGTCAATAGAAGGTACTGGATCACTTGTAACATTTATTTCTGAAGTTATTGGAGCGTCTCTATTGGGAACTTCTGATGAGTTGTCTTCAGTACCTGTGAATTCAACTTCTATATCTTCAAAAGATTCATTATGCTTTGACTTTTGAGGGTCCAACTTATCATCAAATCTAACACTGATTGACTCTTCAAAAATTTGTGTTTCTGTATTGTATACTCTGTACCCTCTTGAGCGTTCAGAGTATCCTAACATAATACACTTCTGTGCTTTAGAGTCAAACTTGTTCAGATGATCTTTAGTATTCAGAATAAAACATGTGCACCCAAAAGGATGGAAATAAGAAATGTTGGGCTTTATGTTCTTCCACAATTCATATGGAGTCTTTTCCAGAATAGGTCTTATAGAGATTATATTCTGAATGTAACATGCTGTGTTAATTTCTTCTGCCCAGAAGATCTTAGCAATGTTAGTCTCTTTGATCATGGTTCTGGCTATTTTTTGTAATGTTCTGTTCTTTCGTTCTACAACTCCATTTTGTTGGGGAGTTATGGGACAAGAGAAGTCATGCAAGATGCATTTTTTCATTAAAAAATGATTCAAATTTTTTATTTTCAAATTCTCCACCATGATCACTTTTGACTTTGACAATTCTAAGATCCTTTTCATTCTAAACTTGGTTACAGAATGCAACGAACACAGAATGTGACTCGTCCATGTGTCTTAAGAACTTTACCCATATCCATCTGATATAGTCATCTACGATCACTAACCCATACTTCTTGCCACTAACAGACACAGTTTTTACTGGTCTAAATAAGTCTATGTGCAGAAGTTCTAATGGCTTAGAGGTGGAAACAACATTTTTAGATTTAAAAGCAGGTTTTGCAAATTTGCCTTTCTGACATGCTTCACACAGAGCATATGAGCTGAACTTCAGATTAAGAAGTCCTCTGACCAGATTGAGTTTGTTAATCTGAGATATTCTTTTCATACTAACATGCCCCAATCTTCTTTGCCAGACCCATTGCTCATTGTTAACAGAGAGAAGACATTTTACATTCTGACTTTTTAGTTCAGAAAGTTTTATCTTATAAATGTTGTTTTTCCTCTTTCCATTAAAAAGGATAGTTCCATCTTTCTGACTAACAACTTTGCATGAATTTTGATTAAAGATTATATCATAACCGTTATCACTTAATTGACTTATAGATAACAGGTTATGCATTAATCCATCAACTAAAAGCACATTATTGATAGAAGGAAGATTAACATTACCTATTGTTCCAGAGCCAATGATCTTCCCTCTTTGGTTGCCTCCAAAGCCCACGTAGCCTCCAGGTTTAAGTTCCAGGCTTTGGAACATATGCTTTCTTCCTGTCATGTATCGAGAGCATCCAGAGTCCAAGTACCATGACTGGTGTTTTAGCCTTGTTGCTAAAGATATCTGCTACATATATAATTTTGTCCTTGGGTACCCATATCTTTTTGGGTCCTGGTTTGTTAGTTTTACCAAAATTCTGGTTGAATTTTAGTTTGACAGAGTAATCATTACTAGTGTATTTTAGGTCATGTGTGTGCCCATATGTGAAGTGTGATTCTAGTGGTGTGCATTTTATAACAAGGTCCATGACTTTCTTAGGTGGAGATACATTACCTTGGTATCCTACTTCTTTTCTGCCATTCCTGCTAACTCCATAGATCATTGAAGCCATCTTGCTTCTATCTATGTTTTTAGCCAGAAACTTCTGAAAGTTTTGATCATACTCTTTGATGATTTTATCAGCATTACTTGGAGTCTCTGATATTATTTCTTTCTGAGAGTTTTGTAAATCATTTTCTAATTTTAAAATCTTTTCTTTTAACTCAGAATTCTCTAATATAAGACTCTCAGTTCTTTCAGAGTCAGAGACAAGTTCCCTTTTCAGGTTCTTGAATTGACTCTGATCTGCTGATACCTTTCCAAAATTTCATTCAGACTTTCTACAAGTCCAGCCTTAGTAAAATTAATAGTGAAATCAGGGAATACCTCTTCTGTGTCTGATTCTGAGTCTGAACTAGAAGCTTCGCTGTCTTTTGACACATTTGCCATGAGAGTTATGTTGGCTCTTTCATCATCTGACTCTGAGTCAGCATTAGAAGTGTCTGAATCATCCCATGTTGCCATGAGGCTTTTCTTCTTCTCCTTGACGAACTTCTTTTTGGGCTTCTCCTTCTGAAGCCTTGGACAGTCACTTTTGTAGTGCCCTTGTTCATTGCACTCATAGCAGATGATGTTTTGTTGTTTGAATTTCCGTGTCCTAAAGAAGCTTCAGATCTTCTGTGTCCATAGGAGGACTCATACTTTCTGTATCTGGAGGATTATTCATTTTGATTCTCTGATCTTCTCGGGTTTCTGAATTTTCTTTGTCTCTGCTTCCACAGTTGATTGACCCTTCTGGAGAGAAGAGACAATTCGTCTTCTTATGATGAGAATCCATCAGAGGTTTCTTCCATAGTCTGCAAAACCTTAGAATCAGATTTTTTGTTAGATTTTAATGCTAGAGGCTTACCTTGCTTTTGAGGCTCATCTTCTTCTAGCTCTATCTCATGACTTCTGAGGGAGCTGACAAGTTCCTCCAGAGATATCTTGTTGAGATCTTTAGCTAGCTTAAGAGCAGTGACCATTGGCCTTTATTGCTTTGGTAGACTTCTGATGATCTTCTTTATGTGATCAGTAGTAGAATATCCTTTGTCAAGAACTTTCAGCCCAACAACAAGAATATGGAATCTTGAGAACATTACTTATATGGATTCACTGTCTTCCATCTCGAATGATTCATATTTCTGAATGAGCGCAAGGGCCTTGGTTTCTTTGACTTGTATGTTGCCTTCATGCGTCATTCTCAGAGAGTCAAACATGTTTTTGGCTGTCTCTCTATTTGAGATTTTCTCATATTCTGAGTATGAGATGGCACTGAGAAGTATTGTTCTGGCTTTATGATGGTTTATAAAATCACATTTTTGCTGGTCAGTCATCCTTTTTCTATCTATCTTCTGACCACTTTCATCTACAAGATGTGAGTGTCCATCAATTACCATGTCCCATAGATCAGCATCATGAGCCAGAAATAAGCTCTCAGTTCTGTCTTTCCAGTAGTCAAAATTTTCTCCATCAAAGACTGGAGGTTTGCCGCTGATTTTGTCCTTGTCCTCATGATAGTCATTGCTGATGTTTTGGCTTGGTCCCACCATAGTGTTTTTCTAAATCTTAGATCTTGTACTAACACGGTTAAGTGTATGAACTCAGAACCAGGCACTCTGATGCCAATTGAAGAAGTGAAAAACACAAGAGGGGGGGGGGGGGGGGGGGGGTGAATTGAAACTTTAAAATCAAACGCAATAGAAACGATATTTTTATCCTGGTTCGTTTGATCTCAAACTACTCCAGTTCACCCGCCAAGGTGATTTCGCCTCTCTCCAACGAGGACTTAATTCACTAATCAAAATTGATTACAACACACCTTTGACAACTGCCAAAGTCTTCTTGAGTACAACCACAACCCGGTTTATCTCAAGGAAAACTAGCTTAATCAAGATAAAATAATCAACAGTGCACTGTTGTTTTTCCTTACAAAAACTGTATCACTACTGTGATATTTTACACAACTTGAGCGTATATGAGAATATGAGATATTGCAGCATTTGAGAGGTATTTGCAGTTGTGTATCAAAATCCTAAATGATTTGTCCTTTAAGCTTGTTTATATAGGCGTGAAAATCTTGTCCAACATAAAGTGTGATAATGGACACTCAATGCTATTTCCATATTGAGAAGATTCTTATCTGAATGAAGCCGTGCATATGATGTTGTCTTAATTGAAAAGTAACGCTTCAGAACTTAGAATCTTGCATGCTGCAATTGCTTCAGAATATTGATGACTTAGAGATGTGTGGATCTGATGGTATATTAGACTTCTGTTCAGAATCAGAGTATTCTTCACTTCAGCATAGATTCTGATGGTATATTAGACTTCTGTTCAGAATCAGAGTATTCTTCACTTCAGCGCAGATTCTGATCATCATTCTTCAGAACATTCTAATTACCTCAGCTTGAAATCTTCTGTAGCATAATTTGATGTTGTTTCAGTCAGAACTTCTGAATACAAAATAACACAAATTTAGAGTGCATATTTGTTCTTTGTGTTTGTTATCATCAAAACTCTAATTAAGAGTTGTAGAATCAAACTATGTTCTAACACATCTCCACAATGTTGAACCATATGATTGAAGTCTTTGCAGTCCAAACTGTTGCATCCTCGGGGTTGGATTCATGGTCCAAACCCAAATATGGTCTCCAGATAAACTATGGATAAAAATTAATAAGAATAATGAAAACGTAAGGCTTACTGCATCATACAAGTTGAGAAGTGATTGTTGGGTGATAGGTCTTATGTCCACCCACATGTGTGTTAATTCTACTCAATCACAAGATCATCGTAAACTAAATTATGATCTAATATGTTAAGAAATCCTACCTCTCATCAACAATGATCCGTCATAGAAGGTGAAAACCATAATATCTCACATCACTACAATATACAATTATACTCCGTCATACAGAAAGGCGTGGTTAGCAAAGACCAAGATGATTGAAAAGGTATATGGAAACTGGGAGGAGTCATACAAAGAACTACTGCGCTACCTGCACGCACTTCCTAAGTATTCTCCTAGAACTGTTTATATTATGGAAACATTGTAGGTGTATGCCCCAGTTGGTACTTTTGTCAACAAAAATGGAATATTCAGTCGACTGTTCTGGGCTTTTCAACCTTGCATCATAGGGTTTGTGTCCTGCATACCTATTATTCAAATAGATGGAACATGGTTGTATGGGAAATACAAAGGTATGTACTGATGGCAGTTGCACAAGATAGAAACAACAACATTTTCCCAATTGCCTTTACTCTAATCAAGGGACAGACTGGTGGTGCTTGGAGTTTCTTTCTCAAGAATATCTGAACACATGTGGCTCCACAACCTGCTCTCTGTTTGATCTCTGACAGACATGCATCTATTAGAGTGCATACAATTATAGTTGTTTAGTTATTGGCATGCATTTTTGGTAAAACTAGGTGTGTGAATGTCATGACTAATGTCATAACATTCTGATTTATTAGGTACTGGTTTATTAGGTACCTTTGCAGAAAAATAGTGGCATACAGGTACTGATGTTTATGAGTGTGTGTCTGAGCATTTTGCAAAATGATCACATTTACCAAAATCAGTAAACAGGAATTCAGATGTCATAACAAATGTTAAGACATCCTGTTCTGATCTAACAGTTATGCAGTTTGGTTAATTCTGAGATTTTTCAGGAAGATGACTCAGTCTTCCCAGAACAGAATCTCTCATGGACTTTGGGTTTAACCTAGCTTAACCCTAGCCTGGTTGATAAAGTCTTGTGACCAAGTCTTAAGGTCAATCGGAATTAACCCTAGCTTTTTGTGGAAACCCTAACTGAAGAAGCAGCTGCTATATATTCAACATGGCTGCTGTTTGGAATTCATCCTTTTGACAGAAGATCATTTAGGAGCTGTATAGTTTTAACTATTGTAATCCAAGCAAGTATCATTGTGATAAGTGATTTGGAATAGGTTTTAATTGTAAGGGTTTTGTATCACTCAAAGCTTTGAAGCAAGAGTGTTTTGTGTCTCTTGACTAAAGCTTTGAAGCAAAGTCAAGTTAGGTTTATGTATCACTCAAAGCTGTGAAGCAAGAGTGTTTGTGTTGCTTGATTAAAAAGCTGTGAAGCATAATCAAGTGTATGTTTTGAAGAGTGTCTTCATTAATTCATTAGTCAATTGTTTTAAGTATCACTGCTGTGATTGAGGGGGAGTGAGTAGGAACTCAGGTTTAAGTTGTACTTAGATTGAAGTTGCATTGGGTAGGTCTTAAATGAAGGAGATAAACTGGTTGGTTTATTCCTGAATTAATATCTCTTATAGTGGATTTCCTCCCTGGCTTGGTAGCCCCCAGAGTAGGTGTTGTTGCACACTGAACTGGGTAAACAATTGACTGTGTTCTTTACTGTTTTTGTATTTACTGTCTTATAGAAAGTCAGATACGGTGTCATAACATTGAACGTGACATTGAGTATCTGCAGCCAGAATTTCAGTTGGCATCAGAGCAGGCACCCTGCCTGTATTACTGGGTGAGATCTAGGGATATCACTTTCTGGAACTATGGACAAAGAAGGAGTTTTTGGAAATAGACCACCCATTCTGGATGGAACAAATTATGACTACTGGAAACCTCGTATGATTGCCTTCTTAAAATCTCTGGACAAAAAGGCTTGGAGAGCTACTGACAAAGGATGGAACCATCCCACCATAACTGAGAAAGATGGGACAATCAGTCTGAAGCCTGAGGAAGAATGGAGTAAAGAAGAAGATGAGTTAGCCCTGGGTAATTCCAAAGCTTTAAATGCCTTGTTCAATGGAATTGATAGAAACATATTCAGACTAGTACATCAATATGAATTGGCCAAGGAAGTTTGGGACACTCTCAAAACTACCCATGAGGGCACTTCCAAAGTAAAAATGTCAAGGCTTCAGATGCTGACTACCAAGTTTGAGAATCTAAAAATGATGGAAGATGAAACCATTCATGAGTTTCACATGAACATCTTGGAGATTGCCAACACCTCAGGAGCATTGGGAGAAAAGATGACAGAAGAAAAACTGGTGAGAAAGATTCTCAGATCCTTGCCTAAAAGATTTGCAATGAAGGTAACTGCTATAGAGGAAGCCCAGGATATCAACAAGTTGAAAGTGGATGAACTCATTGGGTCTCTTCAGACTTTTGAGATGGGGATCACTGAAAATGTTGACAAGAAGAACAAGAGCATAGCACTTGTATCCAACACTGAAGATGAAGAAGAAAATATTTTAGAAGCTATAGCCATGCTTGGAAGACAATTCAACAAACTCATCAAAAGAATAGATCCAAAGTCAAGGTCTAATGTTCATAACATTCCCTCTGACATTGACAGTTCCAGCAGAAGACCAAGGTCAGAAGAGAAGGGAAATCAAGGCAGAGGAATTCAATGCCATGGTTGTGAAGGATGTGGGCATATTCGAGCTGAATGTCCTACCTTTCTTAAGAAACAAAAGAAAGGAATGACTGTTACTTGGTCTGACTGTGATTCAGAAAGTAATTCTGAAGAAGAATCTGCCAAACTAGTTACTGCTCTAACTGGTGTTTGTACCTCTGAAAGTGACACTAGTGATGAGGAAGTGACATTTGAAGAACTGGCTGATACTTACAAGAAATTGTGTATCAGAAGTGCTGAAGTCTGTGTGCAGAATGAGAAACAAACAAAACTCATCATAAAGCTGGAGGCTAAAAAAAGGGCAGACCTTGAAACTATAAGTCATCTAGAAGGGGAAGTTCAATTGCTGAACTCACAATTGAACCAGATGACCAAATCTGTCAAGATGCTGACAAATGGAACAGACAAATTGGAAGAAATCCTTCAGGTTGGACAAAATGTGGGAAACAAATCTGGACTAGGATTTGTGGAAGCAAAGAAATCTGGTGCAGACAAGAAGATCAGGCCTGTTAAACAAATGTCAAAGCAATGTCTCAACACAACTCTCAACATCAGGAACAGAGATATATGAAGAAAAAGTACCAAAGATGGAGATGTCATCATTGTGGGAGGTATGGTCACATTAAGCCTTTCTGCTTCAGATTGTATGGATACCCTAATCAGAGCCCAGGTGTTAAACCTAAGTCTAAAAGGGTACCACATACTCCTCAATGGAAGAAAAAGGCTACTGCCCTGATAGCCCACACTTCCCTGAGAGTCTCTGCAAAGGAAGGCTGGTACTTTGACAGTGGGTGCTCTAAGCACATGACTGGAATAAAGAACATTCTCAATCATGTTAAACCTCACACCACTAGTTATGTGACCTTTGGAGATGGTGCTAAAGGTGAAATCAAAGGAGTTGGTAATTTGGACTGCCCTGAAGTTCCAAATCTGAATGAAGTACTATTGGTAAAAGGCCTGACTGCTAATCTCATTAGTATCAGTCAATTGTGTGATCTAGGATTCAAGGTCAACTTCTCAAAATCTGAATGTCTTGTAATTAATGAAAAACTAGAAGTTGTAATGAAAGGAATCAGATCTAAAGATAACTGTTACTTGTGGCAGCCTGAGAACACTAATAACTCCACTATGTATTCTATTACCAAAGAAGAAAAAGAGGTGAAACTGTGGCACCAAAAACTTGGCCATCTTCATCTAAGAAGAATGAAAAGAACTATCTCTATGGAAGCAGTCAGAAGGATTCCAAGACTGCAAATTGATAAAAGGATGGTTTGTGGTGAACATCAAATGGAAAGGCTTGGTAAAAAGAGATATGTCTATGATGTGGTGAATAACCTTGAAGTTTTTAGAGAACTGTGCAAAAGAACTCAAAAAGAAGGGTGTATTGTCAGAGTCAGAAGAGATCATGACAAG